>NC_051165.1:190422367-190482367 GCF_013339725.1 Rhipicephalus microplus | reverse complement strand
GGTCTGTGCGATTTCCTGTTCTAGTGTCTGTGTGCACACCCTTCATCAGTTAAAAGATGAAGCGACAGCCTGTGGAGACTGATCACGTGACTTTATGCGTGTTAGTTGCGTGCAGCTGAATAAACAGAGGCCGTCGCGGTCCAAAGGGAAGGGCCTCAATTGCAAATCCCCCACCCCCCGTTGCGTGCCGCGGAGATCGTGACATGGAGGCCCCGATCAGAGGCCATTCCGTCCTCCCGGTTTAGATGCGCTGAGCTTTAATGCCTCTTGCGAGACTGGCATGCCTAAACGAGGCTGCTCACATTGATAGCTAATGTGTTGCACTATATAGACAATCATGCACTCCAAAAAATTTGAATAATTTTTTCCGAGGTCAATGGTGGTTCTTCAGCTGCAATTGCACTATAAGCATTCTGGGATAGTCCTTAAGCGACCGATGTTACCCCCACAGACGTATCCTTCCTTGCGGCTCGGTTCAGGTGTCCAGTAAGGCTACCGATTGAGAAGGCGTAGCGAACGAGACCGATAGGGCTACCGCGTTCTACTGTTGAAAGCGAAGCTCGAGTATCTTTCAGCTTTTTGGCCGACCTTGTTAATCTCGTGCTTGGCCTCCATTGCAGAGTCAGTCGACTATGGCTAGACCCACGTGCGTTGCTAAATACTCAGTCCTTCTCGCTCGGCGCTCAGCTTCTCTATCACGAGACTAAACGGGCCCAATTGAAGGGACGCTAAAGATTAACATTATTTTTCTTGTTTTGGTAATTACTTTTTTCGCAAAGCCAAAATCACCCCGGTGGCCGCGAGAACACGCTCGATTAGCGAGAAAAAGCGCATAAAGAAATTAGAGGTGGAGATGCATCACTATAAAGCTCTGGTACTAAACGTCGTGGCGTCATAGATTTCGGCGACGTTTACCGAGCCCTGCGCAGTTCTTTATCGATAAAAATGAAGAAAATTGTTCTTTGTTATAGCCGCAGACGTACCTTGTTTTCAGAAAAATTTCTTGAGACGATGCCGTAGAAATATGAAAGATACACTTTTAAATACGTGACGTCACTAGTCATGGTTTCGGTAGGGGCGAAACCTAAAAAAAATGGAGTTTGATTTCCTCTTCTATCAATAAACTTGCGGTGGTAAAACTAACGCCAACAGAGTTCTCGGAGCACATCTGGTCATACTAACGTGAATCGCTGTTTAACTCTCGTGTCCCACACGTATAGCAACTGTCAGAGGAGGCCAGTTATTCAAAGCGCCTGTTCTCCCTTTCCTCGCGACCTCTTTCGCTGATGTCACCGACGATTGCGCGCAAGAAAGTTGACGCGGCACGTTGTTAAGTGCCATTGTGCTTCTCTGTAAGAAATGATAATCATTGTGACGTGCTGTTGTGGCCGTCAGGTATACATGGGTTCAGAGGCGGCGTAAGAAAGACGTGAGAAAGCATTGAAGACCGAAAAAGCATTAGCGTACTCCCCCCCCCCCCCCCCCTTTTTTTTTACTCAGCGAAGTTGCTCGAGTGCGGATGAGCTCGGTGCCGATCTTCGTTTTCTTCGTGCAGGCGCGAGACAAGCACAGAGCGTCGTCTGCTACCGCTCGTCACAATAATAAAGCAACTTTGCCCTATAAGAAAGTGCATTACCTTCTCTTTCTCGTCCAGTTCAGTTACCCTCATTTTTCTATTCTACTATTCCTAATTTTTTACTTTATTACACTCTCTTTTTCTTCCCCTCTTACTTGCGCTTTCAATATTATACGTACTTGGTCGTAATAGTAATGCCCGAACTTAATATCATCATCAAGGCGCAGCGAGAACAAGAGTAAGAACACTTCTCCAGGGTGTGAGTGCGCACTCATTATAGAGCTGACTATGCTATATATGCGGTTCTGCGTGACACCAAGCGACGACGACAGCATGCAGTCACATCATACGACAGCATGCCACAACCAGGCACTCTAAAGTCATTCTGCATTACAGAAAAAATGGACGGAAACTAAATAAACCATCTCTTTGTGTATTTTCCGCTCAATTTATTAGCGTCGTATCTCATGGCCGATCTTGTTTTTCAACGATCTGTTACACTAAAACCATATTTTAAAGATCTCTCATGCATCGGTGACTTGTTTCAGTTCAAGTGTACGTTTTACCGCGTGTTTGGTGCAATTTGGTGCACACGTTACATGCAGGCATTTGCTTTCTTCATAATTATGAACACGATTGCTCAAACATAGAATAACTTCGTTCTGCCAACGTTGTCTCCGTCATGTAAAGTACACGCGTGCGCATGCATATGCAGGCAAATGCACACCGCTTTGCTTTATTATTTCATGTGCGGCCAGCTTTAGAGTCGTTGAGCGGGTAGCTCCTAGGCTGTACTAATATTTTTGTCGCAAAAAGCGAAAAAGAATGAAAAAAATAATATAATAGTAACAATGGTGTGATCAGCGTTTTGTATGCTGGGTACGCAAACCCAGTGTGCTGGGCACGCAAACCTGGAACTGCAAAGCCGGAAGCTGCCCACTGAATCAGCAATGCCTGATCAGACGACCGAGCAAGGCACTACCCAGCACCTCCACCACTTTGCAAGGGGGTTTAATAGCGACGCCAGGTAATAGGCAGACAGCCGGTACGAAAACAAATGCTCGGGCAGTCTAGCGTCTACAGCTCGTGCACCCGCTCGCGCTTCGCACTCAGCGATGGTCCCACTAGTCATTGCCTTGCGAATTCCCCACTACAGAAGAAACAAAATAACTGAAAATAACGCTAAAGTAAGAGTAGCCGTGCCGTAACAGATTCCAACATAATCATATGTGCATTTTTTATTGCGTACCCATTTCTTCATGTGAAGTGAATGGAAGGCCGGTAACGCGTAACTGCACCAGCCTATTTAACAAAAACGCTGTTTTAAGAATATATTTTGCTTCTGATTGCGTCTTGGCGTCGGTCCAAGTAACAAATGCGTGAGAAATGGAAGCTGGTGCAAGCTTGCTAGACTTTGTTCTTTCGGTGGAATATTCGGAAAACTTGGACATATTACGATCGAATAGATCTGTATATTGTGCTTTTGAAAGGGCGGATATATTTTGCGGGAGTGACACACTTGCTAGCAACAATTCTAAAAAAAGCAAAAATTAGATTCGCAGACAAACTGTAGCACAAAACAACGAAAGAACAGAAAGAAAAACGACGTGCTACTGCTATCACGCACGCAATGGCGCTACACAAATGCCCGCAAACGTGCTTCGAACTTGTTTACAGGATGAAATTCCGCATTATAGCAAAAAAAAAAAAATACTCAATGCTGTATTACATGACAAGCAGTTGTTGCGGCTGATCGACGTGAACCTAAACGCTGCGCATTTTCCGTGCGGGTTTGCGGTGGTCAAGTTATTATTCTTAGCCGAGACTGCTGCTTTGCTGCCTTGTTGCACTGTACACTCCGCTATGCTTGCTAATATACTGAGCTAGCTAAACAACTTATTGCGCTCAAAAGTCTGTTCAATGGTAAGCGTGAATGTGTATAGTCACCGACCTTGCATCTAAGTGCACTAACAAGCTGTAGAGGGGCTCGGGTTCGACCCGTGCCTAACGGAAAATGTTCAGCACTTAATTGATGTATTCGACTCTATAACCTGCATTTCCGATGGAGGCGGAAATGTTGTAGGCCCGTGTGCTCAGATTTGGGCGCACGTTAAAGAACCCCAGGTGGTCAAAATTTCCGGAGCCCTCCACTACGGCGTCTCTCATAATCATATGGTGGTTTTGGGACGTTAAACCCCACAAATCAATCAATCAATCGACTCTATAACGGCAAAGCAGGAAGAGTGGACGGCTGCGAAACTGTGCGCTCCGAAAACAAAACAAAAACAATTAGGGCGTTGGAAAGACAAATTGCCGATCTGAAACAGTATTCTCGACTGAGTAGTGTCGAGATAAAGAGGCTTCTTGTCACACAAAATGAAGTTTGCCACGCAATCGCGAAAACCTGAAGTGGCATCGACTGCCCTGCCTCTCCCCCTAACGTAGACGTCACACATCGTGTAGTCACAAAGTCCAATGAAAAGAACATCATTGCTCGCTTTTGTCGTCTCGAAAACAAAACGAGTTTGTTTGTAAGGCCCGCCAAGCCCGTATACGAACTGGCCAAGCTGGCTTTTCTGATTCCACTGACGCTGCAATGTTTGCTAACGTTACTGTCGAGGACAAATGTATGTTTTCTAAGGCACTAGCTCTTGAGAAAGAGAACAGCTGGCAATAATTATGGAGCGACAACTGTTAGATTAAGGCTCGTCAGACTAGCAGAGGATGTTGGTAATATGGTGAGGAAATAACTTCCGGGTTTGAAATCAAATAGCGTGCTATAGACCCAAGAGCCTTTCTCTCTCTCTCTCTATCTCTCTCTCTCTCTTGTCACCAAATTTTTGTTCCCCGTCATTCTTCTTTCTGCGAATCTGCCGATCACGCCATTCTCTGCTGACAAGTTTACTTCATTACTTTTTGACAAACATGGCACTCCAGTTTATTCTAAAGCCTGTAGCTTGCGAAATAATCATGAAAACAATAAGGGTTTCACTCATTCTGCAAAATGACTTCTTTAATTTATATGTACATCTAAAACCTGGCTTTCTGATGTTGATGATGATCTGTACGCTTTTCTACCGCACGGATCTGAGTACTGCCACCGTGTGTCTGACCCTAACGGAGGCTCAGCCGTTTTGATTTCTCCTGGGATCACAGTGCCACAAGAGATCCTTCCATCGATATTCAGAATTGCGAATCAAATTGGAAATAAATTGAGAAGCCTCATTTTACTGGTGCAAAAAAATGATACTTCCTTGCATCTATCGGCCTCCTTCTCAATTTTCATCTGCTGTTGAGACTATCCTGAACAATATATCACTTAAAAACAAATTGTTAGTAGGTGATATCAAACATAAACCTATCACATTATCGCTCGAATAGTGCCACTGCGTATAGGTACGTGTGGTAATTTACCTCATTCACTCGCACACTAAATTATCTTACCCACGTGGCGTTGATACTCTTCTTGATCATGCTTTTCTCAAATTTAGTCCTGAAGCAACCAGAGTGATTGATGTGGTATTGACGATCACAATCTCATCTTCATCACATTTTAATAGCCCTGTAACTCGAATCAACACAACTTCCACCGTGACGCGCTTTGAAAAACAACGTCATATCCCTGCAATTTTACATTTTCATTGGTCCAAAGTTGTTACACAAACCAATTTACAATCGGTGGTTGATATATTTTCCTTTTTATTTTCTTAGAAGCTGTTGCTACTACTGCATAAACCATTGCTTCTAACAGGAAACAACAAGAGCCTCATAACCCTTGCATGGCCTCTGCATTAATAACAAGTCTAAGAAAAAAGAATAACGACTGCAGAAAAGTGAGAAGATAGCCCTTTGAGACCGCCCTTGAACTTCGATATAAAAATTATTGTAATATCTTGAATTCTTGGCTAAAACTTGCCAAAAAACAATACTAGAATGGGGAGTTTATGAATGCGAAAGTTATCCCAAAGAGACAAAGGTGATAGTTTTTATGAATCCTTAAATTCTCCTGTAATTAACTCCTCTATAACGAAAATAACTTTCGATAGCGCTACTTATGATCATTTTGGTAATGCACTTTCTGAACTTTAGTTCGTCATCCAGCAATTTGAAAAAACGGTCCTTGAACTTCAAGTGATTTTTTTCTCTTTACATCTTCATATAAAAAATAGTATCAGCCAATCGGAATCATAAAATTTCTTCTCCTGGATTTGACAACATCGGTGCGCATCGTTTAAAAATGGTTGCTCATTTGAATTCTCAGCCCTTGAGCCATATAATCTCTCATTTTGTCTAAAGCTTTCTTCCTTGACTCGTAAAGCGTACAATGGCTATACCAGTTTCAAAGAAAAATGAAAAATGCGCTATTCAAATTGCAGGCTCATATCTCTTCTTCTGATACAAATAAACTAATTGACTACTTCTTGTAAAACGTCTTAACCTTTGCAAATTTAAAGTTGTACAGTCTTCGCAATCTGGTTTTTGTAATAGAAGATCCCCCGACCACACGCTCTGCTTTCGTCGACAAACTTCTTAAAACATGCCGTTGACAGTGGCGATTAATCGGGTTGAAAGATTTCGACCTAAATAATGCATTTGACACGCTCAATTACTCTGCGCTGTTCAGTGAGCAAACTTTTTAGGGCAGCACCGGGCCGGCTTGAAACTTTTACAGCAAAAGCTGCAGTTATGAGATCACAACGCGGGCACGTGCGGCGGCGTAGTTGTCCACTGCCGCCGGTGTCCGTAAGCACTTCGTACAAAATGAGACAAAAAGCATAATAATAAAGATACAATGGGGCTCGAACCTGTGTTCGCTGCGTGCCAGCCTAGTATTCCACCACTGCGCCAAGCCGGTGCTTGGGACTTGTCCGAAAATTTTCCTTAGGCTGGCTTGATGTCACCAAAAGAATCGCGTTATTATGAGTCCAATAAAGCGTTTTAGACCAGCAAAAGACCAACCAGGCGTAACACAATGCGAACAGCGTAACGAGTGAGTCGTTCAACGCTCCAGCCCATAACAAAAGCTTGTTCTTGATCACCCATTAACTGTCAGGCATAATTCCTCGTCGTCGCCAACCACTGCGTGATTAATTGAAACAAAATTCCTTGCAAGTGTTCAGCGGATACCACACTTGTCAAAAGAATGATGGATAGCATAGCGAATGCCGGCCTACTACCTCTGCATATATTATTTATTTATTATTATTTATTAATTTATTATTATGATTATTATTATTATTATTATTTATATTTATTATTATTATTATTAATCTATTATTATTATTATTATATTATTAATGCTGTAGTACGTACACCAAAAGTGTGCTTGCAGCAGTTACCCCATAAGTGTTAAAAAAGGGCTCTGAAAGGCCGCTCTTCTAGCTTTCGCTGTGACTGTGCTGCGCCTTCCGCGCAGGCCTGGCCTTTTTAAAGAGTTATTTGTTTAACCGACGAAACGTCGTCTTTATAGATGGTTATTACTCTAACACTACAATTACTAATCAAGGGTTTCCGCAGTTATTTATTATTGGTACCGTCAACTTGTTATTTATATGAGGGATCTCCCTGATGGTATATGTTCTGGACACTGCGTGTTAAATGATGACACGATTTCAAGCAAGGCCAAACCTGTTTCATGTGTAATACAAAAAAGAAACGCTGTACTCAACGGTGCAGTCATATGGTGTAACAAAAAAAAAAACAACCTAACCACCCTAAAGCACAGCTTGTAATTTTTAGATATTCTCAAAAGCCTTTATTAACTTCTGCTGCTATAACAATAAGTCCTAATACTATTAGCGCTTATGATTCTGTTTATCTTCTCGGAGTTCGTTCAGGAAGACATCCTAATCTTCGATTACGTATTAGAGATATAAGGGAAAAGACTGCTATTGGTATCCGCGTCCTAAGCTAAGCTAGACCATATTTCTCCACCTATTTCAATTACATTGCACTTGTTTCTTTTTAAAAAATGATAAACCATTGGCTACCTTTCGATACATCAGCCGTGACTTACACTAGTGGCAAAGGTACTCGGCTGCTGACCTGCAGGTCACGGGATTTAATCCCGGCTGCGGCGGCTGAAGTCTCGATGGAGGCGAAAATTCTGCACGCCTGTGTGCTTAGATTTGAATGCACGTTAAACAACCCCAGGTGGTCTAAATTTCCGGAGCCCTCAACTATGGCATCTGTCATAATCATATTGTGGTTTTGGGACGTTAAACCCCATATATCAACCAAAGCCATCACTTACAAAAAAATGTTAACCAAGCGCGTCTCGCATCAAAAGGAAGTTTACTACTAGTACCTTGAGTTCGCACTAACTGCGGCATTTCACAGCCATTTGATTATAGAACACTTTTACATCGAAAATGAAGTCTATATCTAAGCTGTACAGTAAAAAAGAACTTTGAAATCAATTTCCGGAGCCCTCAACTATGGCGTCTCTCATAATCATATGGTTGTTTTGGGACGTCAAACCCCACGAATCAAAATCATAATTGAAAGTCATTCAATTTTGTCCTAACTTAATTTTGATGAACTCAAGGTATGATTTTTCGGATGTATGTATTATCAGTGCCATAATTCTAGTGTTTTTTCTTGTTGCATAACAAAGTTCAATTGACACTACGCTCTCTTGCCATTCGCATTGCATTGTTCTTACAAGCTTCGTGCATCGGGGTCCCCCTTTCGTCTTCGCGGGACCCTAATATGTAGAACGTTTCCCTAATTTTGTGTATCACCACTTCGATAACTAATAATTTCGAACTTCAATGTGAACGAATGTCACTGTGCGAAGTCGTGCTGCAAAACCACTGGAAATCATTGTAATTGTGCAACTGCAAGATTGTAGCCGAGCAGCACAGACATTCGCTTACTCGATTCAGAAACGTGAAGACTCAGATTTTTGTTTGCGATGTACCTTGTTTATAGAGAGAAGTGGTCGGAGCCCGAGCGGCAAAAAGCGGCATGCGACGTTGTGTACTTTTCGAAGGTTGATGATGAAAGCGTTCGTAGCGCCCCATACATTTCTCACAGTTTCTTATCTTGTGGTAACGTGGAGGTTTTATGCACAAGGCGCCTTAGGGGCTATGCGTGTAAGTGTATCTTGTCGTTATAGTGTATCATATATGCGCCAAAATAAGTAAATCTCACTACTCACTACTGGAGCACGAACAAATGAAAAAAGCGAACAGTTGGCCCAACAAACAGCCAAAGGCGTCAGTGTAGCAGAAAATCCCTTCCCTATGCGCGCAGTAGGAAACAGAACCAGCCATGTAGGAAAAAAAAAAGGTGGCACCTTAGACGCCTTCCGACGACGTTAGTGAAGTGGAAACACCAGTCTCAACATGCGTGGTTCCAAACTTGGCCACACTGTAGAGCCTAATCAAAGAAATATCTCTCACTGCATGCGTCGGTTCTCCCCAGGTTTCACGGCAGTTGAGCCGAAAGAAACACTTATCCGCAAATGCTTTGTCGCTCCACAGTTTTTTAAATAACGATTATCTCTCGAGTCTTGTGAGCCGCTCGTCCATCAAAACCAGGTTCACGAGGCACAGTATAGGATCATGTGAATGTTGTTCTTCGAATGCTAGACAATAATCAATTTCTTCCTTCACCTCATCCTCATTCGTGTCTATAGCAAGAGAAAGTGTGGACAGTTTTTTTTTTTTCTTTTGATTTGCTCTGCGGACATGGAACTGCCGAAACAATCTCTCCACAGGTATTGTCTTTCACAAGGGGAAGCAGGATTACGTTATATGGCGAGCTTATCGAGAGAGGATGCAATCAGGGGTCCGCGCTCTCGCAAAGGTCTCAGCGGCAGGGCACACGCCACGGAAACGCGGACAGGGGGGCCGTCCCAGGGACCCGTCATATCCGGCTCCCCACCGAACCGAGAGGGGCACCCGACGACGAGCCGGATCGCTTCACTATGCGCAGATGATGCCTGCGTACGGGGTCGCATGCGCACTTTCCCTTACGGTTCAACGTGGCCTGTGTTTATCTGACCTGCATGCACCACGCCAAACAGTACGAGGCCGGCTACAACTTTGTCCAGGATGATTGCGGCAAAGGATCACTTTCGAGCGAGCGGCATCTCAGCTGTCGCCTCCAGCGAGGGCTGGCTAGGTTCCTTATGTTTTAGTGTGCCGACAGCTCTGCGGACTGAGGCCCACCCCGCCAGTTGTAGGACGTCGGAGGAGCACTTTCTTTGCGGCAATGTTTTCCAGCGCTTTCTTTGAGGGGCGCCATTTAACGCGAGTCGTCAGCTGCAATTGCATACGATACGAAGCAGCGAAAGAATCACGCTTGCCCGTTGTTGCATCGATGATTCTTCCCCCTTGCTCGTGCCGGCCTAGGATGCAACGAGTCTGACTGCAGGGTTGCTTTTGGTGGGAAACGACCTGTTAAATCGAAGCACGTGATACTCCTGTGCCGGCAGGTGAGAGCGAATGGGAACAAAATCCTCAACCTCAGATTACTTTGACGGACTTAAGCCGGAAGCAAGAAGAAAAACTCCCTTGTAAAGCCATTGGCAAAATTGACAAAAAAAAGTTCCTGCATACCACACACGGCCTCCTAGGATATGGAACGTTGGTAAATGTCCCATGGCCTATAGACATTTTTAAAGTGGGTGCCGCCATATTGCCCAGCGGACGGCGCCGTCTCGTGGACTGGCAATCCACTGGAGCGTGCGAAGCTCTGCGTTTCAATGAAAGGTATGCCGGTGATTGCAGTTGTTGTCGTTTTTTTTTTTCAGCTCTGGTGTACTGAATTTCGTCTCAAATGGTGCAGTACATGTGGAAAATGAGTCTGCGGGGTCCTGAAAGGTTTTTATTCGTTCGGGGTCAAATATGATAATATGTGACGGCGCGAATGTGGTGCAAATGGTTGGCGTCGTATGTTTTCGGCACTCTTTCTGTTGCAAAAACGTAAGACTCTTTCGACCCGTTCAAGCAGGGCAAGCAAGTGTAGTAGCCTTTGAAAATGCAATATATTTTTTTGCTGATTTTTAATATTTAAGTTCATTTTTTCACTTGAACTTTCTTTGTGCTGTCGCAGCGACAACCACCCAAATATGCGATCATGCGTGAGCTTGCAGTTGCGATTTCTTCGCGATGACGGCATTTAATTGTTGCTCACAAACTGTGCTTTTCCTCGAACTTTAATGAACCCTTATTACTCGCTCGCATATTGGCTACCGGCCTAGACAAATTAGAACTGATGGTGCTGGTATACAAAGAGCGATGCTACTGTTTACACGCCAGCACGCTTTTTTTTGTTTTAAATGACGTTTCATTAGATTGTGGTGGCGATAAAGTGAAGGTAGTTAAAGTTTGTTTTGCCGAAGAGGCACTAAGCACGTCCGGGCTCGAGCCTATCATCGGCATTGGAGCCCTTTCCGTGTTTACTAAAAAAATAATTTTGTCTTCCAGTTTTACGGCTTTTGCGAAATCTTGGCTGTTGGTTGCAAATATAAGTAGCAAAATTGACAGTTATAGAAACAATAGGCAACCGGAACAACGTGTCTTATTTTGTTTTGATCTCACCCCCTCCCCCTCCCCCGCTTTGCTTTTTGTTTTCCCTATTCGGCATTCTTATCGCACAGCGTGCACGACACATCCCGCCGTTTTTTCATAAGCTGTACACTCGGTGATGAAGATTCTGCCACGTAATTTTTATGTAAAATTCAGTGAATGTTCAGGTTGCACAAAACCGGTGCGCATAAACAATTAAATGTCTCATGCCGGTTACACCGCTGCGATGTGAGAAGTTTCTCATCCGTGTTAATACAACCAAACCAACTACATTGTGTTGAGCCGAGCTACGAGGCTAATTGTTTTGACCAAACCGACCATACTAAAATATCATAAAGAACGAAGTGAAAACAACCACTGCAGGAGACTACGTGAGTGCACGGTGCTTAGATGTTTTGTAACATACATGCCAGTACTTAACCGCTTGTGTTTGGTCGTGATTCTAACCATATTCGATTGTCAGTTGGCGGAGTGAAACGATGGACATTACGGGTATTTTGCAGCACAGTTTCTGATACAGAACTTATTACGTACCACAAATGGTGTGTGCCATGAAGCAACCGCAAAATCTGCGCGTTTGTTGATGCAAGCCGGATACTATTCAGGTGGCAGTTTTCCTTGTTTTCGGTGTTTCTTAGAACAACCAAAGAGGCACAGTGGCTTCTCGTTGACCTTTAGTTGGCTGACATTCTATAAAAAATTATAAAAGCGCCGCAGTTCGACCTAAAACGTGCTAAATTGTTTGACAACGCCACTCATCAAGCAGCAGCCAGTACAATCCGCGCCGTCGGCACGCTCCAGAAAGCAGGAAAGCGCTGCAGTTGCCAGTCCGGTCCACCTCACTCGACGGAACGGTCTATATAGAATGCAAACGCTCAGGTGCACATTACCAAGACTTGCAGAAATTGTATGGACGTTGTTTTCGCGACTTTGAATGAGCTGAACGAAATATGTATATGCAATTGTGATTGTTCACTTTATTCAATATGTTACATACATTCGTTACTTTCAGTTGAAATCCCACGTATTTAGAGTAGTTTTGATGTGTATAAAGGGTTTTTTTTTCTTTATGTACAACCGCGGCCAGGTCTGGGTAGCGCGCGCGAGAAGCCGGTTTTCGCTCCGCGGGGTGGAACCTCGAGGCAGTTTCGGGCTCTGATGTGGTCAGCCTGACAGCTATAGGCCACACATGCTTCTGATGCAGCACTTCAGAGCCCGAAACTGCCTCGAGGTTTCGCCCCGCGTAGCGAAAACCGGCTCTTCGCACGCTCTACACAGACGCGTGGCCATGGTTGTACATCCTTTATGCTATTTCTTTTTTATTTGTTGCTTTCTGACCTCTTTTGAGGTATGTAATTCACACCGCTGGATACATATGCCATACCCTGGTGAACAGATAGTCAAGCCTATTCAGGTTCTTTGGTTGATAAATGAAAAGATAAAAATGTGCTGAATAAATTGAGTATATAATAGCTACAACGTCATCCAAGGCTTTACTTCCTTCGGCTAGGTGTGGGTAATTAGGGTGAAGGACTCCTCAAAAAGGGACATAATTAAATCGCTTCCATTCTTAGAATTCAGTATGTATTGCTGGCAGGCTTTAATTCTTGATTGTGTCGGAAGTTTCAGGTTTATAGCCTGTTATAGCAAGCTTGTGAGTTCTCTTTTCTTGCGATATAAATCGAACAACCCCGCTTCATGCAGGAAAGTTTGTACCAACGCAGTTATCTCGGAAAGAGAAGGCATCCAAAAGAGAAGCGAGAGAAGGGACTAGCAAGGCCTTCTTCTGTTGAAGCCAGTGGATTTCTTACCGCCTCTTGTCTAAGTTCTTGCTTAATCTTATTTCGGGATTCTTGCGACACCAATTTCTCCAGGAGCGTTTGTGTGGTATTTACTGTGACTTACGTGCTCTGTTTACCAAACGGACTCGGAAATTAAATGCTCAACAGACACATTCCGAGGTCGCCGTGGAATGTGGAGCTGCATTTCACATACTCCCTCCATAAGACGGTTACTGAGTTCTGTACGGAGACTTCAAACCTACAAAAGCAAGTGGTCTCGACGTATTTTCGAGACGCACTAAGCGGGAAAGCCGCCTGTTCTGTGTGTTTCAGTCGATCATTGAAAGCCAAGTGGCAGAACCACGAAGGCTCGATTCTGTTCACAATCCAAACAGGGCTTCGGGCGTCACTTATCAGAGATGCGTACTTTACTGCTTGTGCCGCTATTGATACTTCTGCACATCTCATGACTTGTCGATAGATTGCATATACATTAGTTGAAGAATTTCATACGACGATACATTTCATTGTTCCTTTTCGTGCACTTGTTTAATAATGTCGGTTTTCACGTGGTGTGCATAAGCAAAAAGAATGTGCTTTATGCTGTACTATCCCTGTCCCTGCGATCATTTCGACAAAGGCCAGCCGGTGCCAAGGCTGAAACGAAAAGAACCTTTACATTTTCGACGTATTTCTCGTCTACCTTCATATTTTTTTGTATAGTGTTGAAGAATCAGTATTCTGGAACTATATATAGGTATACAAATCAAAATACACGCAACTGGGCAAAAAAAAAAACTGACAATTTATTTATAACGTTGCTGCCGTCCACCAGCCGCAGTGGTGGTTAATAAATTATGGTTTGTCGCTCGTTAAGCAATATATATATATATATATATATATATATATATATATATATATATATATATATATATATATATATATAAATATATATATATATATATATATATATATATATATATATATAATGAGATATAACAGACAGTAATGCCAAGGAATGTACAGGGGAAGTTATTAGAACCAATGGAATGTAAATAAGAAGAAAGAAGAAAGAAAAGTGGATGAAAAAATTACCAGCTGTGTATAAGAGGGACAATTAATCAGCTGCCCGCTCATAATAAGTTCACGTGCTACGTGACGCCAAACATGCGAATAAGAGTGTTTTCACACTCGTTGTTTGGCTTATAGATGGCGCTGACTGTCACTCCTACTTCTAAATTCACATATAAACCCCAAAAAGTGGATGGAGGGACGGCCGCTGTGATAGCTCAGTGGTTAGAGCATCGAACGCGTTATTCGAAGGTCGTGGGTTCGATTCCTGCTCACAGCTGGTAATTTTTTCATCCACTTTTCTTTCTTCTTTCTTCTTATTTACATCTCATTGGTTCTAATAACTTCCCCTGTACATTCCTTGGCATTACTGCCTGTTATATCTCATTAATATTGTGTTAAAACACGGAAATACGAGCCCTTAGGTATACACTTCTCTCCCTTATATATATATATATATATATATATATATATATATATATATATATATATATATATATATATATATATATAACCAGCCATGAGCAGGAACACTGTCTGTTAAATCTCATATATATATATATATATATATATATATATATATATATATATATATATATATATATATATATATATATATATATATATATATATATATATATATTATTGAGACCGAATGTAGGCGCGTAGAGAGGCGGCTCGCATAGCGGGAAGGCACCGCGGATTCGTTGCTGAGACTCATTCATCTGGCGCTCGCCAGGGCAAGGTTCAGGGACGCGCCGCCGATGGAGGAAGGTCTTGCAACGGTCCGGCCTTGCGGGTTCGGCTGCCTCGGTGCATCGGCAAACGTTCTTTCGAAAAAATCGAATGGATCGCCGCGCGCTACTCGCTTTCGTTCTGGGTCAGCCGCCGGAGTAGCGCTGTGCAGAGATATGCGGAGGACCGGCAGCTTTCGCCGAGATCGCTCGCTGAGTGGCGGACGTCTCCCGTGACCCCATGAACAGAATGTGCGAGCTCCTGTGGCTTTGTTTAAGCATGCAAGTTCGATTGAGAGCCATAGCCGAAAGATTGTTTCTCAAGTTATTCGTTCACACTGCTTTCCAGGTACGCAATCACTACCGAAATTTCTACAGTGTGCCCAGAGACTTAGCCAGAAATATTGTTTTTTTTAAAAAAGGGATACGGGGAACGGCACTTGCTGAAGGCCTTAACTAATCGAGAAGAACCACACTATCATTTTTTTTTCAGTGAAACACCCCTCCATCAAATTATCGGGTCGAGATTAAGCCCCAACTTTGGTCACGGGCATTAGGACGCCACTCTTTATGGCGTTTGAAACAAGCATTTAAAAGTGCAATTCTTGTTAAGCACTATCGAACAAGAATGACTAACAAAAACCATCAGGTGCGCTATTAACGTTGCATAGACGGTGACGCATAACATGAAATGTATTTTAGTCGTCCCGCAGAGGTCCCAAGTTTAGTTTATTGAGAGGCCTCAGAAGTCGTAGCTATAAAGTAAGCGTTATCAAGTCATCGAGCGCACACAATAAAAGCCAGTGGCGTCTATGAAGACGCTGAAGGTTGTCGTCGAACTTGGCGCCCCGAAAGGAAGACATCAGGGCCATCACGTATCCAGGACACTCCATGCCAGTCACGGAGGGCGAACGAGTTTTGAACACGAAGCCGGAATACGTATCGTGGTGGCAATCGTCCGTCAAGACGTCGAACAGTCGTCGCAGCCGAACACATCCGCCTATGTAGCTATGCACTCACTGGCTAATTCGATCCCGCTCTGAAGCACCGCACTGCGCTGTCAACGAAATAGAATCCATGAATGTTGTCGATGCCCGCAATCTCGTTATTACACGTCGCAGAAATGGTCCGACGTCCCCACGGCCAGAAACTGCCTAGCAGAGCCTTGGAATGTGCTCATTTCTTCAGCGCAGTACGTCCTGACATGGAGCTTCAGCGAAACGTCAGGTTTTCTAGAAACTCGAAAGAATCACCCTGAGTTGGTCCAATTGAGAGAGCATAGCTACCACTTGCTTAGTGATCTGAAAGTGCAATAGAGCTCCAAGAAATGCACGAGAAATAAAAGCCCGGCTCGTGTTAGGCATATTGACGTGCTTTGAGAAACAATCTTTGCGAAAGCCCTGCTATACAAAACTTAGAGCCGTGCCTGATTAGGGACATAATTTTTCACCAGATGAACAATGAAAGAGAGGTAAAGAAGGAAGGAAAATAGGAGGAAAACAACGGCAGGGAGGTTAACCAGCCTATAGGAAGCCGGTTTGCTACACTGCGCATGGGAGGGGGATGGGGGGATGAAAGATAGAGAGCAGAGAGGGAAGAGAGATAAACACAGCACATTCGGCAGCACACGCGCGCACACTCAGTCATAGTCCAATCTTGTCTTTCGGGATGAGAAGAAGACACAGACACGGCGCTGCCTAATCAAGCATGCTGCAAATGTTGCACTACTGGAAGGCGCTATGTGCAGGGGCTCAAGGCTGCTTGATATAAACATGCTGCTTACAGACGATCGTAAGAAAGATGTGGAGTAAAGAGAGCAAGAAAAAAAAAGTTATATTCAACCATAGGTTGCATCGCACACTCCTAGCGCAGCGATAAAAAATGCTACACACTTGTTGCGAATGCCATGCTTTTGTAAGGTGATTAGCGCTCACGAATGCTAACATGCATTGCCAGCTTGCAGAATCGATTTTGACGTTGCGCACATAAAAAAAAAAAATGCAGCAGTCTAAAAGAGACGTTATCCGCGCTCGCGTACCTTAGATCAACGATACGACAATCCGTATATTCACAAAGGGAAGCAGAAAAAGCTAACTTTATTTTGAGTCTAACATACGCTTGCGCAAACAGCGCCACATGCCTACATCTTTATTTCGAGCAGTAAAGTGCGAAATACATTTGTGACCTCCGAGAGGTAGGTAGCGCGATATTTAGGACAAGACCGTATATCGCATCCCGATAAGATCGAATCAATCACTTGAAATTCAAGGACGCTGGCTCCTTCCACTCCTCATAATATAGCAGAACCAGCGCGTGGCACAAGCGCAGCCCGCAAAGTTACGCGCCAGCCAACTGCGGCAACAAGCGCGGCTTTTCCAGAGCCTCCCACTTCAGGGCCTTGTCAGGGCAGCGAAGCCAGTGCGACCCACGGCGGGGTACACCTTCCAATGGGATAGTGGCCCCGAAGATGGCCGCCGTATTGGAAGCGTCTTCCTTATTGAAAACTACGGCAGCTTTGCATTACAGGTGTGAAGCTTGAAGGAGGCGCGGAGCTGGGCAACTTCCTTTGTTTCTCTTCAATATTTTTTTCTTTCTTCCCCTAGTTTGTCTTTCTCCTTGTCCATTATGTTCTGTCTTTCTTACTCTCCTATTTTGTTATCTCCCCTTTTTTTCCTATTTTTTAGCTTAATATTTAGGGCGATTACTCCCCCCTTCCTTTTTTTCAATTTTTATTCGTGGTTTGGCCTGAATTATTCCAAGGGCACTAGTTTTTGTTGCTGTTGCTAGTGGTGATGAGTGATCATCACCAAGGCCTCGAAGGCCAAGAGTGCTTGAAGAGGAACAAAACTTCTCCCTGGCATGTTACGCCAAGCAACGACGAAAGCATACGACAGCTGGCCCCAGTATGTACTCCGCACTTAAAATGAATATATAGAGTAAATATTGGTTGGCATTTTTCAAGATCCGAGTCTGGTAGCTTCAGAGCTTTTTCCTGAAACTTAAGCAGCATGCGCGAGTCGATTCACGTTCATGCGAAGAAGAACACTTTCCAACCGAGGCATGAGTTTATCACACGAGTTTCATCACAATGTCACCGGTTTAAAATGAAGCATGACCAACAGCGTTATTTTTTTTGTTTCATAAAATATTACGACACAAAAGAGAGAAAGAGAGGCCAGAATACAAACTGAAACATTGGCCGATTCGCGTATGTTCACGCTGCGCTTACTTCAAACTCACGCGTACTTGTCGTTGCCTCTATTAAATTTACCCCCGAAAATTCTCCGACGCCGCCTGTGCATGCCAGCTGCGGGCAGACCGCTATATTAGCACACATGCTTTGGGAATGCGGGTCGCTTGGACTGACTTATAGCATGGCCGAATGAGATGCGCTCGGGGCAGCCCAGAACTTCAGGACCAAATCGTGGCCGTCCAGCGCGCCCGTGATCGCGCCGGCAGGCTATACCTGTCGGTACCGACTTGAGATTAGCCAGGTTCGCGTTTTATCGCGTTTTTATAAACCCAATAAAAGTTTATTCACTCACTCACTCACTCCCTCACTCACATGGCAACTTCGAAAATTGAATTGCTGCACAAACTTGAAAGAAAACAAGGGAGACAGGAAAGAGCGCAGGAAATTGCGCTCTTTCCTGCCTCCCTTGTTTTCTTTCAAGTTTGTGCAGCCATTCAGTTTTTCAAGTATGAACTAACTAGCCTGCAAAAATGTATTGCTGGCAACTTCCAGTGTGCCGTTTGCACCATTTACAGAAAGAAGCGGACCCATTTTTCAGCTGTCGTGAAGACATGTCACGGCTATTCCTGAGGATCTTTTCTGTTCTGTTTTTGGAGCTCTTCTTGAGTCATGTGCTAGCTTTTGCATTTTAAGTTTCCTCCGATGCTAAAAAGCCACCCAGGTCATGGATTTGGGTCTGCAATCTTCCTCTTAGTACCGTGATCCGAAGACATGTGTATTTCCTTAGTCCTCAGGTTCCTTTTTCTTCTTGCATTTTTGGTTTCTTAGAGAGAGAAAATAAATCGAGAAAAAATTAGGGAGGCCAAGCAGATTAGTAGCATCCCGTTTACTTCCCTGCCCTAAAGGTGTGCGGGAAAGGGGAATAAAAATGAGAAAGAGGAGAGAAAAGTCGAAAAAAAAAAACAGGAGGGGGAGTGCTATGGCGGGATAAAGAGGGGGGAGGGGGCTTTACTACACTTTCTATTTGTTCGTGTCAGCGTTTGCATGTGAGTAAATCGAGCCAGTTATCCAAATGAAAAATTGGAAAAATTCAAAGTGAAGCCCCCCCCCCCCCCTCTAAACACTTTCTCTCCATGGGTATGCGCTTGTGAAATCTAATAAAAATGACAACTGCGGTCTCGCAGTGTACTGTAACTTTACAATTTGAAATATTTTAACGTATATCGAACATTTATCAACGTTGCAAATGTACTGCTTTGTCTAGCTCTCTTTATATAGTGCGAGTCTTTTCCTACCATCGCGTGGTGTGGTCACTTGAGTAATCAAAGAATAAACTAATGGCGTATTTGTTTTACGACAAACCACGAGCATGAGAAAGGACATTGAATATCTCGGCATTGTCTTCTCTCGCACCTTACAACAACATTAGAGTAGACCAACTTACTAAAAGAATAGTCTCTTAAATAAGTTACTTGAATTTCTTGAAACTTCACTGCCGTGAACTTCACGTATGAAACCTAGTAGTGTCGCCAAGACAATGCAGCGCATCCTTCAAACTTGTTTAAGATAACAAAGTTACGATCATAGATAGGAATTCTGTTAAGTAGGTGCGAAGCTTCTGTTTCACTGCTTCGTCCATTCGCGATGCTACACGAACTCGATGCATATGTGCACGTGGAGACTTGGATGGAGCTGGTTCGGTCGCGTTCACATGCTTCTAGCCAATCGGGTTGCGCAAACTTCCTGCGCCTACTCCGCTGGCCTTTGCATACAGCCAACTACAAGCTAATAAGCTGACTGTACTCAATTTTATTGTGTTTATACCCGCCGTGGTGGTCTGGTATCACCACGGCGAGTATTTTCGCCTGCATTTTCGATGTAGGTGAAACTGTTTGAGGCCATTATAGTTACGTTCAACAACCCCAGCGGTCAAAATTTCCGGAGCCCTCCAATATGGCGTTTCTCATAATCATATGGTGTTTTTGAGACGTTGAACCGTGAAAATTATTTAATTAATTGAATTATTGGGTCTATGTGTATGTGCTATGCCGCAAATAGAGAAAAATACAAGATAAGTAGGTATGATGAGTTATTCCCGTATTCTGATTTGGCGTCTGATATCACTGTTCTAGGCAGTCAACGCTCGCATGTTCTTGCCCCGCAGGCTGTAATCTGGTCGTGCGCTTTCAAGTTGCGCGGTATGCGTGCGCGGCGCGCACGCGAAATCCGCCCGTGTCAGCCCATTGTGTGCGGCTTTGATTCACGAAGCCGGTCGGCGCAGTCGCGCTGCTGCATTCCGGCCCTGTCGTTGTTTGGCGTGGAATCCGATGATCGCTAAGTGCACGCGCGTAGGCTCACCTTCGAGGAGCCATTGCAGTCGGCCTTGAACAACCGTGGCCCTCTTCACTCGCATGCCTCGGCGGCTGATTTGCTTTCTTCCTCATCGCCTGACGCGCTAGTCACCGGTTGTCGCGCAACTGATGACACAATTGAGAGAAGGGAGAATGGACGCGATGAAGCGCTAAATTACCGAAGCAAGAAGCAAACGTTTTGAACCAACACAATGGATGAAAGTTGCCACTACGATGGATAAAATAAAGATTGGTGAGGTATCTAAGTTGATCAGCAAAGTATACATTCATCGACATATGCGATTATAACCTCCTCAGTCCCAAGAATGCACCAATGAAAAAAAAAAAGCTTTTGCAACACTGTATTATTTGAATCCTCGCTCTTAAAAACAAACGCAGAAAAAAATATGAATCCGATAAAATGAACGGTTGTCTAAAAATTTTAAGGTATCCGTTTGCATACTCCTGTTCTTTTGATGGCTCTAAGGTTGAGTGAAACAAAAATACCAGATCGAGATGACCACAGTTGAAGAAATGTACTATAGGCGTTGTCGTTTACACTAGAACTAAGAAGGAAAAAAAAATGACAGATCCCACATACAGCGAGAATCGAT
Source organism: Rhipicephalus microplus (assembly GCF_013339725.1). Taxonomy (NCBI): domain Eukaryota; kingdom Metazoa; phylum Arthropoda; class Arachnida; order Ixodida; family Ixodidae; genus Rhipicephalus; species Rhipicephalus microplus. The sequence goes on along the minus strand of NC_051165.1, from coordinate 190,461,508 downwards.
GATATGCGAAGCACGAATAATAAAGCTTCATAGGTCACTTTAAATCAGCACAACGTTACGAGGTGGAGGTAAATGTTGCCGTTCATGACTTCCGTGTCTTGATTATCACGTTTAAATGTGTCGTTTACCTTTGTATTTTATTCACGTCACGCGATACCAAATTTAGTATACGTAGAGCTAACGAAATGGCCGTGAGCAAGCTATGAGCGTGGCACGTTGTCACGTCCTGCCACGACACGCGTGTCAGGTATCATGTTTGCGCCAGTTATATATTTCGTCATATTTCGTTATATGTTCGTTATACAGTCTTGGTCGGCCCATTTTTGGTGTAGATACCATAATCGAAACGGCCAGGAAAGCTAAAAGGTGTAGGATAGATAGATAGATAGATAGATAGATAGATAGATAGATAGATAGATAGATAGATAGATAGATAGATAGATAGATAGATAGATAGATAGATAGATAGATAGATAGATAGATAGATAGATAGATAGATAGATAGATAGATAGATAGATAGATAGATAGATAGATAGATAGATAGATAGATAGATAATGTTCTGTTCCGTTCTGACTGTTTTGCTGTGGAGAGGTTGACGTTCATATTGCCTCGGTTACTCCATATCAATAAGTTCTGCAGTGAGAAAAAAAAAGACTAATACTGAATGGTACTTAAAAATGGACAATCAGAACAAAAAAACATATTAGCACACTCAAACCAGTTGAAATATCATGATAATGTACAGTTTGCTTGCAGTAGTTCACGCTGTCATAAAATGTTCACACGCACACCTTTCTTTTCTACTGTAAGTATATGCGCTAACACAGCATTTCATATATGTAAACCTCTGGCAGCCTCTCACAGGCGCTTATCCAGCCCGTTCTCTACTAAGAAGTCTGTGAGGAAGATGCAGAGACAGAGATAATAAATTCAGAGGTGGATCGTAACGACCGAGTTGTTAGCAACACCCCGTGTGTCACTGCCCCTGCTTTCGGTCTCTCAGTCTTTCCTATTTGGAGGTTTTATCGCTACTGGAAAGCGCGCTGACGACGGAGAACAAAATGACTCAAGCGCTCACTTTCAACTAAAGTTTAGCGAAGTAAAACGGAATAAAAATATATAAACGCTATAAGACACAACGCAATGATATACGTTAAACACTGCTTAAAACATTATTCCGATACCTACGAGCTCACCCAGTTTTCTGCTTTGTTGTTTCCGCGTCTTAAAATGCCCGAGTGTAACTCACCCCAGAAAACGCTGACAGCTACAGTCGCGCGTGCGAGGGAAAGTGCGAGCGAGAGGGATGATCGGCGGCGATGGGCGCAAGCCTTGGCATCCACGAGAGTGCATTCCGACCTCCTTACCGACGTCTCGTTTCGACCGATGACGACGGTATGTGGACGGCGGCCAACGTCCTTGCCTCGTCTCGTTCGCGGCGAGGACGCAACACAACACTCCACCGCCATGGCCCCGACTTCCTCCAAGACAAGCATCGCTGAATTTTTAAAATATCTCGCTGATGCACCTCCGCGGCCTGAGTCACGTGCGTAGGAAGACGGCGCTTTCTTGACGAGCCTCGTCGTAACAGAGACTCTTCTTCTTGTGTCACCATACTCTCGCAGATTGCGAAACGCGAACGAGGGATCAACGAGAACCTTGAGCTTCGCGCGATTCTCGCAAAGTCCAGGGAATCCGCTGTAATCGTTTACGAAAATGGCACGACTGAAAAGAAAGGCTTCACAGAGATTCGCTCCGCGATCCTTTTCGTGGGCTGTCACGTGCATTTCGCAGGCGGACGAGGAATGGAAATACGACCAGGCACCTCCATCCTACAAAGCAAAAGCTGCCAGCTGAATTGCTGTAAGGAAATAATCCTATTTCTGAATAAGAACGCAAGCAATTGAATACTGTTATGCAAGAAAAAGATGCAATGGGAAAAATGCCATCACAGTTTTCGCCAGCAGAACCTATCGAATCACTTCTTCACGTTACAATACAGACGACTTTTTTTTGCAGTGTCTGTTGCTCTGATGTGATGCGGTTATTGGAACTGTGATGTGATGCGGTTATTGGAATCGTAAGCACAAGCTGGGAAACGTCGGCACCCCCCAAGGGTCAGTGCTTTCGCCACTTCTTTTCAACATCGCAATGCACGATCTGGCGAACCGACTCTCGAAAGTTCATGGGGTAGGACACGTGATTTACGCAGATGACATTACCATCTGGTCCACAAGTGGCCCACTAGGCTCCCTGGAGCAGAACCTACAACATGCCCTAGACACCACACAAGCTTTCCTACAAAATACGGGGCTGAAGCTATCTACGAGCAAATCAGAGCTCCTTCTGTGCAAACACGGCCCCAGAAAGGGACAGCTCCTTAGCTCCCTCCCCGTTCACCTACACACCAAGGACGGAGGTAGTATCCCAATATGTAACACAATCAAGGTCCTGGGCATGGTAGTTGGTGCTTACAGCGGTGACAACGCGGAGGCCCTCAAACGTATAGAGAAAAGTGTCTTCAACTTCACCAGGGTATTATCAAGGGTCAACAGTAGAAGGGCTGGTCTGAAAGAGGACAACCTCATGAAAGCATTTCACGCCTTTCTCATCAGCCACGTGACTTACGCCGCCCCCTTCCTCAACTGGAAGAAGACAGAGCTCAACAAAATTGATACATTAATTCGAACAGGATTGAAAAGGGTCCTGAGCCTCCCTCGCAACACTAGTACGGAACGACTCTTACAATTGGGCCTGCATAATACAGCTACCGAACTCTTTGAGGCACAGCGGCATGCACAGATTAGTCGGCTCTCACTCTCAAAGGCGGGCAACGAGATATTGTTTGAAGCCGGTCTTCAGCCTTTCTTCATGCCGCCAGAAAAGTCCCAACTTTGCACACAAGCCATGAAAGCGATAACAGTTGACCCGATTCCCAGAACATACACCCAACCCACAATGAAGGACGAAGAAAAGCGAGAGCCAAGGCAATACTCGCCAAGATCATGTGCAACGATACGCAGGTCCTCTTCGTTGATGCCGCAAAATATTGGAATCGAGGTGCCTATGCAGTCTCTGTGGTGGACGCCCACGGCTCGCTCGTCAACGCAGCCACGGTAGTTACCAACTTCACCCACGAAGCAGAGGAAATGGCCATTGCGCTAGCCCTTCGAAGCTGCACTGAAGCCTCTGTCATTTACTCGGACTCTAGAACAGCTATAAGAACTTTTTCGGCGGCCCTAGTCTCTTCGAAGGCAGCTGCGGTCGTTAACAGGCTTTTCAACCACGAGACGAAGGAGGAAAACTTTCGGTCTACACACATCGCATGGTTCCCAGCCCACATGGGAAACATTTCCGGCTTTGCTGGCAACCCAAACGAGCGGGCACACACACTGGCGCGAGAGCTCACTTTCCGCGTCAGTGGTTCGCCCCCTCGCTTAAATGCAGCCTGCAGGAACCTCGATTACAAAGACCCACTTGTATCATATCACGAACTCACCTCACATCATAGATTAGAACGTCGAACTTTTCCTCCTCCTCACAGAGATCTGAACAGAGCACAAGCAATCACTTACAGACAATTGCAGACACGTACATACATCACACCAACGACACTAAGCAGGATTAATCCGGACTTTTCCACTGCATGTCCACACTGTGGAAACGAGTATAACAATTTCGACCACATGCTCTGGTTGTGCCCTGCCAACGTGGATACAGAATTTTCTGACCAGTCCTCCTGGGACTCCGCCCTTCGAAGCACAGAGCTCATCGCCCAGCTCAAGGCTGTCCAGAGGGCCCGGGCCGTCGCCGAGAGACTCTGTCTACCGGTCCCGACCTGGGTGGAGCCGCCGGATTGATGGCGGGGCTTTCGGCACCGCTTTCTTTCCTCTCAGGACCTTAATAAAGTTCATACTCACTCACTCACTTGGAACTAACAGACAAGAAATTCAAGGATTGTTAGTAGTATTTGTAATGTAAATGCGAAGAAAGAAAAGTGAATGAAATGAGTATTTGCTGCGGGCAGGAACCACACCTGCAACGCGTCAAATTCACTATAGCTACAACGACGTCCATTCCCACGTCCGTTTCAAGGGGACTGTATATCTGTATAAGTTTGCTGTTCTCACAGGAGTCATGGCGTTTGTGACATCATAGACACGTAAGCCGAGGTCAATGCGAAGGCAGGCGCTGATCAACACGACGGAAGGTGAACAGCAGCGACAGCACTTTTATCGTGGTGGGGAAAAGCAGCGCAAGGATGACGACCCGGAGAAAGCGAACAAGTTTGTTGCGAGGGGAGTGCTGCTTGCTGCCTACGGGTTCATGACCCGGTCGGTGACGGCGTGGTTGGCGCCCATAATCATTGGAGCTGCTGCTCGGTGGGCGCTCAACCTAAGTCGCGAATGGGCATAAAAGAGGAGGCGGCTGCTTCTCTTGCTCCGCGGCTGCTTTACATACGTGGTGACGCCATCACCGCCAACCTTTCTTTATCTTCGCTCGAAGCTTTTGGCAGGATACACCGCATGGTGGAGGTGAAAGGAGGCGGATGGGGTTCCCGGGACAAATTGTGCCATTCGACTTCAGCAAATACCAGTGCGCTCCGTCGAGCGGAACCCTCAGACGTCCGCCGCGACTGCTGGTCGGAAGAATTAAAGAAAAATGAAGAGCGTGCAATGTCGGGAAATTCCAGGGCTTCTCGGTACCCCTCCGCTTGCCGTGAAAGCCCGACTCTTGCCAGAGGATCAAGGTACTCGTATCTTTTAAGCGGGCGAGGGGAGACGACATGAGACTAGTGATGCAGAGGCCCGGCACGTTAGAGGTGCGTGCTGTTTGTTTTCGAGGGGTCGGAGTCTGCGCGAATTCGGTGAGATTGCTTCGCGGTATCTCGAGAGCAGTGTTGGGTATTCATCGACCTGAAAAGGGGTTCAAGGACACAAGACTGCACCGCGTAGGCCAGGTTCATGGTCGGCTTGAATCCCTCCTGCGGAATGCCTGCTGTGACTGTGCAAGCAATCTCTGATCCAAGCATGACAGTTGGCCGTGGAGAATCGCCTCGTAATGCGTCCCCTTTAGCAGACTGTCTTTCAATGTGATGACAACACGGCGTCAGCTTGAGTTAGAAGCTGACGAGTAGCCAAAACATGCTGGTCTTCTTACTGGGCCATTTCCTCCTGGTTTACCTGGCACATCCTTAATCGGTGTTGACTGTTTCGTTCCAATATTAACCGACAAAAAGTAACACGCTACGCGAACGTTATTATATATAGTTTTTTATATCAGGTTGCTGAGAAGATCATGGGTGCAGAATAGGGCAGATGTCTATATGTACGTAGAGGTAGTCCGTTCGAACGCTGATTATACTTCACTCCCAGAGGTGATCGTTATGCGTTGCCTGTCGAATAAGCTCTGGTGAACATTGCGGGGCTTGAAAGGGCGACAAAAGCAATTACAGTGCGGTATCGCCACAGACGCAAGCGAAGGGAGCGTGCTATTATAAGTTGCTTAACATGCGATTAACAGGAACCGCTCACGAAGTTGTTGCTCCATCTTTTCTTGAAAAGCAGAAACAGCTACAACGTGCGCCTTGGCCTTCTGACTCATTGGAAGGTCAAGTATACGATTGTTTCGAGAAATACAGCTTTGGCCCTTGCCATACAGGCCTCTGTGAGCGAAAAACCCTTTAGGCAGCTCCTGCTACATGCCTTACTGATTTCGCTCATGCATGAAGCGCCCGTTTGGTATTTTATCCCTGGTGTTTATTGTTGTTATTACGTGTGAAAAATGGATACAGTGACCCTCATAGCTAATATTACTGGCGGCTGAAACGTGCACGCGCTGCACCTCGAGTGACCTATCCTAAATAATAATAAGAGAGTCAACAGACGAAGGTGTGACGTATGGATACAGTATGTACTGTAATTGCGAAAAGTGGACGAAAAGGCAACTTGCCGCTGGCCCGGAAAAGCCTGCAACCTCGAATAACGCGTGCAATTCGCTACCAACTGAGCTACAGCTAAGGTAATCCCTACGTCCATTTTATGAGGCATGCTTATTTAAACCTGGGAGTGTTCGTCATGATGGGGAGTGCTGAGCGCTATTTTTTTGCCTGCTGGCATTACGTAATACGGGAGCTTACTAAGAGCTGGCCGCTCACCGATAATAAAGGGATTACAACTGATGCTAAAAACGTCCCCTGTACTTGGCATCGTTGTCTGTTAGTCCTGAGTATTATCGTGCCTAACAAGCAAAACAAGCCCCGATATTTCCACTGCTTTCCTTCTATCCTAAATAAATTTGCCTTGGAGGTAAAACTTTCACGGCTTCCTTTACGTATTAGTATTCAGGGTGTGAAATAATCTACATTGTTGCGGAATACGCCTCGGCGTCCTTCGATGGACCGGCTCTAGAGTTGTACGCTTTGCTATAAAAACACCTAGACAAGTATTTTTCATTTGTAAACAGAGAAAGTTTCCTTGAAACGGAATAATAATGTGATGCAGCCGTCGAGTACTTGCCCATCGATAGCTAACGCAGAAAACGCGCCAAAACGTAACACTTGCTGTACGTTTAGGCAATATAAGTAAAGTAAACATGCACCAGAGTTGAGAAACGAGTCGACGCCCCACATAAGTCGTTCGTTGCCACAACTACTCGAGAACAGCAGCACCTTCAGTTACGTCAAAAGAAGTAAAAACGTTTTCTTTTGTCTTCCTGGACGCGATAATGCTCCTCCTTGTTTTAATTTTTTTTTATTTATTTCAACCCATTCCGTGAAAGGCACTTACTGCGAAATTATTATTCGTTGTCGGCTACGCGCGTCTGTTCCTACTGTCGCGGTAGGAATCCCGTTCACGTCGGCCACATTTTCGATGGAGGCGAAAATGCTTGTGGCCCGTTAATTTAGATATAGGGCATGTTAGAAAACAAGTGGTCGAAAATTATTATTATTATTATTATTATTATTATTATTATTATTATTATTATTATTATTATTATTATTATTATTATTATTATCAGTTACGCAGTTTCTTCTAAGTTCATGCATTAAATAAAACATGAATAAAAAATTTTTACATTCGACACCATATCGTCATTGGCACTGCGGTTAACATTTCCAGGGGACGAATTTGTGCATGCTTACGAATACACTATATAGGTGAATTAGACGCGATGATGGCACATGCAGTATAGCGTAGCGGTGACGCCCATCAGACGTACGCGGTTTGTGCTCCCACTTGTCACCCGGTTCGTCCTTATCCGTTTGCCATTTCCGTACCCTTCCTGCGTTTCAGTTTAACAAAACAAGCGATTTCGGTTATGTCATTTCTGGATGAATTCATTCGTCGTTTGCTTCTGTGGATGTAACTTACAAACATGCCCAGTTCTCCAGTTTGTTACGAATGTTTAATGTTTACATAGAGGGCTCGCTATGATAAAATGAAACTAGCCCGCCACCTTCCCTCTCGATCACAAACAAAAAATGGCGAATTTCAGAATGATGGTACCGAGCTCACTGTAGCTAAAGAAGGTGAACTCAGCCTGGTTTCTGCAAGAATAACCTGATGAGACTTGAAGCTAACGAGAAGGGCTGGTCGCTTATGTTGGAGAAAAAGAGAGAGAAGTTAAATTAAGGCTGATTATCGGTATGTTATTCCCGTGCTGTTGTGGGTTGCAAAAAGAAAAGAGAAGGGCATTCGAATGGGAACGCGATCGTTTCTGTACACGCAAACAACGCGCCAGCAGCACAAACGCATAAGAGCAGCTGTATGAAGAAAGTCGCAGCACTGACTTAGACATTCATTACACACGCACGTGGAAAAGCGCAAAGAATCTACGCATATGCCCCGCCGCGGTGGTCTAGTGGCTAAGGTACTCGGCTGCTGACCCGCAGGTTGCAATATCGAATTCAGGCTGTGGCGGCTGCATTTCCGATGGAGGCGGAAATGTTGTAGGCCCGTGTGCTCAGATTTGGGTGCACGTTTAAGAATTCCGGGTGGTCGAAATTTCCGGAGCCCTCCACTACGGCGTCTCTCATAATCATATGGTGGTTTTGGGATGTTAAACCCCACATATTAAATTAAATGTTAAACCCCAACTCCACCAAATGTGACGGGGCGAGGTCTTGGCTTACACGATAGCGTCCACCGAGAATCGGCAGCCGAACAAGATGTCTGAGTTGCCTCTCGCGCAAGCGCCTAATGCACAGGCGTCTTCTTCATCTTCGCAAAGTGCCACGCTTGCTCCTGTCGATGATGCACCGTAACATCATCAGTAAATCAATCAATCTACGCAATATGAGGCATCATCAGCCCAACTGCTTCTCTCCCACACATCGCCTATCAACCCGGTCCTGTGCTTCTTGCTGCCAGGTTATACTCGCAAACTTCTTAATCTCGCCTGTCCACGTGAGTGAGTTTCTGTCCTCCCTCCTAACGCGTTTGCCTTCTCTTGGAATCCAGTGAGTTACCCTCAATTACACGGCTTACACAGGATTCATTATTCTTTACTTCGACTAAAGTGTCACCCGTTTGTTCCCTGGACGGCTCTGATCTCTTCTTGTCCCTTAAGGTTACGCCTTGCGTTTTAGTTTACAATTCGAAGCAGCTGTAGGCTGTTTTTCTGACACGTGTGTCGTTTATGTTGGTAGGCAATCTGAATAAATAGCACAGCAATACACTGCTGACAGTCGTACGCGTGTACTGCTACTCGAGCAAGCACATCGCTGCCGAGCCAGAAATGTAGCAACGTGACCGACGCAGTTTTAAAATAAACTTGGAACGCACGCACGTGCTCAATAATGCGCGCCGCAGTTGCGCCTTTATTGAGCGGACAGGAAAACTGCGGCACGAGCTTCTCGTCGAGCGCAAAGCGTTTCGGCCGATTTCCTTCCCCGTCTCGCGACTCGGCCATTCCGCGCTGTTGGCCACGATCTCAGCGGGTCACGGGGGGAACGCGCGTTTTGAACGCCGCCAAAGAGAAAACAGGTTTGCACCGGCGCGTAAGCCCTGTTGCTGCGGGTTATTTTCGGGTAAGATCGCCACACGTGTTGAGAGCACAGGGGCTGCCTTCGGCGTGGTGAAGTTCTGCCGCAGTTTCTAACGAATTGGACGACCCGCGTTTTGTTTTTTTCTTCTGAAATCGACGTGAAGGAGTGTCAGGTCGCTAACCTTTGGTACGCGCTGGACACAAAGTACGAATAATCGTTGTTGCTCTAAACAGCGTGGACATTTGAGAGGCCACACTGTCTATCCAAGTACTTGACCAAAAAATTGCATATCTGCAAGATGAGCTCCGTCAACAGCCTGTATGTCAATCCTTTCATGATAATTATCTTGTCTCTCTCTTTCTCTCTCTCTCTCTCTCTCTCTCTCTCTCTCTCTCTATATATATATATATATATATATATATATATATATATATATATATATATATATATATAGCGCTCGCGCAATTAAATTTTGTTGGAAGTCGGTGCTTGTGCTGTGTGGTTTCATCTGTGTTCCATTTGTGTGCTGTTTGAAGAATAACAATGTGAAGGGTAGGGCGGGGTAAAACGCGACAACAATTTTAAAATAGTGAATATATTTCTTTTTCTCGTTTAACCAATAAATGTCAATGCAGTAACTTTCCTTTCGGTACAAGGTATATGTGCTGCGTAAATATGACCGTTTTGCCACAGTTCAAAGGGGTGTTTCAAAATTCAAAAATAATTAAATAATGCACCAGATGTAACAGTTCGCTTCAACCAGCAGGGCAAAACGAGACAATGTGAAAAATTTCATCCCTTAAGATTTCGCAGTAGAAGCACCCGAAATTTATTCCCCGGGCCCCCACACAGTCTTCATGCGCCCACTTTTTGCACTCCGCGCAATACATTTAGGTGGAACTCGGTGCTGTCTTGTTCCAAAACCCCTAGCAGATCAAGCCACATCAGTCTTTCTTTCTTTCTCTGCGTTATTTAGTCGTATAACGCATCATTCGCCCATATAATGAACCCTTGCGTTCACATTGCCACGAACGAGGACGTCCATGATATTAAAATACATAGATGCACTTCTAACGAACATATGCGAAGTAATGACAGCGGAGATCTGATGTTTTCCTTTAAGATATGTGTTAAACTTTCACTGAAGGGTTAAAGAGTAGCGGGTGCCGTACTTGTGCGCTAACATCTTCTTATATATCATATCAATAAAAGAAAAGCCCCAAAGTTTCAGTGATATATCAGCGCAGTGTTTCATTGATATTTTGAAAGGTAGCTGAAAACTACTGAGTTTGTTGTTATTTCAGCTGAAAACAAAATAGAAAGTGTATGTTCCAATGTGAAAAAGATGTTCGAAAGCGAAGAACAAGAAAAACTAAATGCAGTCGCAGACATCCGTGTAAAAAGTAGTTAGATTACGTGAAGAATGTGTGCTTGTGTGATTCCGTGAAGAATGTGTGTCATTCGCGTGACGTGTCATGATGCAAATGATAGGTTTGGGCATTTATCTAGGGTGGAACTGGTGTGGTATTTATTTATTTCATGATGCGTATTCAAGTGATAAATGAACTGATGGTGTAAAAAAAAAGCTTCTTAAGGAATGAGGGTGACACGTAGAAGTTTCTTCGAAAATACCTGAGTGAACTGTTAGCCTTGATGATTGTGTGGTCCACATGATGATTCCATGAGAGGTTATTGGAAATATTTGGGGGATCCTTAAGCTTCGCCTTTAAGGGTTGAACGCGATAGTGATATCCTGTCTTTTGTGCGAACTTCAAACACTTAGTGCATGAATTCTTCTTGAACTGGCTATGCACCGACTACGTGGTCCTAAGGCGCAGCAGAGTGTGTGCCTTCTGTAGTGTGTTACCAGCTTTAACCCATCAATTCGTCATAATAATCACATGTTTTGATGCCCGATGGAAATGTAGGCTTGTACCACGCATTATTACTGCAATATTTCATGTTGTATGGTGAAGCAAGTACCAGGGCACGTGCGTTTTCAAAGCATTAATGTTACTTTCCCTGCACTGGAAAGCCGAGAAAGTTATTTCCATTGTATTCGCGAGAAAACGCGTGGCTATGTGGTAGAACATCAGCTTGCCACGCTTAGTTTTTATTATTTATTTATATTTGCAGTTTTATAATTTTGCAGCCATACACAAGAGGATTTTTTACACACGAATAACGAAGTTGACGCCGGAATTTCTGAGAAACGAGTGCTTTAAGGCTATCGCGTTAATATGGACACCTAGATATTTATAGGATGAGACAGCCTCAGATATCGTCAAGATGAAATTGTGAACATATAAGTGAGATGCGGCATCCAGGCATTGATTTTCTTTTTTAAATATATAGGTGGTATGCACTGAACCTTGATCCTCGAGGTAGCGACTCCATTGTCGGGCAGCGACGCAATTTTGGCGGTGTGGTGGTTCGCGAGTTTGTTAGCGCAGGATGTGTACGCTCTCTGTCTTCACTGTCTGCGCGTCATAAAAGAAGTGTCGAAGGTCTCTGCTCCCTTGGCCCAAACACAGCAGTGTCTTGTGCGTGGTGCGTAATTATTACATGAAAAGTCTTTGAACGAGTTTATTTGCGTTTGCGGAGAGGCGGTACGTGCCGTGGTTGGACGCCAGCCAGCAGCGACAATGATAAACTGTGCCGTATTCGGTTGTAAAATGACGCGAAAACGAAGCCTAGGGATCAGAATGTTGCTTCGGTACGGTTTTTTATTTCACCAAAGGCGCTGAAAAATCAATGACACAAGATCGCAGAGATAACAGTACGGCAAAGGATGAAGTGGTTTCGTCGCATTAACTGCCGAGACGTCTTGCCCTGCCATGCCGTGACCATGTTTACCGGATTCACCGGTGCTATAGCACGGCAGAACAAACGTGATTAGCAATAAACAAGAAGCCGAGTTACCTTTCTGAGAACAGCGATCGCGCTGTACGACCGAACTTTGACGCCTGTACCAAACAGCTGCGATTACTCGGCTACAAATCAGCATGGTATACGCAGCGGTTGTTGAGAAGAAGTAACCAGTTCAAGAATTTCTGTGATCTCTTTCATGCCATGACATCCCATTACAGTGTTTACAGTATCGACACAATGCTTGCACTGCACCATAAGTGCAATCGCAAGTGGACAAGGGAAGTCTTTACCTTTCCGGCTATAGCACTATAAATCGTGCTGTTTGAGAAAACCTTCACGCCCAGCTGCTGAACGCATCCGCGTGTGTGACTCTCCATGGAAGTTGATGAACTATTAGTTGCTCACGTAACGCAAAACTTGTCGCGTGAACAAGGTACTCCTATTTTTGTTGATGGAGACGACTCGTGGCAGTAGTTCAGCGTGTTCGAGTGAGTCTGTGCTGCCGCACAGCGCTATGCGTAGCTTCATCCCGCTCACGCGCGTATGCGCCTAAATTCATTGCATGCTTCACAGGCGCGCCAAGAAAACACAAAAACTTACAGCACCACACTGTCACCGCAGCCACGTCGAACCACCGAGACCGCCAATATGGCGGCATCCAGGAACGATGCTAGCGCACCTTGTAGATGACGTCAAGTGAATACCACCTACAACTTCATGTTCTATGATTGACACCAGGAAAATACGTTACTTAAACTTGCCTGCAGACATAAAAACTCTTTTCTTTTTATTTTCATGTTATTACCACATTACAGTGTAACTGCTGCCTCTCGCAAAGTGCGCTTGAATGACTTGGGAATATCTTATTAGCCTTTGAACCTTACGATGAGAATACGTGCTAAACGCGGACAACATAGTTCTCGAACTTACGCCGCCGCTATACGATCTTCGACGACGCTTCGTGGAATACCAGCCGGGCAACCGTGTTTGGGTGGGAACGCCGATGCGACGTCATGAACAATGGGAAAAACTTCTTCGGCGGTACTTCGGGCCATACGAGCTGTTTCGACGTCTGGAACTCTAGACTACGAGGCTGCCCCAGATGGCATTACGATCTCTCAATGGTGCCGTGCCCGAACTCTAGTCGTCCATGTCGTGCGCCTCAGGCTGTGTTACGCGTGTTAGAGAATTTCAGGGCTGTACTTTTTTGTTTTACTATTGTACTTTCTTGCTTTATTATTGCACCTGCATCTTGTGTTAAGGCATCGCGATGAGCACCACGCCAATGACTGAGGACTACTTAGATAACTTTTGAACCTCCTGATGTGATTATGTGCTCAACGCGAAAACCAGAGTTAGTTCTGGAACTTTCGCGGCTGCTGTATCGATAGCGCATGCGTGCATATAAAATGCGACGCGCCAGGTCACTTGTTAATTTTATGGACGAGACCGCTGTTCTGTGCGCCGATATCAGCGTGCAGCGTGTATTGCTTGCTGTGATGTGAGCTTCCATTTCATGGCCACAAGCACAGCCGAATTGTTTCATTTTGAAGACGCCGTCTGCTCCGTTCGGCGACGTCGCGACACAGTGGCAATATTGTGTTCACACAAGTACAGTTCACTTTCAGTTTATTTTTCATTCAAAATACAAAAGCTAATGGTTACTATTATGAAGACAAGGGTCCCAAGTCAAGTGACAGCACGGGATCCTTGGTTAACAATAAGAGGAGAAAAATTAATTAGACAGCATGTCAAAATTGATTGCTATTGACTGATATGTGGGGTTTAACGGCCCAAAACCACCATATGATTATAAGAGACGCCGTAGTGGAGGGCTCCGGAAATTTTGACCACCTGAGGTTCTTTAACGTGCACCCAAATCTGGGCACACGGGCCTACAACATTTTCGCCTCCATCGGAAATGCAGCCGCCGCAGCCGGGATTAGAGCCCGTGACCTGCGGGTCAGCAGCCGAGTACCTTAGCCACTAGACAACCGCGGCGGGGCCGATTGGGAAGAGTACGGAATACGAGTTAATGGAGAATATCTTACTTGTGATTCGCTAATGACATTGCCTTAATGAGTATTTGGGGAACGAACTACAGCTAATGATTATTGGACTGGACACGGAAAGTAGAAGAGTAGATCTGAAAATTATATTGCATTATATTGAAAATATATTGAACAATTTAAAAAGAAAAAAAAACCACTTTCAATGCTATACAACAAGGACACAAGAATTAGTTACACGAAAATATGCAGGTGATAGATAAAAATTTCAATTACAAATAGTCAAGTGTTACGTACACATATTTTTACATAGAAAATATTTATTGTTGACAACGTGATCATACCACGAAAAAAATTCTTAGTTCATGTTTGAATGTGTGCCGTGATAAAGATGATTTTAGCGTGTGGGGCAAATTATTCCATAATTTAATCACCGCGAAGAATGATGTCATTTTGCCGTAGCTGCAAAATGTTACATTTAGGTCAAACGATGCTGTGATTATGGGCAAACCTAGTGCTATTAGCGTTTGCGAGTAGTCTAGAATCAAATAGTCCACACACTAGCTGCTGGTTAAGTTGTTTAAATGATATAACAACTAAGTGAAAACTAAGCAAGCAAGACACAGTAAAAATATAGTTACCCTGAAGCAGTGGGGTGGCATTACAGTGTAAAAAGAACTTCTCGTAATAATGCGAATGTCCTGATTCTGGATGTGCTAAATGAATTAAAGATGAGTGTTATATGTGTTTCCCTAAGAAGTAAAGCCATAGGTGATGTGACTATGTGTGCAGGCAAAGAGCGAGCTTTGGTGAGTACTTTTAAACACAATGCTGTTTTTCTTTAACGATGAGCTCAAGCTCGAACGATTGCCGTAAATGACACACCTGCTTATCATAAAATATATTCTGTAAAAAAGAAAAAGAATTGTGAAGGCAGCGAGTGAACATCGCGTTTTGCTTGCTTTTGAGGACATGCGAACACCATTCTTGCAACACCCTGTATACGGAACAACGTTCTTTCCTAAGGCGAAATCTCGGGCTCAAGTGAAGGAGCCTACAAGTCAGGTTCAGTTAGTTTAATGTATTCCGATGAGCTGGATCTATGTGCATTGTATTCGAAATAAAAAAAAACACACAGCTCAGCAAGTATGGTACCTGCCCTGAAAGCAACTGGCAACGTCCGTGTGAGCCGCAGGCATTCGTCGTCTTCTCCTCGCATTTCCGTGTAGGTAAGTCAAGGCCCCCCTAAATCTCCTTCCGATTCCCCTCGGAAAGCGTTGCTCGTTAGCGTGCAGTGAGCGGGGGTCGCGATTAACCACTCAAACAGCCGTGCACGTGTGATTTCTTCACGGGATAAGGCGGAAACGCCGCACGCAAAGGCCGAGTTTCCGGCATGCGAGGACCACCGGTCGCTTTCGTGACGGTCAGGAGCGCCTCTTTGTCAGCCACAGTGTTTTTCAAGCGAAGTACGCCGGCTGCGCGAGAAAAGTAGCTTGGATTGCGTCCTGCTGCGTGGACACGGTGACGAAGTGACAGTCACGCTTTGATATTGTGGCAGAACTCTCGAGTTATGAAAGCAATGTTTAGTGAATGAACCGCAGACACGTTTCATAGAAGGGACTCTGTGACGACTACAAATTGGACATGCACACTTGACCCACAATTGTCTTTTGCACAAAGAACGCCAACCGACTTATGAGAGCTGCACAGAAAATTCTAAGGCACACAATTTCCTGATCTCTTGTTCAAACGAGGAGCACGAACGGTTTTTCCATCACTTATGCCATGCGACAACAACATTTAACGCTGTGCTTTTTAAAGGAGGTAACCCTCATGTGAAACCAAGACTCCTCATCGGATGTTTAAAAGCATTACAAGTTTTACACCCATACCCGAATATTAAGAACATTCATGGAAGCTTGGAGAAGCTTGCTCGAAAGAGACGACGACGAAGTGTCTATTTCATAGAACGCTTGTACCCTTGTCTCAAATTTTCTATTTGTTTTACCGCAAATTCTGGGAGCTGCTGCTCCCTTCTTGCGAGAATGGATGAAGAAGCCTCTCAGGATTTTCGAGGTGGACAACCGCTACGTCTGGCAGCGGCTAAGAAACGTGGGACCACCTCAAGTGGCACAGACAGCGAGGCAACGGAGCTCTATTCCGACGGTTTCGAGTCATCGGATGACGACTACACAGTCGTCATGAGCCGCAATGCAAAAAGAAGACTGCTACGAACATCGTCGACGACGAGTATATCCACCGTGCAGGCTACCGCGCAGCGTTGGCCACACACTATACTCTTCGTGGCAGTGGACCCTTCAGACAACCTACGGCGGCTTAACAGGCAAGTCCTCTCTGCATACCTCGAAGGACTCGCTCCAAATGAAATTAAAGACGTCAGGATCAACTCACGAAAGAATATTCTGGCAGTTGATGTTCTACGCCGTAGTGCGCTGCAAAGCCTGCAGAACATCTCGGAAATCGACAGAGTGACAGTTAAATCAGTGATCCCCACTGACTGTAAGGGCAGTGTTGGCGTCATTCATGACGTGGACATTTCAATTCCCACTGACGATTTCCCAATCTTGATAAAGCCAACTACAGACGACATCCTCATCAAGCACATCACAAGGCTTGGTCAGTAATGATGCCTGAAGATTGTTTTTGAGGGAAACAGTCTTCCCCCACACGTCAAAGTTGGCCACGTTCGCCATCAGGTCCGTCCATACATACCGAAGCCCCTACAATGCTTCAAATGCTTCAAGATGGGACATGTAAAAGGAGTATGTACCAGCAATGTCGTGTGCCCGCGGTGTGCTGAACCTCATTCAGAAGACACCTGCCACGCAACTGCGTTCAAATGCTCCAATTGCCACGGCGCTCATAAAGCGTCATCTAAAGATTGCCCACGAGTGAGAAATGAACGCGCGGTGTTGAAACGCATGGTGCGCGACAATTCAACGCAAGGGAAGCCGCTGCTACTGTCAGGCGACGTCGGTGTCACCACAGAAGATCATCACGCAACGTGGCGTCTGCCGATAGAGACCCGTCATCTCAAGCAAGAACTGGCCCCCCATCGTCAAGCTCTGCGAAGACGGATACACCGAAAACAGAATCAGGGTCAAGACTCCCACATCGTGAAGAGTGGCCATCACTTCCACGAACACAGCCTGTTTCAGAGGTGCATCGATCCCCGCCAACCTCGATGCCATCACGAACCACTGATGAAAAGACAACTGAGGATCGCCAGGTCACCAACATGTTGCAGACCCTTATGAGCGCAATGCGCATGCTCCTAAGCAACATGAACACCCCATCAGCGCAGAGCGCACTCCAAGTGCTGGACACTTTGAGTCCGGTGCTTGCAGCTCTAAGTTAAAACGATGGCCCGCAACATGTTATCCTTTCGCG
This sequence comes from Rhipicephalus microplus, assembly GCF_013339725.1. NCBI lineage: Eukaryota > Metazoa > Arthropoda > Arachnida > Ixodida > Ixodidae > Rhipicephalus > Rhipicephalus microplus. The sequence goes on along the minus strand of NC_051165.1, from coordinate 190,444,226 downwards.
AGGAGGTCAAGAACGCATCTGTCCTTCAGTGGAATGCCAGAGGACTTAGGGCGCGTATGTCCGAGTTCCGGCAAAATGTATTCACAAACCAGATCTCCATAATTGTGATTTGTGAACCGAACCTGTCAGCCCAGATGAGACTGTCGGGATATGAGTGCTTTATGTCTTCTACCCATGGAGAACGCAGCAAGGTCGTTGTGTTCATACGGCGCGACTTAACTTATGTTCGTCACCCTGTACACCCTGACGAAGAAAACCAGTACGTTTGCCTAACAGTAAAAAACAAGAAGACCACATTCACCATCATCGGAGCCTACTTACATCCATCAAGTCGTCTAGACCGAGAGCGCTTGCACGGAATTTTGAATTCAACTCTCCAGCCATGGGTGATAACTGGTGACTTCAATGCCCACCACTACTTATGGGGAAGCTCCAGGGTCAACACTAGAGGTAGACAGTTAGTGTCTTTCGCTTCTGAATGTGAACTTATCCTCGTGAATGATGGCAGCCCTACTTATCTGCGCGGATCGGCCTATAGCAGTTGCCTGGACCTCACTTTCGTCTCACGCTCGTTCACACGCAGAGTGCACTGGTTTTCGGATTTGGAAACAAGGGGTAGTGACCACATCCCAACATACCTGAAGATTGACGGCTTTCCAAGTCTCAAGTCCTCCAGAGCCGTCCAGTGCACCGATTGGCAAAAATACAAGTTAATCATGGAAGACTCTGTTGGCGCCTCACCTTTCAACCTAGAGGACGCAATAAAGAGTGCCCTACAGTCAACGACGCGTTCGCTTCCGGTGAGCTCATCTCGCACTGATATGGACATTGATCTCGAGAAACTCCGAGCGATTCGTCGTCGTGCAGAACGACGTTATAGACGCACGAGGTCACTTGATGATCTGAGAGTGGCCAGACGCACAAAAAAAAATACAGCGTCACATGGACAAGTTGGCCAAGCAACGATGGGTATCTTTTTGCGAGTCTTTGGACCTGAGAAAGCCTCTGTCACTAATCTGGAGAACTGTCCGGGGTCTTCGTACAACCATTACTCAGCGCTACCCATTGAAATCTCTGGCACTTCACTTACGCTGCGAAGAGATTGATGTCGCAGATTCCTTCTGTCGAAGGATTGCCTGCGGCTCAAATTCAACTGGGACAAAGACGCCCGACTTTTCTGTATCCTCACGTGATCCCCGAATGGAGATTTCGTTTTCAATGGACGAACTAAAGGCCGCGCTTGCTTTGTGTAGACGTTCTTGAGCGCCAGGACCTGACGGCATTGCTTACCACGCTCTGTGTCACCTAGGAGATCGAGCTCGACAGGCACTCTTGCAGCTGTACAACGCCTCCTGGCAAATTGGCATGGTTCCACAGGAATGGAAGTCAGGTCGCCTGATTCCACTTCTCAAAGCCGGCAAGTCACCCTTGGACATTTCCTCTTACCGCCCGATTGCCCTCGCGAGCTGTGTGGGAAAAGTTATGGAAAGAATGACTTTAACGCGTCTGGAATGGTACTTAGAATTCTACGAAATATATCCAGATGCCATGTCCGGGTTCAGACGAGGCCGCTCGTCAATTGACAATGTAGTTGACTTGGTGACATATGTAGAACACCAGAAGGCCTGCAAGCGGTTATCTGCTGCTCTATTTCTTGACGTTAAAGGGGCCTACGACAATGTCACCCACGAAGCCATTCTCAGCGCTCTAGAAGGAGCGGGACTCGGTGGCAGGATATATACGTGGGTTCAGAGCTACCTACAGAATAGATCATTTCACGTGCAGACAGAGAATGGCCCGACACCCGAGTATTACTGCAGCCGAGGAGTCCCGCAAGGCGGAGTGCTAAGCCCGACACTGTTCAACCTAACACTCATTGAACTAGTTGGCAAGCAACCAAGCAGTGTACGACTTTCCATTTATGCTGATGACATCTGTGTGTGGACATCAGGTGTGACTCGACTTCAACTTCGCGCTCGACTTCAGAAGGCAGAATCAGTGACATCGTACCACTTACGCAAACAAGGGCTTGAAATCGCAAGTGAGATGTGTGCAGTCGTGGCCTTCACCAGAAAACCAATGTCCACTTACGGCATATCAATTAACGGGCAGTTGGTGTCATGCCGCCGGAGTCACAGGTTCTTGGGAGTCGTAATCGACCGAAACCTGCCTTGGACACCCCACGTAAACTACGTGAAAAAGCGGCTGACTGCCATTTGTCACTTATTCAGGTTTCTTGCTGGGAAAAGTTGGGGAATGTCTGTCGAGTCTATGTTACAGCTGTACAAGGTATTATTTACTGGATTCCTGCGGTATAGCCTACCTGTTATATCTAACACATGCAAAACGAACCTGCGCACAATCCAAAATATTCAAGCCCAAGCGCTTAGGATGTGCCTTGGTTTACCCCGCTGCGCATCGACAGCTGAAACAATTGCCATTGCGCAGGACTACTCGATCATGACGCACATCACCATTGAAACGATGCGTACGTACCTCAGGCAACATGCTAGGAATCCTTCCCACCACTTGGCAACCCTCGCTACTGAGAGGCCCCGCACGAAATTTAGTGCAATTGTCTGCGCTCATCGTGCGTCGTTTACGTCAGGTTTTACGCCTGCCGAGAAACTGGTGTATCCTCCGTGGTGCCTGACACTTCCACAAGTACGTGTTTCAATTTCAGGAATACAGAAAAAATCTAATTTGCCTTCGTCAGCCCTAAAACAATTGAGCTTGAGCCATCTGCACGAAATGTACAACAACCACGTGCACATATACACCAATGGTTCAACCACAGCGTCTGGTTCTGGTGGTGCGGTGGTGATTCCAGCTAGAGGAATCACTCTGCGAATCAAACTGTCACATGCCACTACATCCACAGCGGCAGAACTTGCGCCTTTGCGTGGCGCCATAGAGTACATCAAATCCCAAAGACCTAGTAAATGGGCTGTGTTTTCCGACTCAAAACCAGCCCTACAGAGCATGCAGTCAGTCCTTCGACGAGGTTGCCGTGAACAATTAACTTAGGAAGTTGTTAAGCTCGTTCACCACGTCACAGAAACAGGCCACGAGGTCAAGTTTCAGTGGCTTCCTGGCCATTGTGGGATCAGTGGCAATGATTCCGCAGACAACGCGGCTCGTACATCGCACCAAGAAGAACACACCCTTCCGATTCCTTTGTCAAGGACTGACGCTGCAAATCAACTTCGTTACCTGGCACGTAGTCTGAGTCTGCAGGAGTGGAACACCCCAAGCATAAGACATACGAGACTATACCAAATAAACCCTCGACTAGAACTTCGACCTCCATCCGGACTTCGTCGACGTGAAGCTTCACTTTTTTGTCGCCTATGTTTGGGGGTTGCCTTCACAAAAGCATATAGAACCCTCATCGGATTGACCGACAATGCGGAATGCGACGTCTGCTGCACCAAAGAAGACATCGACCATCTGATATGTCATTGCCCTCGATTTGCCTCTGAAAGACAGAAGCTTTCGGATGCAATGCGACAATTGGACGATCGGCCACTCTCTGTGCAGATGCTACTGGAACACCGTCATCGCCTTTCGTCGGCTAAAAAAGCAGTCAAAGCTGTCTTGTGCTTTTTGAGGACTACAGGCCTCTGTGACCACCTTTAACTTTTGTGTAGTGCCACCGCTGCATACGCGCCAGCTGATTGACTGACAATCCTCCTTTCTCTCTCTCTCTCTCTCTCTCTCTCTCTCTCTCTCTCTCTCTCTCTCTCTCTCTCTCTCTCTCTCTCTCTCTCTCTCTCTCTCTCTCTCTTTCTCTCTCTCTCTCTCTTTCTCTTCTCTTTCCTCTCTCTCTCATTTTTATGTCCCCTTCCTATTCCCCCAGCGTAGGGTAGCAAACCGGGCATGTGCCTGGTTAACCTCCCTGCCTTCCCTCTTGTTGTTTACCCCCCCCCCCCTCCCTTCATTGAAGCTTCCGAATTTGATGATAAACACATTGTGGCGGGCGAAACCAGAACCTCCGACACAACAAACATAACAAGCAACCGAGCTACTGACCGACCGATAATATTTATTTTCATTGCAGCACATTTGTACAGAGTTTGGTGCAACATAACGAGCCGCGTAAGCGCACACAGGAAATGCGAATAATTTACAGCGAGCCGACACTCTTGTAAACCTTGTTGTTGGACTACACTTGTTGTTTGTTATACGTGCAGTCCATTCACATTGCCTTCTTGTCGTGTTTGGACTGATAACACGTGGAGTCGAAACGCGGCAAGAAGACATTGTGAGTGGACTTTGAGAGAGCATGCGTCTTCGATTTAATAGGCGAACCTCTCAACGCTGTCCTCTCAACGCTGAACCTCTCAGCGCACGTCTGTCAGGCCGCGCATGCTCCCGAGCACATCACGTGAGAGCCCGCAACTGCCGCAAGGTGTCACCCCGCAGCAGTGCAATGCTGGCACTCAGACGTGGACCTGGCTGTGTTGCGCATTGTATAAAAAACACGGTGGATACTTGCCTATCTACGCTCGCGCTTACGGTCCACTTGCTTGTATCGCCGAATAATCTTTAACAAATGGACAGGTGGTGTCAAGTTTTACGTAGCATACGAATGTGCGAAAGTGACACGAAACCAGGAGAGTTTAAAAGGCTCCGAGACAAGCAAGAAACATGAGAGGGTGCGTCAGAAAGGAAACGGCCGAGTCGATCGCATCATGCGGTCACGCAATACCTATCTGCGAACAATGTGCTCTCAGAAGGACCTGTCAACCATCCACAAGTGGAGGTGAGCTCAGGCTTCGATCATTTATGTATCTTAGCCACCTGCACATCCGGCCGTCAGCATCCCTTCCTAAAATGTCTCAGTTCAATTATTCCAGATTTACCACGTTCTTTTCAACTGAGTCCTTACCGTTTCGGTTGATTAAATATAATCGAGAAATGTGCAGGGACCTTAGTTTTGCGGCCCACCGCTTCCCGGGCCCTATAATTGCAGTGGTTGGGAATGATTCAGAATGGACTGTCTTACGTGTATGACACAAACGTCGAGGTGTGATCCTGGGCAATGCTGAATTCCGCCGCCATATCAAATTTTGCAATGGCAGCATATCAAGGCAATCAGAGGGGCTGTAGCAGCACTTCAGAACAATCGGTGTAAATGAATGGCGCAATTTCACAATCTCCAGAATAGCGCCCCCGTTTGGTCCAGTCAAGATGCCTGCATACCACCGGCCATGAACTATAGTACAATAAGTGGAATCAGCGAATGTTGACGTACTGTTGACAAAAAGTTTACACTATGCACAAGAAGACATAAATTATCAGTTTTTCAATTATCCAGGGGCCCCCTTTTAAAACTATTTTTAGTCTTTTAGCGCCGAATAACGAAGCAAGGTAGCAAAATGTACGAGAATACGTTCATGCGCACAGTGAACAGTCCTAAGCAGTTCTTTTCGCCTCACTGTCCCGGTAACCGGGCATCAGAAACCAGCGCTTATTGACTCGGTGGTCAATGCTGGTGCGTTCAGGTAAACAAAAAAAAATATGGGCTGCTGTACATTTAGCTTGGCACACCTGTATGCAACGTCAAACTTCACTATCTTATAGTGAACAGAACCTTACCTTGTTATACAGGACTAAAATATGACATATTACGCAAAGAACTCAATGGGAAAATAGACAAGTGCATATGTGCATACATTGTACGCATAAATGTCTTGACGTATATGACATTAACACGGGTTTCAGATGAAATTGACTAATACTGGCCGGAAGAGTAGGCAGAGAAGAACATCAACAACAACCCGACAAGCGTTGTCTATAGCACGTAAACGTAGGTCGAAAAATAACTTGAGCCCTTTCGTGTTCAATATTTATCGCGCTGAGTATAAGTACACCATAGGTGAGGGTCTGCTCCAGCACACTGCAAAGTCATACAGCAATGGCGATCGAGGAATATATTTACTAGTTATCATGAGAGATAATCGAACTGTTCCCATCAGCACGTACTCCTCTCAATTGCTTGCTCTCATCTTGACCCTCCTGAAAAAAACTTAAAAATTTAGGCATCAAGTAGCGGCGACATTTATTGTTTTAGAAGCTGATATCACAAAATCATGAAGTGGAGGTGAGCGGTAGAGAAAGTGAAGGCGATACGCGCCCTCGCATGGACTGCTAAACTCCCCCCTCCCCCCCCCCCCCATTGACAACTATGACATGAAAACATGTCATAGTTGGTGCCATTGTCAAAAGTTTCGATCCACTCGGTTCATATTGAGCGTGGTAGTGCTTACGAAAGAACTTGCAGTCTGCAGTGCAGACTTGCTTGCTAAATACTTATACCTCAGCGGAGCAAGCTATACGAGGGTCCCGCTGTAGTTTTCGACTATCGGACGATCGTCTGTATAGTTTTCTGTAACCGCGTCTTGTACACTGTAATAGAATAATAAATGACATTGAAATCGGAAAAATTCAATGGCAGCTGCATTGATGACAGGATTGCTTGAAACTTTCTGTACACGAGGCACGCATGCCTGTGGTGTCGGACGAGCACCAGTCATGGCGCCTGCGCGAAACTTGTTGCAGCGCGTGTCGGCGGCCCCCACGCACCCCTATGTTCCCTAGAACTGCTGTGTACTTCTTTAACATAGTCGTTAAGGCGAGATTTTAGTTGACTGTGGGCTTAACGCGTTTGTGCCTGAGGTTGACAGATTTCTTACACTTTGCAAAGACAGTGTGCTTGGTCATTTCTGTATTCTTGTTCACTCCGTATACGTGCAATGAATGATGATGATATGTGGAGTTTGACGTCCCAAAACCACCATATGATTATGAAAGACGCCGTAGTGGTGGGCTCCGGAAATTTCGATTACCTGGTGTTCTTTACCGTGTACCCAAATCTGAGCACACGGGCCCTACAAAATTTCCGCCTCCATCGAAAATGCAGCCGCTGCTGCCGGGATTCGATCCCACGACCTGCGGGTCAGCAACCGAGTACCTTAGCCACTAGACCACCGCGGCGGGGCATACGTGCAATGAAGACTTTATTTTGTATTACACGTATGCACTCGCGAGCAGGAAAGTGCATGCTGCACGCTACTACTAAACATACTAAGCGAGGCTTAGCACCCGCGTTTGCGTCGACAGCACTTTACCCTATCTTGCGAGCGCACCTTCATCGAAAGCGCTCACCGATATCCCGATGCGTTGGATAGAAAAAAAAAAAAACTCCAAATATGCAGCGCGCATGTGGAAAGCTTCGTGTTGGTATTGGTATAGGCATCGCTGACAGCGCCTTACGAACCATGTGTTCACGCAGTCGGGTTCACGACAGTATGCAATTTTAACAAAGCTTGAAATTCGACGAGATGGTGTGTATATATATCGGGAACATTGGTGCCCACAAGCAGACATTCCCGAGAACGAGAGACACAGGACGGGCGCTGTCTACGGGTGAATAATGCTTAGGCGTTCAAGAATTGATACGAGCTCAAGCATGGATCCGAGTAAAGTGTGTTGCTGAAGGCGAAGCGCTCTTTCACGATTTTGTTTTTCACAATCTGCGACGTCACGAGAAAGTCACAGATCTCGGGTAAGGTCCGTGGCCACGTGATGCTTCTTGCACCATTCCTGTTGACACCGCGGCTTTAGCATGCATGTCTCGCGAAGTATCCTTAGTCGGCGTCATATATCGCAGACTCGTTAGACCCACAAGGCTTTGAATTCAAGTAGCGCCAAGTCCATAAAGCATCAACAGGCGAGCTCGAGAAGCGCTGCAGTCCAGTCACGTATTGGCCTCCGTCTTCGTGGGCATCGTGTCACAGTTTATAGGCCTCCCAACTCCATACGACTGTACTTCTTGCTTGCTTTCCACGCGCACACAGGCAGCGTGGATGCAGCGTGGGCCTCGCCTGCCGTGACGCTATCGTTTCGCGGGCAATACCTACGAGGACGCTTGGTGGGTCCTCTCTGAAGGAGCGAAGCTCGCTGTATAAAGGAGCGTTCTCAAAAACCGCCTGAGCGGCGCGACGGATATCGCCCACACTCGCCAACACCATGGGCGGTCGCACGTGGAAGGTTGACTGAGCGATGCCCACACTGGCACTCTTTTCTATTTATTTACTTAATGTTTGTCACGGAGACACCAATGGCGGGTGTATGACGAAAAGCGTCCCAAACGTGTCTCTTCAGATCTGAACTGCAGGCTTGAAAGAAAAGCAAACGAAAATATCTATAAAGTTTAGATAAGCAGTGATGTCACCCAGGAGTGCTGCAGCTCCTTCTGAAAATCGTGCCTTGAAAAAAAAAAAAGAAGTACAAAATCACGCTAGCAGCCACGTCCGCCATATATACAATTTGTGGGAGGCAAGCCAATGCCTCCTAGATGCTGGAGCCTGAGTTTTGTTATTTGGGGGAAGACGGGCACTTGCTAAAAGCCTTGACTCTTCGATATATTCCCCTATGTACATTAGTTATTTAAGAGGGGGGAGGCTAGAGGTTCCTTAGACCCCCCCTCGAACATTTTAAAAATTTTCGTGGGGTGGGGGGGGGGGGGGGGCGAAGGCACCTTTTTTAGCTATACGGGCCTGATAGAAGGTATTATTTACTTTAAGCACGCAAGAAGCTTAAACATCAATTCTGAAGTTACAGCTGGGCTTTCAATTATGCATTCTGCGGCTTTAGTCTTCCACGAATAGGAAATTCGAACTAGTTCACGTATCCATCTTTTAAAACAATAAAGTTGAACGAATCACGTTTCAACTGTCATGCATTACAACTTACCAATTGAACTGAATAAGAATTATTATTGTATTCATTCGTGTTGTATTATATTCGTGACATTGAGCGCTCGAGTGAAGATTGCGGTTGGAGGCTACGTTGTGCTGAAGTGGCAACTTTATCTCCCCGTCTGCCAACGAAAATTTCACGTTGAGTGCATGGCTACTATGCGGGAATTTCAGAACTTCTGTTGCAGTGCATTAGGACGCCATTTTTAAAGGTATATTGAGACAAAATCTTGTTGTTGAAACAGACTGCAGGATTGATTGTCATGAACATGCGTATATCATCTAGGTAATTTATATAAACTTTGAAGTTCGCCTGCGTGATCCAGTGCCACACGCCGCACCTCACGACAGTGAAATTCTCTGAAGTGACCTGAAGGTAACCCAATTTCCCTGGCGCCACTATTGCGACCGAGATCTGAGCTGGCGCAGCTAGTATAACGCCACCATCGTGCCGCACTTGCGCCAGCATGCTACCATTCGCTAACTGCTCGTGAGTACGATGACGGCACTTAACATGCGGGAAATGTTGGCGAGTGAAAGAACCCCAGCAGACGATGCAGGCCGCGCGGAAGTGCGTCGCTGTCCTGTGTGCTTCTTCCTACTCAAGATGGCATTTTTTCACGGCCGGCGGCAGTGACGCGCTGCAGCAAGCGATGTGCCCTGTTATGAGGCATTTTACGTGTTAGGACTAATAGGCACATGCCGTGTTACGACTAGTAGGCTCCCAGAGGCATAATGCAGCGGAAGAACACCACGAAAATATTTTTCTAATAATCTTCTAATGATCAAATGACTTTCTAATGACTCTTCTAATGATCGCAGATCAGCTAGACTATTTTCAAGCTTTTTTTCTGGTCTCTAATTGTGATGTGCAGTGCGTTATCACATGTGAACTTCACAAAAACAGATATCCGCAAGAAAATGAACTTTCGTTGCCCAATTTCAATCAGAATACAACGTTTGAATCATAACTAGTATTACTTAAACTCTACTATTATGTTTGGTCTGTGCCTTGGAGAAGATGGTCAAGTTGGGCTAGTTTACTGGCGTTTATTCAGTAATGGTTTAACAACCCTCATACCAGTGTTTTGGATCGTCATGAGAACCACAATTCATGAGAGCTTCACGAGACCTATGCGATAAACAAAGCACCGTTAAGGGCAGTATCGAGAAGCTAGATTGAGAACCAGTAATTGAAGCATTTACGTGCCTGCTTTTGTCGGTGAGCTCATGCTCACTGTGTATACATCAAGATCACATGCTGTTTTTCAGTTTTTCTGTGTCCTTGTTTGTAATTAGCGCCTTTTAACCATCACTGAATGAATTGCGTCCTGAAGAAAAATATTTTTCTTTTCAATGTTTAGTGCTCTTATAGGCTTGTTGGTAGGAATGGCCCGAAACTACTTGGTATCAGGCAGACTCTACACATTCTACATAACCTTTATGCAGTCTCCCTGAATTTATTATTATTATTATATTGATTTAGTTGCAGCTTACATGCGAATAGAAGAACGGGCAAAAGAGAAAGATTTGCGCTTTTGTATTCCTATTGTCTTTCTCGCTGAAAGTGACATTATTTAATCAGGAACAAAACCTGGCGCATATTATCACTTTATCTTATTCGATTAAAGTCTGGCGTCCAAATTAAATGGCGTGACTACTTTCGGCCTGAGTTCTGGCTCCTTTACGAATGAATCTAATGGAAACCCTGGCTCATGCAGTTTATGCTTTCGTTCTCACGCTCTGAACTGCGATTATCTGTAGTATATATAGCTAGTGAGAATGTAAGCAATAATGACTTGGAATAAATTGAGCGTGGCACAGGTTTCCAAACAAACACTTTAAAACTTGAGGTAAAAATATGGTGTTCCTGCACATTGTACTCAAGCGGGCGACGTATTATACATAGAAACTCTAAAATTACTAGAATGTCAACGTGATTTTTCTTGTTTCACTGAAATGACGTTTTTGAAGCCAGTGTCACTTTAAACATTTCAAATGACTACGAACGCTCTGCTTTTTCACCGGACAGATTCGCGCTCATATCTGGAAGCTTGCTTAATTTTTTTAATTAATTTGTTGTGCATACTGATTTCATGTGAAAATAATGGGAATACTTCGAGTTAGCGAGACAGATGCTGAAATTTCACTGCTTGGTGCTCGAATAGTGCTCCATTAGCTCCATTTCTCCGCTGCTCTCCCTAACTCTTCTTTGCCCTCTGTTTCAATCTTTTACACCCCCTTTACTCCTTTCCGAGCACAAAGTAGCAAACCGAAGTTTCATTCTGGTTAATTTTCCTGTCTGCCCTTTCTCTCTTTCACTGTATTGCAGAGGTTTACAAGATTTGTGTGGTTTAAATATTATATATACAAAGACAGTGCATCGGCATTTTGTAACGTCATCCACTACAACTGCGTTAGAAAAACCTGGTCATGGCTGGAACTATAAAGGCACTACGCGGCACGTAAAGCTGTACCTTAATGTGTCTCACTGTCAGTTTGTATTGTAAACTTGCATGTTTTTTTCTAAGATTTAGTAGCTGACCGCTGAGGGGTAGTACCTCTATCGTGAATGCCAATTACATAAATTACATGCGACTGTATATGAGTATATCACACCAGTATATGCGACCATTTTTTACCTTATCTAAATGTAGATGGGCCCATATATGGTGTCAAACGCAGCCATATATGGCAGGTCACATCTGGCAGAGAGCATTTGGTGGTTCTGGGCCACGGAACTGAAGTATTTTACGCGTAAATCAGCACCAGTGTGGCTCGGTGGTAGAATACTCTGCTGGCACGCAGTGAATCCAGGTTCGAACCCCACTGTGTACTCGGTGTTTTCTTTTATTTACTGAGTTTTTTCTTATTTCGTACGATAGTGGTTACGGACACCACCAGCCAGACACTAAGGCGCTGTGCGTGACACCATGTTGTGATCTCATACCAGCTTTCGCTGTAAAAGATATTCGTATTAGCGATATGTCGGTGGTTCTGGGTAAAGCTGAATTTGATTTTTGGAAAGTGTAGAACGCGTGCGTGCCTTGTTAAATCTGTTCTGCTCGTTCGCAGTTGTAAACACTTCTGCGCATGTTCTCGCCGCGTGCATTAGATACCATAGTGCATTCTTGCCGGTGTAATAAGATCAGCGACGGCACGTATATACAGGGGGGGGGGGGGGGGTCGAAAGATCCCAGGCCACTATCTCATGCATTCCTATGGGATCGTGGCCTGGGAACTCTTGACACCCCTGTACCATGTGTATGTATGGTACTCGTGCCGGTCATTACATTTAGTGGTTTCTGGCGTTGCATTTCTAGCACACTAGCAAACGAATTTGACGTTGCTATCATAGAATAGAGTGATTGCACAAAAAGGCTAATGCAGTGTTTTACGGACTTTTTATTATGTGTTTCTTAACTAGCAATCAGTGGGATTCACGAAATGCGACCAAAATGATGCGAAGATTACGGACCAATAAAAAATAATTGAACCACCCATAACGTATCGTGGCATAGGAACATGTTCTTAGGTGTTTAGGCGTATCAGTCTGGCTTTGACTCGGGCCTGAGCTGTCGTTATTCACTTGGTTCTGCTTTTAGAAGTCGTTCTACCTCACAACTGAATTGCGACAGAAAAATGGAACGAATGTGCATTTGAGCAATCCATGAAGTTATGAGGTGTACTTGTTACCTTAACACTACCTCACTTGAATGCAGATACTTTTTATAACTATTTCGTAACAATGCCAAATAGTCTGAGCTGCGAAGCAGCAGTGGCGAATATAACATGCAAAAGCTAGTTAGACAGATGCAAAAGCGCCGTGCAAGGGTCAAACATGAATTGTATGCGACCCGATTGTTCACTTTCTCTCTCTCTCTCTCTTTTTTGAGAAATATAAGTGTTCTGCACCTTTGTGAAGTGATTGAAAAAAAATACTATAAGATAACACGACAGCTAGCCAACCCCTCACATTGAAGCACCGCCCTTTCAGTGCACATGGCTGAGTTCTGCCAGATCACAGTTTTACTGTTTTCTACTCGTGTACGCATTCAGAATTTTCCCAGTTTCACGGAAGCACATTCGCAGTTTTTTTTTTTTTTTTGCCGCTGCACTAAAGGTCTGTGCACAGGAGTCCGAGTTCACAGAAAATAAAATAAGGTGTAGAAATCCGAGCACCACATTACCGGTACGTATGAGTGGATCGGTGGCCTGAATGGAAATCGGAGAGACAAACAACGTTCGGAGTAAAGCGCTACTTTTGACGATACTGGAGTGCTGATTGCTGCTCGAGATGGAACAGTACGCACGAGGTAGGGTGCAGCTGGGAAGAGCTGCACTTGAGCCTCGGTGAATGCGGGTGGCATTGCGTTACACAGATGCTCACAACAAGCTGTGTTGCTCTTCACATCCACCCTGCTTTATTTTACCCTGCTCGGAGGCGTACTTAATAGGCGTGCCAGATAAGAAGAGCTGGCGACGACGATGATGCTCCTGAGAATAATACTGCCGCCGAGTACTTCCGATCAGCGTTTCCGGAATGCCTGCGGGAAATTCCAGGACACTCACCGCGTTGTTCTCGCACTGCTTGCGCCACTTCCGGGACTCTGTGTGTGCTTGACCTCGAGGTCCCTCCAGGGTGGGCTAGGCGCCATTTCGTGCCACCAGCGCCACCGTTCGCTTTTTGAGAGGGTTAACTTTTATAAAGGTGTGCATGTTCACGTGGACCAGCGACATTTGGGTCGCTGAGTTATGGTAGTCAATCATAAATATTGCAACATGAAGCTTAATCTAATCCGAAAAACAATGCCTAAATACCCTAATCTTAACCTGCGATCGTGAGCAGTGATAGAGAGAACATCAAATTCGTGTTTAATGAGGAATCACTAGTAATGTAGCGATATGACACGTTGGTCTGCAAGAGGTACCCCTCTGCTTGGGTATTGAGAGCTACGAGCACTCTGCGCTTCCCAACTACGCTCAGCCACCATGACCTTTCGGAGGTCATAGTTCCTTCTCACGTCGCTCTCGAATGTACACAATTTGCTGTAGCTGACACGAAGCCTGGCAACGAAGTGTTGCCCGCGAAACTGGCCGAAGCACTCGCGGTGGCTTGTTCCTTACCGTAACTGAAAACACTTATCCATTTACAAACACACACACAAAAAGAAAAGTATAAATGCGCGCCTTCAAAAACGTGTGCCTTAGCTTCAGGAATGTACGTTATGGGTGGGTTGCACAGTTTCCATCAATACTAAATAAACCAACTGAAAGAAGTATCGAGGCAGCTTACTTAGGGTTGTGGCTTTTGTGCACCTCAACAAGCTCAACGGCACAAAGACTCGAGGGAAAGACGCGGAAACAGGACGGACGCCAGACAGAAAGAAACGACAACATGAGCGTCCGTTTTATTTACGTATCTACTTTTGTTGTTTGTTTCGTTGCTCTTGTTAAGATGGACAAGTTCAACACACAACAACTTGCCCAAACTTTCTGCTTTGAATAGTCGTTCCATTGTCCTTGTGGTATGTACAGTTCAAGAAGACGTCACGGAAGCCAGTTCCGTCAGCTAGGGTAGCCTGAAGATGATTGTCGACACCCTAATTTAGTCCAAACAGATTGCGGAGATTCTAATTGAAGGTAGTCGTTATAATCACTCACACTAACGGCGTTGCGCAAGTTCTGTAATGTAGAGCGCCTGAAATAACCAGACGTCGTGCTTCTCTGTCGACAGAATTGGTCGACATTATTTGGCCCGGCGAAGGGTAGTATAGTACAGATGACAGTCATAAGCAAGTTGCGGTAACACCCTACGTGCATTCTTTTTTCTGCGAGTTTTAGAAACAATGTGGTGGTATCAGCTGCTAATAAAGTGGGCAATGTGAGATACGCTGTAGAATAATAATACTTCTTGGAATTTAACGACGCGAAACCACCATATGATTATGAGAAACGCCGTAGTGGAGGGTTTCCGAAATTTCCACCAACTGGGGTTCTTCAACATGCACCCAAATCTGAGCACACGGGCCAACAGCATTTTCGCCTCCATCAAAAATGCAGCCGCCACCGTCGGGATCCGATCCCGCGACATGGGGGTCAGCAGCCGAGTAGCTTAGCCACTAGACCACCGCGGTGGGGTGATACGCTGAACAAACACAGATGCTTCGTGAAGAAGCAAAGGCTGCAGAGTAAAACTCATGGCAAAGTTTGTCTCTTGCACCGTTTTAAGCTTTTTACTTTAAAAAAGCAACATACCACATTACCTCTTTTCGATAAGCCCATTAGTGTCGTGTGCGTCACTTCTGTCTTCTCTTTTTATATGCGCTGTTTTATATTCAATCATTGTGGCGGTATGACGTCCTCAAACCACGATGCGATTATGACGGACGCCGTAGTCGAAATTTCCAGAGGGCTCCGGACTACCTGGGGTTCTTTGAAGTGCGCGTATTCTCGAACGCAAGTTTAGAATTGTGCGGCATTCGCTCCTCATAGGTGGTTGTATAAAAGTGGACGAGCACTACGGACACGAGCCGAGCGGTGAGTCCGCCTCCTTCGAAGAACGACGCACGATTTTTTAGTCGTGGAGGCAATCGGTCATCCAAACGAAGACACTATACGGAATTCATAAGTTGTATTCGACCGCAAATCTAAGCACACGGGCTCCCCGCATTTTAAAACGCAGCCACTGGGGACGAGATTCGACCCCGTGACCTTCGGCTCAGCACCACGAGAGAACCGTGGCCCTTTCATGTTGCTCACGGACATCTTACGAGCGCCTATAGCATTCTCTTTAGCGGTAACATACAAAGTGCCAATAATGTATAAGCGGCTGTGAATTGTAAAGGAGTCAGTTGTTGTCCATCTAATTTATTGCGGCTGCCGGCTTTAAGCGTAACTCAATACCTGTACTATTTCTCAATAGTGCGCAGTGTCCTCTGCTATGCCTTAAGTAAAGTGAAAATGTGTGTCGATTCCTATTCACTGGCAGAGCTGATTCTGCAAAACCATCACGTTCTCGCTACTAGCTCGCAAGAACACTCTATAGCAGCCAATTCTCAGACCCGAGGTATCTTCAGATATTTTCATTGCATTTAACAAAGTTATTTCAGTCGCTCCAAGTTTTAAAATGCGTTTTTATCTTCCTTGTACTGTCGAACAATTTATTCCTACAGGAATATCACAGCAGCAAGCAGTGAAAACAAAGCATATGCTCGCGCTTCTAACGTGTTGAGAAATTCTATTTGTGCGAATGTGACACACTCCTCGCGGTATTTATGACCGATCAAAGATCATTTTTCTAAAAGAGATGTGGGCAAAGCCACTTTTTATACCGCCCCAATTCACATGTACGATAAGTCTTGTCGAAGTTTATCGCTTCATAATGCTATCTTCCAGAAAGCCCACTTCATTTTGCGTATTTAATTTCGATAAGATCCAAAAAAAAAAAAAAGCTGTGGGGAGGGTGGAGACTAAAAGTGAGTTGAATCTGAAACGTGTGGGCGTGTTTGATTTCTTCTGGCCGCTCATTTGGTGTGATTTCGTCATTGCCTCCGTGCTGCAGCAGCGCCTGCTGCCTTTTCCCACGCGTAAAGTCCCCCCCCCCCCCCCAAAAAAAAAAGAAGAGAGACTAAATTGAAGAATCGCCGAACAGTGCATATCCTGAGAACTTCTTGAACTCTTTTTTTATGCATCGCATAGTTTGAAGCATGGCATTCATACCAACTCGCTTACATTTCTTTCCTGAGCCAGTTCATTTCTTTTAAGGAGGCGCCGCGGTGCAATTTTTTGGACGGATGCAGTGCTCAGTAGGCGTCTAGACTTTAATACAGCTACATTGATTTATCATGAAAGGTTTAAAAACTTAAACTATATTCCTCCGAATATGCCCTTGCAAGAGCAGCTGAGGAGTAATGTTATTATATGGTCTGGCTGGAAGCAATCATCCACACGTGACTCAAAATCTTTGTATATACAGTGTCGGGCCTGTCACTATGTGACACCAGCAAAGTTTCGAAGCATCGTTGTCTAGGTCTTTACTGGCAGGCTTATTAAGGCCTTCAATTGTTGTTTCATAATTTCTAAATTGCTCGCATGTTCACTTCTAACTTTCCGGGTAACGATTTGTCGTTCGCTATAGTTGTACGCTTTACACGCACTGGATTTGCAACGTATCCATGTGAAAAAAAAAAAAAAATGTGTGTGATAAAAGCACGACCAAACTGGGTAAGCCTGAAGCTTCGCGAAATGCACTTGAGCTGTCTTGCGCGAGTCAAGCGGCTTGTTATCCTCGCGCAATGCAGAACCCGTGGAAAATTAGTTCCGGGTGCTTGTGCTTAGCGCACGCATCACTTAGGCAAGATGAAAGTCGGGCGTGAGACAATGCCAGCTAATACCTGTTTGGTGAGGTGAGGATTTGAACAACGTTTTCTGTACGATGAGAGGCCTCGAGACATTGAAGTGAATATTCTATGCTCATTGAATATGTATGCCAGTTTGTATGCCATATGTACTCAAGGCCATCACCACCGCCATGCAGCTTGAATGTAGAAAGTGGATGCCAAAGGTGCATTGTCAATTATCCGCTGACTATCAAAAATGCTTCTGAAAACGCTGGTTGTTTCTGAAGCAACCTTTTGGACACGAAGAATTCGCTGAAATATAGCTGTATACAATAAAGATGGATTGATTGATTGATATGTGGGGTTTAACGTCCCAAAACCACCATATGATTATGAGAGACGCCGTAGTCGAGGGCTCCGGAAAGATCGACCACTTGAGGTTCTTTAACGTGCGCCCAAATTTGAGCACACGGGCCTACAACATTTCCGCCTCCATCGGAAATGCAGCCGCCGCAGTCGGGATTCGATCCCGCGACCTGCGGGCCAGCAGCCGAGTATATTAGCCGCTAGACCACCGCGGCGGGGCTATACAATAAAGATCGTTTTAAGCGCAACGCTGCATGACCACAGTTCATGTCCACAGCTCCTTTACTTTCTCCTAATTACCCGGATGTCGTGAAGAGAGGGAACAGATAAAGAAAGGTGGATTCACTCACCACTTGCAGCGTTAGCATGGCAAGCGCAGGCGACGAGAAGCGCGGCGACCAGGAAGGATGTGGCCGATCTGCCGGCCGATAAAAACTCCATGGCTTCCCACCGAAGGGTTCTGGTCACACTGACACGATGAGCGACGAAGAACAACTGCGACCGGTGCGCGAATGCCGAGTGTCAGACTCGGCGTCAGCACTGCGTCGAATGTGGTGGCGGTGGTTTATTCCCTTCGCGGAGTCAAGCTCGTCTGCACCGAAGGCGAAAGACAACCCGGTTTTGTACACCCGCCGCTGCACGCAGAACTCTTTCCATCGGCGTTGTTGGCCCTCTCTCTTCTCCTCGCCCGGTAAAGATGCACGCGGCGCTTTCTCTTTCAACGAGATTCTGCTGTCGTCCGGACGCCCAGTCGTACACCGTCTTCAAGACCGTTGTCACAACCGGCGTGAAATCATTTCGCAACATTCCGCGTGATGACCTCGCATGGACTGGTCACCTGGCCCGCCTCACAGTCCGATCGTCGGCATAACTGCTGGCTGTGACATCGTTGTTCCCAGTGTTATCCCATTTGCATTGCACCCTTTGCAAATCATGCCGAGGCAACTTGTTCAATTATAAAGGGCCATTTGGTCCGACGCATGCAGGACATTGGGGGCGAACGGTGTCGAATATGTGAAAACAGCTTGCCCTGCAAAGTCAACGTACGAAATTGTCACAATATCAAGAGTGGTACAATAAATGAAAATGTGCATGACATAATTGGGCTCTCATAGGGTCGCTTAAGTACGACAGCAAGATTGTACACGACCCATTGCTATGGCTACATACAAGTTATACAAAAGTTTTCAAGCGAATACGAAAAGCATGACAGTAGCCTAAATACTAAATGGTATGCATTTGCTCGCGCTGAGCGTGCATTTCTGGTAGAATCTTTCTCGATTTCTCTAACAGTGAGCGGGCGAAAATTTCAGTGCCAGTTAAAAACACTAATATTAATTTTTCTGGTGTATCGCCACAAAGCCGCCATATGATTACGAGAGACGCCGTAACGGAGGGCACCGGAAATTTCGACCGCCTGGTGTTCCTTACCGTGCACCTCGAGTCAACCACATGGGCCTCAGGCATTTTCGCCTTTATCAAGAATGTGGCAGCTGAGGGTGAGATTCGATCCCGCGACCTGCGGGTCAGCAGTCGAGTGCCTCAGCCACTGGACCAACATGGCGGGTAATTCAACATGTATAAGCAACAAATATATAATAGTACGCATTAACCGCCCATACTCGAGTTCGAAAATTGATATTCGGTATTTGTGTACAACCAAAGGCACCCACGTACTTTGCAATTAGCGTGGTCACTTTCCTCCGTCTGTTAAACGAAGTCGCGAGTATTTTATTAAATGTGAGACGATAAACATGCGTGCAGTGCAGCATTTAGGCTGGCTTGCACGTTTCGTGGAGGAAACAGAACAATTCTTGCAGTTTTTGTTCGTACAATGTGATTTTGTTTTCTCACAGTTTATTCCTACATCGGTCTCGTAATTTTCACTACAGTTTCGTCGTCGTCGTATATATATGTGGTGTGATTACGCTCGAAACTAAGTGCAGGCCTTGAACACGGCTAGCGATGCTCAAAACCATGTGGTAATAAACGAACAAGGTCGAAAATGGTGCAATAAACAGGAATAACCGAGAAGTAATTGCAGTAAATAACTTGCAATCGTGGAAGATGCTTCTAAGACTGACACCCATTCTGTGCAAAAGCCTCACAAGGCTCCTGCTCTCACCGGAGCTTCTGCACCTGAAGCGGAAAACAACCTGAGGGAACTCGCTGCACAATAACCGTATCTCAGCTGCTGTAACAACCAGCGAGTGGACAAAGCGCAAAAGTAGTCCACAGTCGCACACAAAAATTTACTGACCACGTGAGAGCGTAGCGAAAATCTCTTCGGGACACTTCTTCTACGTCAGCGGTGGTCGGCAGCACCGCAGTGCTGGAGGAACATCCCTCGCACATCTCACACGTGGTGGGTCGGTTGCGATGTCCACACGCCCACTGCGCATGCTCTCGCCTCGCGTATAGTGGCGCATGCTTGCTCTCGCACCAACTATTTGCTGCCCCCCTCTCTCTCTCGCCTCGCAAACCTGATGCATGCAGCGTCTGCTAGTAAAAATCGATTGCTCAAGCTGCACAACCCCGTTCAATGGCCACCCCGTATAAGTAGGCACTGGATCGCACATTGGCGTCCTACCACTCGTTGAAGGCAACGATTATCCTTCGTTCAATAAATACGATTATTAAAGACAAAATAACAATTAAGCATTCCCAAGCCATACCCAATTACGCAACATTCACGAGATATCCCCCCCCCCCACTCTTCGACATTTACTCATTTACTGGAGTTCTCTGCGGGCGAAATTTTTTAATGCGGTGTGCTTTTTGGTATCAGCGTGTACGTGCTTCTCCCTCGAAAGCAGTCTATGAACAGTTGTGATAAAGATTGCGACTGTTATCTGTCGCAATCCTTATCACAAATGATACCCAGCCAGCGGAACACCGTTCAAGGCACGTCGTGATAGCTTTCGTCCTGCTTTGAAAACAAAAATGTGATGATTATAGTGCATATGAGCGCTTCGCGTAAAAACTGCGAACTAACAATCCGTTACGCGGCAGTAGAGAAAGCTGCAGGCCAGTCAAAAACAAGAATACCAATTTCCCGCCTAGCACTGCTGTCGACGGTAGATGGTGCGCCGCTGGGTGGCGCGGAGAGGCAGTTTGGTGCTAGTTTAGTTTGTGCTCGCGTAGTCCCCATACTTTTGCGGTCGATTGTACATGCTGCACGCCGAGTTGGCTAGTCGAGCTGTGCCGGGGAAACCCTACATGCTTCTTTTGGTCAATAGAGCAGTAAGAACTCTAAGAGCGGGAGTCACTGGATGCCCGTGCTGCACACTTCCTGAGGTTTCATAGTGGCGGAGCGCAGAATTTAGAATCGCACCAATCACTACACTTTTCTTTTCTTGCAACATTCACGTGCTTTTACGGCATATGAGTCAGTTTACTTTTCCACTTATGATCCCATTAGGCAGCGACTTAGTGTTTTAAAAAAATACAGCAATCACTTTTTTTTTCTCTTTTGAAAAGCGTATTAGCAACAAGCGCTAAAGTTTTTCAGTGGTTATTCGAGCAGAGTTTTTAACACGAAAGTGTTTTATGCCGGGGTCCACCAAGATTTCAGTGACATAGCTCCGTCATGAAAGTGACGTCGGAAAAATGCGCACGATCACAAAACAAAGAAAAAAAAGTTGCGTCAACAGAAGTCGAACCTGCGACCTCTGGGTCCACGACTGCACATGACAGGCACGCTATCTACTGTGTCGCAGCCTTTTCTTTTTGCTTTATTGCTTGTTCCCAGACATTATGTTCGTGCATGAAAAATGATGAAAGGTCACAACAACAACAACTAGTTAGCATGTCGTTACGTAGCTGCACACCTTGTTGACGCTGTGGTTGCTGATAATAATGAATCATAGCTAAGCCTTTCCTGGGCATTGAGCTTCAAGCTACCTAACGTTACACATTCGCGTGCTTTTCACATGGTTATACGCTTCTGTCACGCAACATTGTCCGTCCCGGAGGGTCTGAGGGTACGGTGCTCATCTGTTGATTCGAAGGTCACGAGTTTGATCCCAGTCACGGCTGTCGCATTTTGCTGCAGGCGAAAGGCTTTGAGGCCAGTGTATACTGTGCGATGATACTGCACACTAAAGAAATCCAGAAGCGTGAGTCCTCCACTACGGCATCCCTCATAATTATCTCGTGGTTTTCGGACGTAAGCCTCTGCATATAATTGTTATTTACCATGCGGTATCACGTCCACTGGCAGGTCTCCTTGTCTGTATGATGTAGGACATTTCATCCAAAGCAGCTTCAAGCACTGGCATGGCTCTGTTTTATACAACCGTCGCCAGCATATTTTTGACCCCGAATTTTCAGCGACGTGGCCTTTCGGCGCTATCGCGTTAATATGTTTTTTTTTGGTTAGTGTGC
>NC_051165.1:190132367-190419867 GCF_013339725.1 Rhipicephalus microplus | reverse complement strand
TACGCTATCAGAGGCCACATATTTGTGGAACAGCAACAAGATTATAACCTATTTAAACACTACACTCCACAGAAACAATTTTCTAGTGATGCAGTGAAATCCTCAGTCGTGAAAACCTTCTGAGGCAGTGAATTCGATTCGTTAGCTGTTCTGGGAAATTAACCAACCATCAGTTCGTGCAAATACAGGTGCCAAAAATGTTTACTACGGGTTATCCTAGCAGAGGCTGGTTGGACTCAACAAGGTACACTTAATACAACTTTTCCTTGCATAATTTTGTACAAAAGCGTTAAATGATTCACCCTTCTTTTTTATGTAACGAAGGAATGTTGTGTAATTGCAATAAGATGATATGAACTTCGAGGCCTCGATACTTGTTTAAGTGAAATGTATTCGCGTAACATTGTAATTTTTCAATAAGCTTAATATTTTTTTCTTGTGAAAGGTTGTTGAAAGAGCCCGTACGTGAACGGGTGACTGACCATGGTACTCCGACCCCAACGCGTGAGCACGGCCCGCAACTGCAACTTCGTAGTTCCTTAGGACCCGAATAAAGTTTGATTGCAATAAAGTTTGAATATAGCTTTCTATTTGTAAAACTATAACACTTTAAAGAATGTAGGGAAAAGTGACGAGATGTTACTTCCTCGTAACACATAACACAACAGTTTTCTCGAAATTCAGCCCGATATTCCAGCAACAGGTTTCATCTATTGCAGCGATGCACGACCTCTGGCACTTCAGGAAACGCTTCAGGTCGTTTTATAAGTGGTTCGTTGCATGGTAATATTGAATAACACTTTCGGGGGATATTATTTTTGTTTGGAAGTACACTTGAGTATATGGTTATGAATTTCAGGTTGGCTGTGCTATGGGGGTCCTTTTAGCTAGCATTATTTTCTCAGTAACGTGCCTGGCCTCATGCCTTATTTAGGGCGTCGTGCAGTAAATCAACTCACCCAGTTCACCACGGCAGCCTCCCATGGTCCCACCTTGGCGCAGTTGCCCTCTCCTCTTCCATCGTATAGATTGAAGGAGAGGATGCGAGTCCTATCTATATTAGTTCTAAGCAAATTTCGCAGCCCTGAAAAATAAAAGACAAGCCTGCTTGACGAAACACCGTGTTCTCGCATTTATCATCACCCGCTTAAACTTGAACGACTAAAAATTCACCACAGGAAATTATTGGCAGCAGGAAACTGAGACACACTTTATTGTTGTGTTGACATTGCCAACACAGCTGTGTGCAGCCATCCCTTGGCACTATCAGAACTCAAATAAACATCGTAAAAGATATGTTTGGTTGTTTCAGGAATCCGCTCACGATGCAAACGTGTGCAGTGTTAATAATATTAATGCTTCGGAATCTGCGAAATCTTTTCTAACTTGATATTATATAACACAATGACTTTCTAAATAATAATGACCATAAACGTGAGAGACGCATTCATGCTTAGCTTGCATTTCTTACGATCTCCGACTTAACATTTTGAAGGCAATTTACTGTTGCTTTTCTCTGGACGGCCTCCCAGTTTGGCTTATATTCATTTTCGTTTACTCTCCGCTGCCCAGATCAGCAAATACGACGGCTGGGTATATCCCTCGAACGTACTTACATGTCCTTCCACAGATCCGTTCACTGGGGAGGTCTGCCCTGTAATCTCTGAACAGCCCTCTGCGTTCCATTCCGCGGAAAGCGCATGGTCGGCCTTGACTCTCAGATTGCAACCAGCCTTGTTTTTTATGTGTTGATTAAACTGGGTGCCTTCGGGGGTCCCCTTGTGGCACCGGCTCCGCTTCCTCCAGTTTTATTCATTCCACTGTGAAGCACGCGCCGCTGCTTACTGCTTTGTCTTATGCAATGCCGGGGTCACGGCCGTCACCGTTGAACGAAATGGATGTATCCCGCCATTTGCTGTGCATTGATTTGTTGGCGGCCTCGACAGGTTCTATATCGACCGCGTGTTTGCACTTTGACGCCGCCGTTGTTATGTCCCGCAGTCGGTCTTACGGCGAGCCTCAAGCACCGCGTTCATTGTGCGCCGGCGAGCGACTCAGTGCGTTACAACACTCGTGCGCACATGACTGCGTTCATAGGTGTGTTGCGGCACGCTCGAAGGAAAAAAAAAGGTGCCCATAGACTTTCTTCTTACGCGTGTTAGAGTCACATGAACAACTCTATTTAAAGAAGGATACATTTACTTTCTGAAGAGAGCGTTGAATTGACTCTTTCTTTTTGAAAGTCGCACGTCCCACGATTTTGCTAAACAGATTCAACATGCCTCTGAAATGAATGCTACACGTGTGACTCTCGCATATGATTTTAGAAAAAAAAGGAAGACTCCGATGTCTTTTTTAGGAGAGTTCTGGCTTGCAACGTATATGACCATTTGTAAGGGGCTCGAGTACTCTGCTTAAAGATCACTATACTCTACTGAGAGTCGTGGGACTAACAAGGGAGCTAACGTGCTTCTTTAAATAGCATCATATACGTAGCAAGTTAGGAATACCCGAAAGGAGTCACACATACTCCTTTCTTAAAGTATGTACAAAAATAGAGTCAAACGTCTTACAGAGTGCTGTCGACTAACGTATAGACCTGAAAATAGTTTGCAGAACGATTACTTCGACACGTATCATGATCCGCATCGTGTATTCATGCCTCTTTCATTTATCTTTCTGAAAAGACAGTGCTTTACAAGGCGTGAATTGATAGTTGAATCAGATTTGCTCCTTTAATCTAAGTGAATTCGTTTATTCCCTTTCACTTCTGACTCACTCAAGTTTTTGGTCAGTCACGGGCACCATAAACATATTGCCTGCTATATGTTTATGGTGCTGGCTGAGGATTTTTTCTTTTTCATACCTCACAATAAAAAAATGTTAGTCACCGGAACTCAAGTTTCTTTCGCTTTCGTACGAAATGGAAAAGAATCTCTGGTAAGTTATGATTCTAACCAACACTTTAACCCAGTCAGATCTCCCGTTGTTACAAAACATGTTATTCTTGGAGCAATACTTGAAACATGAAGACAAAAAATAATAAAAAAAAAGCCTCAGATGACCACCAAATACACCGCTGTTTATTGACAGCAAAGGCTACAAAACAAGAAACTTTCCAAGCATGCGCCGACACATGAAAGAGTGACGTCAGGCATAGCATCAGGAACAATGCGTACTAAAATAAGGATAACAAAGGTTGATATAGGCCAATTGATGTGTCATTGTCACAAGCATACTCCTTCACTCAAATGATTTACGTAGCCATTTAATCCCTGCTCTTTCCAACATTATTAATTTCCACGAGACGTGGCACACATAGGCATAACTAAACATGCACGGGAAGGTCCACACCATCACTTTTTCTCATGCTATTGGCCTGCCTCTGCAGGCATTGTCTCGACATTGCCTAAAGAGGCACTATTATAAAGGTATAAAGGAGATTTATTAAGCAGAAAGGTTGACGCTTGGAAGGCTTGGAAGGCGATGCACCAGCCGCAATTTCCGAGCTCGAGCCGCTGCTGCACACTCGATGCTGCTGCCTCTGCGCCGCAGTACTTCCTCTTCTTTACAAAGGTAAATAACATTTTACGTCAGAATTGAAACTCAATGTATGACAACGTCTAAAACGACAATATTATCATCAGCAGTACCCTACTTACCGAGAAATGAACCTAAATTCACGAGAACACAAGAGCCGCGAGTAGGAAATTCGCAAATTGATCCCGGTGATATCAGAGTTACCGACTACAATTAACTCTATTAATATAACTAGCTGCCCTAAATAAAGAACTTTCCGTGCATCAAGAGACGCAATAAAATGCTTTTTGTTCGTTTCAATTTGATTCATTGAAAAAAGAACCGCTGGACGTTACTATGGGGAATGGTGCCAATGGTACAAAATTTAAGTTTTCGCCTGCATAGTTAAACTTAACAGGTGCCGCCATCCAGTGGGGCTCAGTTGAATCAAGCACGCCTGCCATCTTGGAGGCAATGGCAAAAAAATTTTCAATGGCCGTTGTTGATGCTGTGGCTACTATCGCTGTGGTGCCACTCGTGTCGGTGGCACTACGAGGTTTCTGGGCCACTACTTCAGCATTAAACATCGACTTAGTGTTTGACTTTAGTGTGTCATTTTAAAGAGCATGTTTTTGACAGTGATGACGGCCGAGGGCCCCTCGCGTTACATTCAAAAACCTTTCTACATTTTTCTTTACTCCCTGAAAATGACCCAAGCCAGGTCATTGCGAGAAGCAAGTCATCGTGCTCT
The DNA here is from genome assembly GCF_013339725.1 of Rhipicephalus microplus. Taxonomy (NCBI): domain Eukaryota; kingdom Metazoa; phylum Arthropoda; class Arachnida; order Ixodida; family Ixodidae; genus Rhipicephalus; species Rhipicephalus microplus. Next base: position 190,415,597 of record NC_051165.1, on the reverse strand, counting down.
TTTATTGAGAGCTTGCTCATTTTTCTGGGGGATTGTCTCTCGTCGTTGCGTCGGTGTGTACGCTAGTGCTCATTGCTCCCGCTAGAGGCGTAACTGTACTTTTCGTTTCAAGAGCTCTCGCTAGATGGCACGCCGCCGCTCAGGTGACGCTCTCTCCACTCTCGGCGCGTGCTCTAGTCTGGTAGGAGACCACTAGGTGGCCGCGCTTATATATAGCGCTCGCTCTCGGCGTGCTCCCTTTTTGTCGGACATCAATCTGTGCACGTCGATACCGCTACCCACTACGAAACCGCAAAAGCCAAGGTGGTGACGTGGAGGGCTCGCATTGCGGCTGCAGCGCGGGCTCATCTTCAGAACTCTTCTCGAACTTTCCACTACATCCTACAATTCAAGATCCTCTGCCTTTCTACTTTACGGATCACAAAGCCATTATACTAAAAGAAAAACACTCCTCCGAGCTAATGTGATCCGTAAATAAGCTCTTGAACTAAATGTGTATATTGCATCAGTATGTAAATATCTTTATATATTACATTTATATGTAAATAATAAACATCGTGCATGTAACGTGTATATACAACCACACCACAACAACTCTCGTGTCACGTCTTTATATGATTATTGAGCATATGTACAAAGAATTCACGCTTTAGTAGATTTAACCTCTGGAACAAGCTCCTTCATCATCATTCACTTCGTGGATATGCGGGTATTTTTTTTCTTTCTCGTCAATTGTGAAGGGTGTTCTATCTTGAACTCGAGCAGCGAGGGAGAGGAGGAGGTCTGTGATGAACTTAAATAAAGTACAGGGTTCCTTCCTAACGGGGTACCCCGTGCGCTCCTGGGATACATGAGCCATTACATGTAGGTACATGTGCCACGGACTCTGACAGAGCGCTGTTTCTCGGCTCCTTGCCTTCGTAGTATGTCTCGTTGAACTTCAATGTTAGCTTTACTCTACCAATCTATTAAACAGTTCTGTTACTCTACGTGGCTTCGCCAGTACTCCCTTCCTCTTCGTCTACCGATGCAAGCTACGGGCATGCTCTGCTGACGGCGATGGTCAAGACACCTAACATCCTCCACTGAAAGACAATAGCTGCTGCAGCGACCAAAGACACAATCTTCTGGTTAGCAGCCGAGTACAGTAACCACGAGTTCATCTCAGGGAACAAATGGAATATCTTCGAGAACAATTCTTGAGAATAAAAGAACGCGATTTTTTTTTGCCAAAGTTTTCTTCGCTGCTCTCAGACGTAAGATACCACACTACGCGGCATAGTAAAGCGGCACAGACTGAAGCAGACTTTGTAATCGGAGCAAAGCCACATATGACTATACGACCAAGGAGCGCTTAATACATGCACGCAGCATGTGTCAACATGTTTGTTTAGATAGTGAATATATTCCGTTTTATTTGCAGCGTTATTGTGATTGCTTGTGGGACAGTCTCCTGTTGCTCTTTTTTTCTCAAACTTTCTTCGGATGTAGCAGTACACGAGAAAAAAATAATTATTTAGTATGTGGGGTTTTACGTCCCAATTATGAAAGATGCAGTAGTGGAGGACTACGGAAAGCTTGACCACCTGGTGTTCTTTAACGTGCACTGAAGTCGTATAGTACGCGGGCCTCTGCCATTTGGCCTCCACCGAAATGGGACCGCCACTTCCAGTATCGAAGCCGTGATTCTCGGGTCAGCAGCCGAGCACCCTAGCCACTGATCCCCTAAAATGGACAAGAATGAAAATCGAAGAGACAGAAAGTAATGCTGTCCAGACAGGCGACCCGCATTTCTAAAATTGAAATAAAACTGCCAGGGGGTCATTGGAACATTAGAAGAGGCGTCTTCCCCACTGATCACTTTGCAAGCCGAACCAGGAAGTTTTCAGCCGAAGCGTTTCAGGAATCGATTGAATGCGGAATTGAAAGCTCGCGTTCGTTTCTTTCTTGACATTTTCCTCTTGCTGTGCTGTTTTTCTCTCTTCCGCCTGCATCGCGCTAAGATTTACTCACACTTCATTTACCGCCCGCGCATTGACTGTGCACATTGAGCGTACAACTTGAGCCCTAAGACCGGAGGCCCACCACAACATGAAAAACTTTTATAAATAATTTTTACATATTCACTTAAGTCTTCGTATAACTTGGCCGTAATTTTCTGCACACCATGCGTATTCACGTTCGATGTTGTCCTTCTCCGAATGCTTAGGCGTAAAAAAAGACGTGAGAAATTAGTTGATATTAAGAAGACAATATTTCGTTCGTTTTCTGTCCATCGCTACTGATGAAACGTAAGGAGCGGCATTGCCGGCAGGGAAATTCCCAGAATATTTCCGTGTGTACATAGGAGTGACTGGTTATAGAACAGTTAGCCACGATATGAACTAAGGAACTCACTGCGTAACCGTCGGTCAGCACCGCTGTAACGAGAGAAAATCGTCCAGTCGTATCTGCACACTTTCTTGCTTGCGTTGATCGGAGGTCTACAGCACGTCGACTGCCAGTGACCTCGCCCTCAAAGGTCGCTTGAGTTAGTTTTCCCGGCGGAGACCTGTGCGCCAGCAGATCGCGCTGGGGTGGGGGCGAAAAGCGCCTCGGAGAAGGTGAGCGCGACTGGCGACCGACATGTAGGTGGGTATGCGCTGCTGAGCCAGGTAATCCTCGATATCCCGGGGTCACTGGCCATACCGGGGAGGCGGCGAATACGCAGAGAAGCCCCGCAGCGCAAGGCGCCGGTATGGGCAATGGCGGTACAAATGATCGGCGTCACCGCAGTGTAAACACAAAGGTCGATGGCAATATATATATATATATATATATATATATATATATATATATATATATATATATATATATAGTGTGTGTGTGTGTGTGTGTGCGTGTGAAATTCGTACTTTGGCATTGTCATGAAGCTATTTAAAGAGCATGCTCTTGCGTAGGTTCGTGTACTTTAATATACGACGTAAAAGTCATCAAGAAATCAGAGGAGAGACCATTTGTTACCATAAAATCCTACACACTCTGTATACTTGAAAAACCTAAAAACATAACGAGTAACAAAAAACAGAGCATGCGAAAATTGAAAGAGGGTAACTGGGATAACCAATGGGTAAAAGACGCGATCAGAGCGTGGAAATGAGTGTTCAAGAGGAAAAAAAAATTGCAGCATATCCATGGAGTGCATGATGACGAGTGGGGCGAAGCGTCCGTCCGTGCATCCGTCCGTCCGTCTCTGCGTCCATCCGTGTGTCCGTCCCTGCGTTCGTACATGCATCCGTCCCTGCGCCCGTTCATCAATGCGTCCGTCCATTCATCCTTGCCCCCATCCGTCCATCCATCCATCCATCCGTCCATCTAGTGAACCCTCCAATTACCGCCATCTCGCATCTTTTCATCATATAGTCAGCATATAGAAGTACCGCCATCCAGCGGACATCCCAAAGACTTAACGAGAGGGCATTCGCTCACTGTCTTAATGCCTGCGCTTCGTGTCTACTTCTTATTTTTCACCGCCTCTAGTTTATGGCACTGTGGCCCAACCCTTGCTAAACCTTGCCAAAACCAAACTGGTTACGCCAAGCGAGTTTAACGTTGCAACCCTTTCTAGTCAGATAGTGCTCAAAGTGCGTCCTTCTGATACTAATTTTAGTAAGCATCAAATTTGAGGCAAATTTAATTGGAAATTAATTGACCAATACTCGTATCTACAAGTTATTTCGTAAGAAACAACTATCTCTTTATATGTGATTAACGTGCACGCGTTCCCTCCTCAATTGAAAAGGGTGTGCGTGTGCAGCTCCTCTAGTCGGGTTGTGGAGGAAGCTAACTACTACTACTACAACTACTACTACTACTACTACTACTACTACTACTACTACATACATTGCGGACGCACGACCCACGGCATAGGGAGCCTCGCCCCCCCCCCCCCCCCGAATAACACGGACACACTCGTGCAGCCGAGGATGTCTGAAGATGCGGTCGAGAAGCTCAATCTTTGACTTGGTGAGAGGGAAGCGTCAGGCTTGCTGAGGGTAGGGACCTTTCGGTGTTTGGCAGCCGCAGCTCGCACACGAATCAGAAGAAATTTTTTTGGCCTACGCTATAAAATCGGAACAAGCCTGGCCAAGGCCAGGCGATGAGAATTTCTGTGTCCAGGTGGAAGCTTTCTGCGACCTTGGTGCAGGAGCTCTGCTGGTCGCCATTCCCACGCCTTGGGCACCTTCTCCTCTCGCTGCCTGGCTTGGCTGTTCTTCCCCGTGGCTGAATCTCCCGCTTGAGGGGTTTTAAATAACGTTCACGCCCACACGTGCCGCAACCACGCGTTATCTTCCTCTTACTCTTTAGTTTCACCTGATGGTGTCGGGCACTTTTGAAACGCGCACATTAACGGGCCAAGCGTCGTTTCGCAAAGTTTTGGCTCAGTAAATAATTACGCCAGTCACCTTCTAGTGTCATTCTTCGCATACCATCAATTTTCATGATACGCGAAACATTGTTTCGTTCATTTTTTTCACACTGCCAACGTGCACGGCTCAGTGTCACAGCAAGGGGAGTGAATAAATAATTAAAAAAACAAAAAGAAGGGCAGCTGATTTCGCGTAAACAAGAAGCGTAAAGGAGAGAGCTCTTAATACTGGTACAAGCACCACGGCATCGTTAGATGAAGCGTAGTCAGAATACTGATGACTTGAGAAATGAAAGCACTGCAGTGGCCTGGTATAAACGAAGAAATGCGGCGGGTACAACGTTCTTGCGACTTTTTTCTTCTCTACAGGTGTCACGTACGAGAACGATTATTTCCTTCGCATTTGACAACATCGCACTCACGCATATTAGTTGCAAGTAAATGTCATGGCGTTCATCATTGAGACATATTATTGCCTGCAGCAGAACAGTGTGGATTTATTTCATTCCGTAAAAGGTCTCGGTGTCTCGAAACACGAAAACCGTCCCAGTGGCGTGACAAGCTCGAATCAAAGGACTGAGTGGCTCTTGAGAAGAGGAAAATACACCTAATTTCTGTCTGCCTTTGGGCGACACGGCGCGCACGCAAAGGCCGTGTAACCGTATAGCTCCACTGTAAAGACGCCGCGGCAACAGCCGCCGTTCGAAACAGTTGTGAAAGTGGTATCACGCACATTCGTTCGTCTAGCAGACGTGATCTGTATTTGCAATAAATAAGTTTTTGAACAACGTGGCTACAATTCTTCGAGCACGGCAAGGGAGCTATCCTCGGCGTAGTATTCGTTAATGTCCAATCGGTCACGCATATTATCTCGTTTATTCGCTGTGAATGGGACGTCACAGTTGCATGCCAGATTCGCGCTAGGAATGCGTTGATTTTCGATGCCTCGTAATGTAAAAGAGGCCTGTAAGAAAAAAATCGTTTATGGTTCACGTTGGCGTCATTGGTTATGAGCGAAAAATTGGTACTCCACGTGGAACTTGGGTGTTCTGCCCCAGAGCGACATCAGGTATTGAAACGGCCTCAGAACAAAACGTATACAGGTGTCAGATGATGGCAGCAGTCACGTTAACACTTGCAATACTGCGTAGTAGTAGCGTGGAATCACATGAGGCGTAACACATGGCAGCTACGCGATAAGTGGGTTGAAAAAAGGCCTATTTATTACAAAGAACTCGGGCCTAATTGGTCAGCGTCATCAGCCATGACATCAAGAAAGTGCGCATCCAGCGTATAATTGCTCGTATTGCGTTACTGACGTATGGTGGCCTCTTGGTGTATTAGCAAAATAATGAATTTTGACGTAGTGGACTCACCACAACTGTATACTTGAAGTAAGCGTGCTAGGACATTTGAAAATGTTAAGCACAAGGACGTTCCTTTACTGGTGAAACGGTTACTTACGGCAGCTATGGCTAGCGAATGAGAAGGCGATGCGATGTGGGGGCCCTACTACGTGTACGCCGAGGCGTTTTACTCTTGAAGGTGAAGATCAGGCTCAAACGTCCTCCAAATTTCCTGTCTTTTTTTTTTGCAGATATACCGCTTTGTGTTACACATTTGAGAAAACTTTGTTTTGAGCTACTTTGTGCCCAGTTGCTTAACGTGGAATTCCTCTCATGAAATGCCGAGCATGAATCTGTATTTTTCCAAACGTTTTTATTTTAGGGGCAAAGCTCCTTAAGCCATGGGTCGTGCGTCCATGATGTAGTAGTAGTAGTAGTAGTAGTAGTAGTAGTAGTAGTATGAGGAGGAGGAGGAGGTAGCCACCTTCACGGCTGGACTAGAGGAGTTGCCCCCACACACGTGCACCCTTTTCAAATGAGGAGAAAACCCGAGAACATTAATCATATATAAAAAGATAGTTGCGTCTGATGAAATAACCTACAGAGACGAGAATCCGTGACTTAATCTCCAAAAAATTCACCTTGAATTTGATGCTTACTAAAAAGCTAGTAACATAATGACGCATTTTGAGCCCTATCTGACCAGAAAATGTTGCCTCGTTAAACTCGCCGGGCGTAACCTCCTTGGTTTTAGCAAGGTTTAGCAAGGGTCTGGCCGCAGCGCCATGAACTAGAGGCGGTGAAAGAGGGGAACTGGACAAGGAGCGCAGCCCGTAAGAGAGCGCGCGTGCCGCTCCTCTAGTCCGGCCGTGCCACCCCTCGTTTATTCCTTTGAATGTCCGCTGGATTGCGGTACTTCTACATGAGAAATATTTGATAAAAAGATGCTAGATGGTGGTACTTTGAGTGTTCACTAGATGTACAAACGCATGGGCAGACGCATAGGCGGACGGGCAGACAGACAGATGGACGGGCGCATGGACGGGCGCATGGACGGATGCATGGACGGGTGCGTGGACGAATGCAGGGATGGATGGACGGACGGATAGATGGATGGATGGATGGATGCATGGGCGGATGGAAGCGCGGATGAAATGACGGATGCTTCGCCCCCCTCCTCATCATGTGCTCCGTGAATATGCTGCGATTTTTTCTCGCCCCAGAACCGTACGCATGGGCAATTTTGTCCCATGTATGCATGTCGCAAGTCACAGCAGCGAACATTTACATTGGCGAAACCGATCGGGTGTGGCGACACGTGGTCGCTGTTTCGAACCCGTTCTCCAAGACTGTGGATTCATTGACCCCGGGCTTTCCAAAATGGGATGCAATTCGATGGGCGGGACTCGAAGCCAATCGAGTTCCTTTTCGAGGGTCGTGACGTGGCCGAGACAAAAGCCGAGCGCACCGCTTGTCGAGTGCCACTGGAGGCGATCGAGAGTGACCCGAGCCGGTGCGGTCAAGGACGAATACGGCACGGGCCCCCCAGGAGGCCCAACTCATGCTGGTCCGCTGTGCATGTTAGGGCCTAGGTTTGACGTGACAGGCCGCAGTGGCCTCCTGATCGCCGGGCAGGCGCGCAAATCTCTGATGGCCGCCCGCGGAATGGGCAGCACCCCTGCGCTGTTTGGGAACGGCCAGGCAAGGGCTGCATACCTTGCACTGCTCCTGCATGTTGTTTATTGTTGTCTTTTCACTTGTTTCTTCTCAGACGCTGTAGCATCACTGGCCGTTCGATATTTATTTTCGCTCATGTCTCTGATCATCGCCACCGTGTCGCACCTCTCGTATGCCCCACTGGCGTAAACCAAGAGAAACAACACGGAAAGACCAACATCTTTCCATGGCGCCCACTTGGTATTTAAAAATGTAGGTTTCATTTTTATTATGTAACACTTCAAATCGTTCTTCAAAATATAATTAAAAAGCCATCATGGGCTCCCATTTCGCGTGATCGCATTGTTCAATTCCGTCTTCTTTGAAACCAGTCGAACGAGAGTCATGATTTAAATAGCGTTCCACATTTAGGGTCAATGAACACAGGTTCACACTACAAAATAAACAGTCATAAACAGAGAAAAGATGAATTCCATATACATAGCTGTCAACCACTCAAATACATGATGCTTGAAATGTTAATCTCAAGGAGGGGCACTTGCAAGGATGTCCCCTCCCCATAGCCTGAAAACAAGGGAGGTCAAGACCCCTTTTTGATTTACGCCAGAGCTCATGAAATATTTCTTAGGCTATTCTTATTCTCTCGTTTTACTCAACAGCGTTTTATTGAACTCTTATTGAGTGTTCTAATTACTGTATTTCAGGATTTCGCTATAAATGTGCAGAGTCTACCTTGCCGTAGATGTTCGTCCTCAAAAAGGGAACCAATAACTTCGCCTAAATGAAAACAGCTAGCTTGTATGAGCTCTAAAAGTGACGAATTTTTATTAAATGACAAGATACTTCATTACAAGAACTAACTGACTATCTCTCCATGTGTTTATTGAGCGACCTAACTTCGCAAAAAAAAAAAAAACGTGGCTCTCTCAAAGTCAAGCGATTTCAGTCAATTTCTCAGACGTATCGGTTTCTTTTCCGGTAAATGTGCCGTATGTACCAATATTGAAGAATATAGTTATTCTCGAATATCCGATTCCAATCCAAGCAACGCTTAGATGTATACTTCTCGTGTACTATGACGAACTTTCGACATTCCCACATCACTGTTTCGTTTTGGACTACCCATCGCAGCATACTGACATATCGCTCGTCTTAAGATAGTCAGAAAATCGGTAAATCGTTCTGGCTAAAAAAAGTCAGGGCTGCGATTATTGAAAACAAAATAAACTATCTCTTTCCCTATCTTGTGCCCCAATTCCAGGTCACAGTGTGTATTCAAATTGAAATGCAAACTGAACTTCAGTTTGGCGCAGATACGGTTTCTTGCAGTTGCGTCTTGTCTGAAAGATATTGCTCTGAATATTATTGAGTACGCAGGCTACCAAATAACTGGAACGTTACATTGCAAACCAAGTAATTGTATATACGGTTGAAACTTTCACGAAGTGTTACGTGGCAACCACGTTTTAATGAAGTAATCTTGCCTTGTCAGTGTGCTCGCTGAACTAAATTATGCGAATAACCCGCCGATGGTCAAGTGGCTGAGGCACTCGGCTGCTGACCTGCAGGTCCCAGAAACAATTCCCGGCCGTGGCGGCCGCATTTTAAGCGATAACGTTTGGGAGCTCGTGTTGCAGAAATTCCGTTGTCGGCGTCGGCATCGTTGGTTGTGAGCGAAAAATTATCCGTGTTCGAAAAATAGCGAAAGAAGTAAATAAAATAAAGAATAAAATTTTCGGTCCCAATGAGGATCGCACCCGGGCCGTTCGCGCCGCAAGCAGATGTCCTACCACAAAGCCACGATGTTTTTTTTTTCTATAATGCGTGAAATCATCACCAGTAATAGTGAACTACGCACAACATACTTCATCAAAAGTCAGGCAAACACGCACAAGCGTCCAGAAAAAGAAGCCACCCCGGAACGGGGTCATTAAAAGTCTAAACAACACTGCGCACTTGAGCAACTGCTTCTTGGAAGACGGATCTCGTTGACAGTGGTGACTCGGCGTGTCTATCGATCGTGCGATTTTTCCATAATGAATAAAGTCCCAGCAACATAATTAAGTCGTAAGGAGTATTATCAGTCAGACTCTTTTTGAACGGAAGGAACCTAATACCATGATCTGTGATTGTAAGTTCTTTTCTTAACGTTCTTTTTAGAATGTCCCAAGAATAAAAAGCGTCACGACAATGAACAAAACAATGCTTTATAGTCTCAGGTTGGTTGCAGAGCCTACAATTCACTGTACAGGGTACGTATATTGATTTTTCATTCATCCACGTTTTCACTGACAGCGTGGAAGTGTGCAGTTGAAAGAAAAATGTTTTCGCTGAAGGAAATATACAAATTCTACGTACACGAAATAATACATCGTGACCAGGCAGAAAGCGAATATGGCTTTCGATAAACAGGTTCGAGGAAATGGTTATTCACAAGTGCAGTGGTTAAATTTGTTCTGTCAATAGTATACGAATACTTTAAGGTAAACCTGGCTTTCAAAAAAACTGACAGTATCAACAATTTCTTTTAGGAATCCCCGCAACGGCAATTTCTTGCAACGCTCGTTTTGACATGAATAAAAGGAAGGTGTTAACATAGACGGTTACGAAGAACTGCTACTAGAAATGGGTGGCACACATCCTTAAGGTAAAAAAATCGCAACACCAACTGTCGCACAAACAAATGCACAAGGCCGAGGCCACCATTTCAAGTGGAAGAAAAAGATTGTCTCTTCTCATGGGTTCCCAAGAAGAGCTCGAAATAAAGCAGGTAAATATCCTATGAAAGGCTTCAATGTGCACACGAGCGCAGTGTAACACCTGCAGAATATAAATAAGCTTTGACGCAAGGACTGTATTGCACATTTTCGCTCTCGCGAAAATGGAAAGCTCTCGTCCATGCCATGTTGCCACCTTTCGGTAGATCGTAGTTATTGCAGTGGTCCAGTGTGGGCCACTGTTATTGAGAGGCACACCAAGGTACCTCATAGGAGTCGCATTCCAATAGATATCCGAGAATACCGAAGGAGTTTAGGCCCCCATGCCTAGTCATAACCCTGTGATTTTATGAAAATTTATGTTGTCGTCAGTGATTTCACAGAAACGTAAAGTAATGTTACTGATTCTTCAACGCTGGGTTTATCAACGTAAAAGAAGGCAATGTCATCTGCATAAGCTAGAACATTTACTTTCTCAGCAGCATATTGGTAGGCTTTTATGCTAGAGTTTAGAAACACACTTAAACATAATGGTTCCACATAAACTGCAAAGACGAGAGTGGACATGCATTCCTGACGTACAGATGAATTTAACAAATATTTTAGAAATTGTGCGATCTACAATTAGCCTGGTTGTGTGCTTTTTATAACAGAATGAAATACCATTGTTCAGTACATCCCCCCACTGCAGCTGTCTAGTAGGAGCCGGAACGTAAAAGCATGCTGTACCTTATGAAATGCTTTTCCAAGGTCTCTTTGAAGGAGGGCTACTTCGTCCATGCTACCATCAATGCACTCAAGGACTGACCGTGCAACATGAATGTTTGTCTGTATAGAGCAACCTCGAATTCCACATGTCTGGTGGTCTCCTACACATTTAGTAATCCCTGTCTGTAGCCGAATTGTCAGCAATTTTTGCAAATAGTTTTATACTCAACGTTACATAACAATATAGGCATATATTCGTTAACTCTCTTTAATGCTTCAGGATCAGTAATTTTGGGGATCAGTGTTGTATGGCCCTGGTAAAAAAAGGAGGAAGTTAACCACGTTCAATAGGCCCCTTTAAAAAGTTGCTTAAGAAAGGTATCAAAAGTTCCTGAAATGCTATGTGAAATTCGCCACTAAGGCCATCTGGGCCAGGAGTTTTGTTCTTCTGCAACGTTGTTATTGCAAATCTAATTTCTTCCTTGGCTATGGGCCCTTCCACAGTGAGTCTGTCATCTTCTTGTAAGTGAGGAACTAGGGCAATGAAGTGGTCAGCTTCTTCCTCAAAATTTTCCTGAAGCTCAGTTGCGGCAAACACACTTTTGTAGTGACCTTCAAACGCGGCTTATATTTCACATGTCTCTGTGCAAAGAGTACCCTGTGACTGAATTTGCAGAATCTCTTTAGAAAGTGCATCTCTCTTTTCATCCCCAAGGGATTTCTTAGTTGGTTCCTCTTCAGTGAAATGTGTAACATGGGAATGAATCATCGCTCCCGTGTATACATCTGTATCGTGTTTTTGTATCTGTTATCGAATCACATTTATCTCATCTACGTACAATCCCGTATGTTGACTTTCAAAAACATGGAGTTTATGCAGTAAATCATGAAGATAACGTTTTTCAGCTTTTTTCTTTAAACTATTTCACATGAAATACTTAGCATCTGATACTTAAATTTTTTCTTTGAACCTTTCTCATTGAGCGAAGATTGGCAGCTGTCGACACCGTGTTACCTCTCGTACCGATTATTTTACTAGTTTAACAAAACCATCCTCGCGCAACAACTGTACGTTAACCTTCCATGAGTCCCAGTTTAAAGGGGCCTTACAGAAATTTTTAGGACCCCAAGAAACGGTTACCAAGCAATGATCGGATTACTTGCGTCGGGAAAAAACACTACTTAAATGCCATGTAGTGAAAGGAGTCTCCTTAACGCATTTCGTTCGACAGGTTTCACGACGAAAACGAGCCCATTCAGCGATTTGTAGGCGCACATCAGACTACGTCGAAAGAGGCCGGGATTGTGGAGCCATCGCCGCTAAAAACACACAGGAACTTTCAAACAGCTGGAAAAATGGACTACTGTGTGCATCTAGCGGAGAACATATCATGCCTTTCTAGAGGCGTAGAAGTGGCGTTGCGTTCATCAAGCAAACAGCAAACGCTAGATAATCTGCTGCCATTTGTGAGGCATTGTGAGACTCTTTATGGCAGAGGGAAGTGGCCACACTGCACAGTCACTGCAATACTATAGAGACGTCACGCGTGCGTTGTGTGTGTGCGCGTGGGTGTGCGTTTGTAACAAAACATATCAATAAGTATGCATTTAGCGGTTGAATGGCTGCACCAGGGGCCCGATTTCGCTATCAAGTTCAACTCTTAAAGGTGCCCTAAACACTTTTCAAAGGTAATCATGGAATGAGCTCTTATGAATTCTTCAAGAGCTTATTGCCTCACAAAATAAATGGTGCAAAACTTTAAAAAATCAGTCCAGTGCGAGTGGAGTTACAAATATTTGTCGCATGCTACGATTGTATTTTCTCTTCTCTCGTCCCGAAGAAAGTGCTGGAAGCTAAGGAGGGATGGATGGCGGGGCAAAGAAAAACGTCGCGCGCGCTTTGTGACCTTGAGCCCTTTTTCTCCATCTTTTTTTTTCAAATGCGCGGCTTTTCAGTGTGATCGAGCGTGCACGCGTGGACAAGTCGCGGCCTCCCGTGGCAATCTCTGTAACAACCGAGCGCGCTATGTTTCAAATCACAATATCTGATATATGGGCTTACTACGAGTGATTTTTGGGCTTATTCCATGATTTGTCGAGAGAAGAGAAAGCGATTTTTAGCTGACTTTGATAATTTATTATGAAGTCCAGGTGTCGTGCTGCGCTATAATACTTGGCTCGCGTATTGTCGGGAGCCTCTACTACCAATCGGCAGTGCTTTCTGACCAGGCTCAAAAAGTGTTGTAGTGCCCCTTGAAAGGCGAAACTTAAGGGTACCCCAGTTTTTCGATGGAGGTGAAGGAAGGAAGAAAGAACAACAAAAGAGAAGGCAGGGAGGTTAACAAGGCACATGCTCAGTTTACTACCCTACGCTGGGGGAATAAAAAGAGAGTATAAAGATGAGAGAGAAGAAAGAGAAGAGAAATGGAGGAGAAAATTGTCAGTTTATGAGCTGACATGTATGCGGCGGTGGTACGTACTACCTAAATGTTTTGCGTGATTTACAGACAAATAACTAACCCTCAGGATGCCTGCTGTACATTCACTCTGACTTATCAAATCTCTGTAAACGGTGTAATGACTGGAAAATACAAATTACCGTGAATAAAAGAAAGGCTATCAGGTTCGGAACAATGGTCAACCCGGTGTTATAAGAATACACGTTGAACAATATACACAGAGTCTGTATCTACAATAAACTACCTTGGTATTGATTTATCATCAGACCTGTCATAGAACTCTCATATAGACGCAGATGTTAGTAAAACATCCAGATTTCTTGGCTTCATTAGGCGAAATTCGCATCCGGTCAACTCCGAGAATAAATTTCTGACCTAGTATACGCTCAAAAATTGAATACGCTTCCTTAATCTGGAATCCGCGTCAGGCCTACCTCATACAGAAAATGGAGTATGTCCAAAATAAGGCAGCTTGTTTCATCTAAAAAAAAAAAACTACTTGCGCACATCAAGCATAACCGATATCAAATCTTCACTCAACTTAGCTCCGTTAAAAAAGCACAGAATGCTGACATTGCTGTCCTTCTTTTATAAGCTACACTACAATCAGTCATCACACGATGCTTTCAATATCAGGCCAGTTCATCATATATTTTCACGACCAGAGCACCAGTATAAAACTGAAGCCATTTTCGCTCGCACTGATCAGTTCTATCACTCGCTACTTCTCATCGCCATTTGTGCATCGAACGTTCTGCCTACTGACATTGCACACGTTGTCGATCATGAATCATTTGTTAATAACTTAATGTTATTCCTGAAACTCGAAGCTAATGGTTATCAAGACTTGTGTTCCCGCTCCGATGAAAATATTATTTAATTATGTGTGTTTGAATTGGGATTGCTTTTCTTCTTATGATAGCTTTTCTTTGCCTATTGTTTAACACTCAAATGTTCTTGTTTTTACTTACTCCTGTTCATATATTTTTATTATGTTTAATGCTTTTGTATATCATTTGCCCCAATCAATGCCACCTCCCCCTGCCCCCTTTTATGTAATACCTTTTGAGCCTTTAGGGTATAATAAAAAGAAAAGTCATATGCAAGGCGTTCACATAGGCCCCTAGTCCCCTGAAAGCACAAGAGGGCTTTAACTGCTTTGTGAGCCGACGAAAGATGAGGGTGATGTCCCAGCAGCAGGCCCATGTGCTTAAATTTAGTTTCATGGCTTTACCATGCTCCGGGGGGTAGAAATTTGCGGAGCCATTCATTACGGCATCTGTCGTAATCATATAATGGTTTTGTGTGGTTAAACCGAAGTTATTACTATTATTATTAAAATTAAATTATGCAAACAAATAGAAGAAACGCGAAAAATGACGACAAATAAGAAACACACGCAACATGACTATAACGTGGCCAACAGGTTGTTTATTGAAAATTCATCACTTATAGCTATGCCACCAAGAACGGCTTATCGCAAAAAACACCAAAAAATAATGGGATTGTGAACATGCGCATTGCTATACTAGATAGTGTATACCGAGAAAATGTACCTCCATAAAACTAAGAATTCACGCTGACACACTTATCTCCAGATTTATTGATAAAATAAGCTTCCATAATTTCTCTTCCTTTTTTGACGTCAAAATACTGGTGTCCCCGAACTTGGGTGTTCCCGAGCATTTTTTTATAGAGACAGGCCATGTGGCCACCATAGCCATTTTTACATTGTTGCTATGTTGCCTAGCCCTATTTAAAATATTGCACCGTTTGTCTACTGTACACTTGCCCACAGCTATTTAACAGCATTAGAGGTGCACTTGTTGGATCTTGTTTTATGGTAGTTGCACATAGCATTCGTTTTCGACTCTTCGTAGCACTTCACGGCGTTGAAACTTTGCGGGGAGCGGAAAATACGAGGTTCACTTGGTGCCTGTGAGCCACTTTCTTCAGGTTATGTGGCAACCTATGAATGTATACAACGGCGTGAAATGGTCTTTTGCCTTTTGTCTTCCTCATCAGTTTTCTTTCCAGAACGTTTTAGCTAATGTTTGCAGCATAGAGTTTCACACACAGTGGGGATGATGAAAGTTGGCTAACCGAATTATTTAAGTCATTCAGTCTGTTGCATTAGACTAGCGTTGGCTTGGTGCTCACGGGATATGTGAATTGCACTTTATACACCAGTGATGGTGATTCCCCTTTTTACAAACTCTGAATGAACACTATCATGCGGAAGAATACCTTTCTTCGATATAACCATAACGAGATCTAACAGACAACCGTGGCAAGAAAACCCCATAAAGTGGACGGAGGGATAGCCGCCGTAAGAGCTCAGTTGGTAAAGAATCGGACGTGTTATTCGAAGGTCGCAGTTTCGGTCTCTCGCCATGGCAAGTTCTCTCCTAATTCACTTTTCTTTCTTCACATTTGCATAACAATTACTTAGAGCTAATACCATTTCCTGTACTTTTTGAGCATAATTGTCTGTTAGATTTTATTAGTGTTGTGCCTAACAAAGAAAGCGAGCGCCTAAATGTAGACTTCTTTACTCTCTTCGATCTAGATAGATACGCACTGCAGACATGCTCATTAGACGCACGAAAGGAAAAAAATATATTATTGTCCAAAATGTGAGTGTTATTATTCTTAAGCGCAACAAAACCGGACTTCAGTCTCCCTCCATGCACCTTAAAGAAAGTTGAAATGGCATTAATGGATGTTGAATACAGATAGAATTCTAAAAACATAATTAAACTGTCAACGCTTATGCACAGAATTCGGCAAAGCATCACATGGAAGATAATAGAACAAATGTACGACGATGGAAAACGCCGTTTCACTGTTTACATTCGTGACACGAACACCGCTGAGTTCATTCAGGAAATCCCCCCTTTTTTTGGTCTATTCATGGCAACAATTTCGTTCGGGGCAGACTGTATGGATGCCTTGGTGAGTGAGAAATAGAAGAAAAAAATGCGAATATCACGTGCGCCCTTTGACGCCGGCCACGGTGACGCTGGCAGAAGAAAAGTGTTCTATACACTCGCCGTGAGGGCTACTTACTCGCGGCACTGACACTGCTACGCTCAAGTGCACATATGCATCTCATAAAATATATGGAGGGGAATGACCGCCTCTGTAGCTCAGTTGGCAGAATCGGACGCGATATTCGAAAGTTCGGTGCCTCCCAGTCACAAGGAACCTTTTCGCCTACTTCACTTTCTTCACACTTCTCTCATAAATTCTACAAATGACGTCCGTTATATACCTTCCCTGGCTTTCATGTCTGTTCTTTCTAATTAAAGCGCGCAGAAGACGCATGCCAGCCGTTTCGCGTGTTATACGTGACTGAGGGCCATCATTTCTTCATTTCAAGGTTCTTTTCCGGCTATGGACAAGCGTGCCTGTCGCTCTTTTTTTGTTACTCCGCATTCATCTGCGTTAGCAGTACTCTTTGACACCCCATTTTTGGTTCATTGTGTGTGTCGTGAAGAAACGTCGTGAAAGATTGTCACAACGTCCACTGAATTACTATAGTCTGATGATGAGAGTCGACATCCCAATTAATTACAGCAGTTGTTCTGAAGCGAAGCAATATTTGTGAGCTCTGGTTGTCATTTTGACCCCCTGAGATTCGTGCTGATCATGCTCGATTCACACAGTTCTACCACCGTAACATTGAACCCGCGAATCGTAAACATCAAAAACTTGTTGTGCAGATGCAGGCGTTAAACGACTGTAGTAGTTTTCCAGGTACTCCAAAAGAGCGTGCTCTGTTTTTGTTTCCTCGTAATGAAATTGCCTGCACAAACAAGCCTTCGCAGACTTTTCCAATGACTAACGTACCGCTTTTCATAAACAAATAGCGATTTCAGTGAGGGCGAGCCTTCTAGCAAATGACGGAGTCAGCCGCAGGCAAAGAGCGATGACTTCGCAAAAGCCTCCCGTGGTAAAAACGAGCTACCCGATGGGCCTGTCACTTGCACGCGCAGTGAATGAGTGATGACGCCATTTCGCGCAACAACCGCGAGTCACCGACAGTTCTAGGGACACCAGAACACAAAGAAACCCCCAAATAACTGTAATGGTGGCACTCTACACTGGCTGGCTGCAAGACTTGAAAAGACGGCCCGTGTAGGATTTCTTTGCCTCTTCATGCGGTGCTGTAATTATAATTGTATGTCTGGTCACTCGGAGGTTTCATCTCTTTCCTGATAAACGAGTATGGGAGAAGCGACGATGTTAACATGGAAAACATTTTACTCCTGAAGTGCATTGTCGTGAGAAGAAATGTTCGGTTTCTCGAGAGTAGATACTGAAACTTGGCGATTGTAGATGGTGTCCTTGTTCCAATGTGGAAGCGTCGTGCAAGGCGATGCTTTCGTAGCAAGCGTTTTGCCAATGCAGGGTAAGCCATAATGTCTTATGACACCAGGGGGGCTGTGTGCCGTAACGCACGCTTATAAAGTTAGAGGTCACTTGATTTTAGTTTTTAGATGCACCGAGGTGATAGGTGCAAGAGAAGCATTCGTTCACATTTGCCTGCGCAGTTCATCGTGTCAAACTAGTGAGAGCCAGTACCTGCAATCATTATCTGAGCTATTCATGCTTGCACATATGTATGCATGCAAATTTTTACGGCTATATGCGCATACGACTGGTAGACCTAAACACAAGCTGTCACTGTGTAGCAATTGTCACGGCTGCTGGTACGAAAGAAGCGTGTTTGATCATGGCCGTGTCGAGGCGAAATGCCACAGGCCCGTGCGTTTTCAGAGCACGTTAAGGAACACGAGGAGGTGGAAGTTATTCGGAGTCCTCCACTACCGCGTCCCCTGTAGGCACCGAGATGCTTCGAGGCATTACACACCATTAGGTCAACCTACGCATACCGTACGTGTACCTGTGTGTGCATTGCTGTCGATATCGATGATTCACCTATTTAGAGTGCATATGCCGATAATGAGCTCATTTCACTGAAATTCCGGCGTTGGCGTCATTCGTTGTCAGCGAAAAATTCGAGTTGTGCCTAGGTCTATACCACGGTGGATCAGTGTTTAGGGGGCTCGGCTGCTCCTCCGAAGGTCTTGGGTTCGACCCCGGCCGCTGCTGTAGCGTTTTGATGGAGGCGAAACGGTTGAGGTTCATGTACTGTGCGATGTTAGTGCCCGATAAAGATGACCAGATGGTTAGCATTTCCGAAGCCCCCCACTATGGCGTCACTCATTTAGATATCGTGGTTTCGGGTCGTGAAAGCACACATAGTAATATTTGAGGTGTGCGTGAAGAAAAAAAATTAACGGAGATAAAAAATAAGAAACAATAAAAATTATTTGGCTCCAGGGAGAATAAAACACTGGCTATTCGTGTGGCAAGCCGGTGTTCTACAACAGAGCTTCGCCCGTGTTTAAAACGGCTCAGAAAAGAAAGGGGAAACAAAAACTAGATGAATGTTCTGTAGTGCGATGAATGCCATTAACTCATGTAATATGGCGTGGCAGCAACGTAGAGTCACACTGTGCCTCAATGCCTGGGAATCGTCATATCAGTGGTTGGTATAAAGGCACAGAAACGGCCAAAGTTACTGGCATAATTATTCATGATTATCAACAACAGCATCACCAACGTTTTCAGCGATGCCGGTGCGCCTGTTACTTTGCGGACACGCAGTGGGTAACTCGCCAACACATATAAAGAATAATTATGTCGCAGTGGAAACTTCGCACCTTTAACTCAATCAATCAATCAATCAATCAATCAATCAATCAATCATTATACTAAAAGGGGGAACTTTATTAGAATATAATATAAAGAATGCGTACAGAAATTTTCGTACCCATAGCCTAAGCGGCTAGTGAATGGTCCTATGCAGAAAGATAAAAAAAAATAGAATAGCAGTCTTTTAGAAAAAAATTAAGCAATTGCGAAAGCATTGTACTTCAGCGATCTAGTGATATACAAAAAAAGAAAAAAAAGCAACGGTCACTTAGTACAGCAAACACACATGAGAATATATATAAATATGCCTAAAATCTCAAGAAAATGTCTGGTTAGCAACAAAGTATCGTTTGCAGGAGATGTAAACACTTCTAGCGTATTTTATTTCCAGAGGCAAGTTGTTCCAAAGCTTAGCATCAGAAAATTGTACCTGTCTTTAACCATAAACATTTGAACATAAAGGAAGGTTAAGAATAGCAATGCTAGCGTGTCGCGTATTTAGCGAGGGAAACGTAAAAAATGGTGTGGCGATGAGGCGTATTTGTGTATATTATTTTATTTACTAAATAGGAAATCTTGTAGCTGCGTACGTTTGTAAATGACAGTATACGCAGTCTGGGAAATAGAGTATTCGAAGGATAACGCAACGGGGACAAAGTAATCAGACGCACAGCTTGTTTTTGTAACCGGATTAGGGGACTAACATATGACGTATGCGTTTGGCCCCACGACTCACAACAATAGCTGAGGTGGCTGAAATAGGCTGAAATATAATTTCTGCATCAAATTCAAGTCAAAGTATTGACGTGCTCGTATCAGAGTGTAGCAACTGAAAGACTATTTTTTGCAAACAGTGTTGATTTGCTCTCTCCGGTTAAGGTTATCGTCAAGTATAGTACCTAGATATTTAATAGTCGGAACACATTCAACTGATTGATTGTTTAGTGATACGTCAATTGAAGCGTAATCGAGACTTTTCATTCTTGACCAAAAATAATATATTTTGTTTTATCCGTATTTAGTAGCAATTTGTTCTCGTGAAACCACACTGAAATAAGGAGTAGCTCATTGGACAAAACATGTTGCAATACTTCAAGTGACCTGTGAATAAAATTGCAGTATCATCAGCATACATTAACGCTTTAAACGCTTGTAGTACTCGCGCGAAATCATTGACATACAAGACAAATAAAATGGGACCCAATACAGATCCTTGTGGCACACTACATGTAACAGTCCTTGCTTCGGATAGATAACCGTCAATTAGTACCTAGAGACAGGGTCGACTTTTCTGTGATTACACGGAAGCATAGGTCGACAAAAATATAGTAACTCATTCAGGCTTGCTCTAAAATATGTTTTCCTCGGATCGCTCACTCTGACTTACCAGCCTAGCGCTCAGCCGGACTCACTAAGACTCGCGACTTGATATGAGCTTGGGCTAGTCCTAGTGAGTCCACTCATGAGCCCTCTGACGTAAAATTAGCTTCTTAGATGATGCTGTAAACGTTATTAACGACACAATATTTGGGGCTTGATGGTACATATTTTTATAGTGCTCCTACTAATGCGAGTTATAAATATTTGCAAACCAGTCAGACCACTTTGATGAAATATGCGACTGGCATGATACACTTCAATAGAAAATTACGCCATCTCCCGCTAACGGGAACCATGTGCAGATGCGAAGCAGCGGGCGCTAACGCTTACACTGGCGGTGACGGTGACGCTGGCGCTCATCACGGCGTTGCTGCAGGAGAGGAACCTGGGGAGGCGCAAAACACGCAGTGATGGACTGGTGTTTTCTACTGGAACATGACAATCGCCACTAATGGGCAATGAGAGACATAAGGCTCTAATGTACAGACTTCAAATGCTGGCTGCTAATTATCAACTCTTTTTATTTTCGCTGGCTACTGAGCATTATCCTTGCCTTGATCGTATATATATATATTGAGCCCCACTTCGTGTAATCAACAAGTAGTACATCGCTGAACATAACACTATGCGTTTCCTCATTTGCGGCTTTACCAGTGACCATCAAATACAGCCAGTCTACTGATCTGACTTTGATAATAACACTGATATCTGGAGTTAAACGTCCCAAAACCATGAAATGACTACGAGAGACGCCGTAGGGGAGGGCTCCGAAATTTTTGACCTTCGTGTTGTTCTTTACCGTGCAGTAAGATGGCACAGGCCTCAATCATTTCACCTCCGTCGAAATGCGATCGCTGCAGCCAGGATCGAACCTGCAACCTTCGGGTCAGCAACCGAGCAGTGATGTAACTTTATAGAAGTCAACTAGGACAACGTGTATGACCTTAAGCACCTTGTGACATCTCTTGAGGCTAACGTAGGCTTCATTGCTTTCATTTGCATTACTCCCCTGCTCATCTAGCCTCGCTCCTTCTTGATTGAAGCAAAGTTTTGAATAGTGTCCATCATACTTTGGTATTGAATAAACTATTTCAGTAAGTGTTTAGGGGTGCTTTCTGTTCTTTGTTGGAAACTTTCCTGGAAGACAGGTGACACCTAGTATTCTTTGGGCAATTTCGTAGCGCGTTTCAAAGCATCATGACCGGCGTTCTGCAGGATTAGGATTAGTGTGTTTTAGGAGGTCGCAGGAATCATGTTTTAGTCCGTTGTTGTTCTGTATTTTTTTAAATGACCTTTTTAGCTGGATACCGGTTTTATCTATATCACTGTTCCGATGGCATGGGGACTGCATTGCTGAGTTACTCAGGGGACGAATTGCAACTCATGATTTCGGAGTTATAGAAGGAAAGCAGAAAGGTAGGTCTTAAAATTAATCTGCAGAAAACAAAAGTAATGCACAATAACCTCGGAAAAGAGCAGCGCTTCTAGATAGGTAATAGTGCACTTCAAGTTGTAAAAGACTATGTCTACTTAGGGCAGGTAATAACCGCGGAGGCGAACCCCGAGATTGAAGTAACTAGAAGAATAAGAATGGGGTGGAGCACATTTGGCAAGCACTCTCAAATTATGACAGGTAGATTGCCACTATCCCTCAAGAGGAAGGTATATAACGGATGTATCTTGCCGGTACTTAGCTACGGAGCAGAAACCTGGAGACTTACAAAGAAGGTTCAGCTTAAATTGAGGACGACGCAGCGAGCAATGGAAAGAAAAATGGTAGGTGTAACCTTAAGAGACAAGAAGAGAGCAGAGTGGATTAGGAAACAAACGGGGGTTAAGGATATCATAGCTGAAATAAAGAAGAGCAAATGGACATGGGCCGGGCATGTAGCGCGTAGACAGGATAACCGCTGGTCATTAAGGGTAACTAACTGGATTCCCAGAGAAGGCAAGCGGGTTAGGGGGAGACAGAAGGTTAGGTGGGCAGATGAGATTAAGAAGTTTGCGGGTATAAATTGACAGCAGCAAGCACAGGACCGGGTTAACTGGCGGAACATGAGAGAGGCCTTTGTCCTGCAGTGGACGTAGTCAGGCTGATGATGATGATGATGACTCGTCTCTGTAAGTTATTTCATCAGAAAGAACTATCTTTTTATGTATGGTTAACGTGCGTGGGTTTCCTCCTCCATTGAAAAGGGTACGCGCGAGCCGCTCCTCTAGTCCGGCCGTGGAGGTGGCTACTTACTACTACGACTGCAACTACGACTACATACATCGCGGGCACGAACCCACGGCTTAAGGAGCTTTGCTCCTAAAAAAAAAAAAAAACGTGAACTCCATGTAATATCCTGCACCAGCATGGGACGCTACACTTGCGGTATAGATCTATGCGCAGTGGTGAGTGGACAACGCTCCGCTTAAACTGTGATATACGACGTATACAGCTCCAGCGCCGCAGTAAATTGACATATCTAGCGACCTGCAGCTTGTTTTAACAACAAAGGTGCTGCATCAGTGCTTCCCGCCCACCTCACTACCCACTCTGCGCGAAGAACAAAACTGAAACTGTAGAAAAACATCCGTAGACAGTTCGCCAGCTTACGCGATCTGATCCAAGGCGTATAATACTTCCCACAATTCTCATGAGGGTACACGATCGCTGCGCCAGATTCCTCTCTGCAGGTGATATTGTATGACTCTATGAAATCAGACAGCTCTGGGCTGTCCACCAAGCCCGCGAGGCGGCTGAGGAGCTTGGCATCTCAGTCCCCACGTGGGAGCTGCCCGCAGCACAGTGATCTGTGTTTTGGAGGACCAAATAAAAGTTTATCCAATCCAATCTATGAAATCAGAGCTTCGAGTTTGTCCCGAAAAACTTAAGGCAGCTTTTAACTAGGCGTGCCAAGCCCGAAGCATGTTAAGTGGCATTCCTTGCCCCCCCCCCCCCCCCCACTCCTTATTTTTTTTTCCTTTTCTTCATTTCACTCTGTTTTTGTGTGTTTCTTTCTATTTATCTCTCTATACCTACGTCTTTCCCACTCTTTTTATATTTTCACTATTTGTCATCTTTCTCTGTCTCTCTCTTTTTTATATCACTCAAGGAATTATTGTTACAGCTTACTTTCTTTTTCTTTCTCATTCAGTCTTGCTGTCTGTCTTTTTTTCATTTCTTGTGTATTTTTGTTTCACCTCTTTCAATCTCTACTTTATTCAGTGTCTTTTGATCTTTCTTCCGTTTACTTCTCTCGTTCCATATGATTGTACTCGTAAACTCGCCCATATAAATTCATTCATAAGCACGCCTGACATATCGGCGCAGCGGAAAAGTGGGCTCACGTATTTGAGGAGTAGCGCAAAAGAAGAGGACGACCAAAGCATGAGCTATAGGCGCCGCTGTTCCAGTCGACGTGAGACGCCATATAAAGATGACGTCGTTTGCAATGATGATAGGTTATGTTAACACCTTGTAGCGACCCCCGAGCTTGAACAGCTAAGTAAGGGTCGTCGAATATAAGTACATATACGGCTGCATCAAACCATCAGATGCTTGCCAAACTATCGAATACCATTCATCTTCAATATCAATTTTTCACATCTATTGGAAGCGCTGCTCGTGATACTCTTGGGGAGTTGGCTAAGAAGTTAGTGCTGCTGCGACGATGAAAACTGAAGCGGTGGTACTGTAATTGAATTTACGCAAAAAAAGGCTTCTAATCAAAGCAAACTACGACAGAGCTCGAACGCAGCGCTCAAGCAAGTCCTTGTGTTGAGCCAGCAAGTATGTCACTTCCAACGAACACTAAAACTCATAGTTTTTTTTCTTTTTTTTTCTCTTGTGTGATCCGTAAATTTGCGTGCAATAAATTGTTAGATCACATTATTTACAAAGACATAATATTGCACTTGGAGAATAAAAACTTACTATACGATCGGCAGCATGTTTTCCGTTCAGGATGGTCTAATATATTACTCAGCCGTCTAAGATAAGCCATGATATAGCTGGCGTAATAAGTGATAGAAATCGAATTGATAGCATCTTCAGCTTTCTCAAAAGCCCTTGATATCATTCTCCATTTAGACCTAGTTACTAAATTAAATACCATGAGAATACATGAACACGCAGTTTTAGGGATAAAGAATTACCTAGAAAACAGAATGCAGTGCGTAGGACTGAACAATTGTTTGTCTGAATACCTCAACGTTCACTCTGGTGTACCGCTGAGTTCAGCGCTGGCGCACCTGATATTACTGATCTACATAAATGATATTCCATCATGCGTTTATCCACCAGTACCGACGTGATTATTACCTGATGACTGTAAAACTAATTCGATTATTCGATGATGTAACTGTCACAAACAATAAATAACAAGGTTGATCTAACAAAATTAAACAATTTCTTAGCTTCGATAAAAAGCTGTAGCACCAAATGGGGGATTCAAGTAAATGCAACTAAAACGGCTATAGTAGATCATTTGCGTGTGCACACAAACACACGCACGCGCACGCGCACACACACACGCGCGCACGTGCACGTGCCCGCACACACACACGCACGCACGCACGCACGCACACACACACACACACACACACACACACACACACACACAAAAAAAAAAAAAAACCTCTACAGCTTCAGTATACAATCGACAGCATCCCGCTGAAAAACTTCGATGAGGTCAATTATTTCGGGGTCATTTTTACAACGAAGGTTTTCGAGGAGGAAGGCAAAGAAATCTTCTCCAATGCACTCCGTATAAATGGTCAAGCAGTGCAAGCTTAAACGTGCGGCACCGCTGTTTAGCAGCGGGCTCTACCTGACACTGCACTGAAGCCATTCACAATTATTGGTTATATGATCGTGCTTCTTAATGAGGTCAGACACACGTTTACCTTGGGTTAACAATAGTATTTATTTCACATGCTCCACACAGCCGTCGAAGCTGAAGCTGCAGTGCCACTGGAGAAATTCCCGTCGAAAGCGGGCATTCTCTTCGGTGAGCGCGCTCCCGTAAGCAGCTCGTTGACGATGTTGTGTCCATCACGCCGCTTGTTCGGCGTGCCTTTGTTGCAAGCGTTTTACATTGCGAACTCGGCGGCGTGGTTTGTAGGATCCGCCCGCCACCGGCGCTTGCATTCTTGTTCGCGATTTAGTGCAGCTTGGAAGGCTGCCGCATCATCGGTAAGCAGTCGCTTCTGGCACTCGGCCTCCCGGGCCTGTTTTTGTGCGCGGACTGCAGCATCGGCCCGGCGAATGCACGCTCTCTCGCGTTTCCATTGACGGCGTTCTTGTAAAGTTGTCATGTGTTTAGAAGTTCGTAGGACCGTAGCCTACACATGTGGGAGCTCTCCGTAGAAACTTATGCATGCGTGGTCGCGCCACGCTGTTACGGTATGAACGACGTTCCTCGCAGACCAGCCAATGGCGTGCGTGCTTGGGTATGACGCCGAGAATGACGTCACTGATAGCAGAGTCAATGGAGACCACTCGTGGCACTGATGTCGAATATTTTTTTTTTCGTTTCTCCTATAGCCATATAGAGCTTTCGCTGTAAAATGCACCTTCGAGTGGCAAATAAATGTGTATAAAACTCTTATTACGCCAGCTTTAGAGTATGCGGACACTATAACAAGAGCCCCACACCAGAAATATTCAACTGAATATTTGGAATGTATACAGAACCTAGCATTGCGCGTTATATATTTCTAGTATTCCTTACAAACGTTCCTTATAAACTTGCGTGTCAAGGCTATAGCATCCAACCACTTGCGACACGCAGAATTGTTTCTTGACCAAAATTGTATATTTCCTTTATCATCTAATACCCCTAGCAACATACATTCATCCACTATTTAGACATCCAACTCGGACGAATCATAATAAAACAATATGCCAACAACGCTGTCATAATAACTCTTTCAAATGTCCTTTATTTCCGCACACCATTTCCCATTAGAATTTACCACGTGCTGATACTGTAAGCTGCTCATCTGTCGCTTTCGAATAAACCACCTCTCTCTCTGCTCATCTATCGACGAATTCACGAGCAGCATTCAGAATTTGGGATTCGCATGGTAAAAAAAGTATTTTAGCGTCATTAGTATTTAATATCCAACCCCATGAGCCTGCACAGTTATTTGAATGCTGTTTCCCTATTTATATGTTTACTATTATATTGTGCGTATTCCTTGTTGATTTTGAATGTGCTCATAATCTTGCCTCTGTACAATATGGTTCCACTTTTTTTTTTCTTCAGTTTTCGTGTGCTCAAGTTCAACCTACTCCTGCATGGGCCCTAGAATGGCCTGCATTATTGTGAAATAAAATAAATATAATAGATGCGCCGGCAACGCTCTTATCAGAATTTATTTAGAGCCCTTGCCTAGTTTACTCTTACCGCCGAGTTTTTCTTCGGCAGTCTGTAACAACGGAATTATATTCGGATAAGTTTCTGCTTTTTGCTGCCCATCTTCTCTCGGCACACGCATCATACGACGTACGCCCTTCGCGACGAGCAACGACGCGGAGCAAGGGGAGCAGTGGCCCTCTATGGTGCGGCTTGACTGCTTTACACGCATGCCTGGGCAGCAGCAGATCGGCAGCGCCATCTTGCAGCGCTCTTTAGAAACTGGCGGGCTCCGTAATATAACGGCGCGTACATTGATTGAGTGGCGATTGAGCGGGCACACTGCAATTGAGTGGAGCACACTGAACTCCGGATAATGCAAGAGCTAACGTTTCCTGATATTCTTTTTTTCCCATTGCTACACAGCAGGGGGACACACGAACATTCCCCATGTTCGCACTAATTCTTTTCTAAACAACGAATAATTGCTATTTGCCATTCGTTTGAATGTATATACACCTTCTATTTTTTGGGGTACGTTTGCCGTTTCTGTGTGGAACTACATGAGCACGCAGTATGTCTGGTGGGTCAATTTTAAATGCGAAGCATTTCTTAGCGAACTCGGCGACTTTGAGCATATCTATCTATCTATCTATCTATCTCTATCTATCTATCTATCTATCGATCTATCTATATCTATCTATCTATCTATCTATCTATCTATCTATCTATCTATCTAGCTATCTATCTATCTATCTACTATCTATCTATCTATCTATCTATCATAGCGATCTATCTATCTATCTATCTATCTATCTATCTATCTATCTATCTATCTATCTATCTATCTATCTATCTATCTATCTATCTATCTATCTATCTATCTATCTATCTATCTATCTATCTATCTATCTATCTATCTATCTATCTATCTATCTATCTATCTAATCTATGAAGCCAGCCGCCTACGACTTTTAGCTCTCCTGGCCGTCGCAATAATGGTATGGATACCAAACTTGGTATGGCATAATATGACTGTATGAAGAACACATTTTAGAAGACATAACAAGAAAATCGTGACATGTATGTCATGAATGTCATGATTTATATATCATGGTCCTGCAGCTCTTGCGTTGGTTTCGTTCACAAGGCATGTTGCAAAACTGGTATGGTATAGCATGATTTCATGGCGAACACAAGCGACAGACACTAACATGAAAATCATGACATGCGTGTCATGTAAGAACATGACTACATGCCACGCTCACGATGCGCTCGCGGCCGTTTCGCCAGCGTCACATATGCCAAATTTGGTATTACGTGGCGTCAATGGATGATGAATGTATGTGACTGGTGCAAACATGATAATCATGAGATTCATGTCATGTGAGAACATGACTACATGCCGCAGTCAAGGCGCCAATACATTTCCACGTGACGCGGTGCGCGAGCTCGCCGGCGTTCATTTCGTCGCGTCACGTCAGTATGCCAGGCGCCGGTCCTGCGATATACTCGCAGGCGCGCGCCGCGCTGCGTTGCTTTGACGCATGCGCGTTTCAGCGCGTCCGGCATCCCTCCGTCACGAAAAGAGGGAGACGCAGTGGTTTCTGGGTAACTCATCGGCGCGAAATGCAGCATGTCGCATTTCGCGCCGGTTGCCATTGGGGCCACGCTGACGCACGCTGGTCGCTCCTGGCGTCAGACAGTAGTGCTCACGTTTTGCTTACGTAGCGTCGCTGTGCCCAGCGTGCACGCGCGTCAACGCTACGTCGGAGTATATTGGGCTCTTCCTGTTGCGCGCGCGGCCGTTTTGCTAACTTCACATATACATATACCAAACTGGGTGTTACGTGACGTCAATCTATGACGAAATATATGACTGGTGCAAACATGATAATCCTGACATGCGTGTCATGTAAGAACGTGACAAAGTACCACGCTCAAAGTGTGCTTGCGGCCGTTTCGCTAGCTCCGCATATACTAAATTTGGTGTCACGTGACGTGAATAGATGACGAAGATAAACGACACATCCAAACATGATAACAATAACACGGAAGTCATGTACGGCATCATAACGTTGTGCTGATTTAACGTTATGCTACCTCGTAACGTTGTGCTGATTCTAAAGTGACATATCAAGATTTCTCAATCGTGCTAAGCATATCGATCGATTCGCACCGTACATGGTATCTACCAATTTTTGAATCAACTGACAAGCACATGGCGATTAGCCTGCTTCAGTGGGATAGTGATGTCGCTGGAACGTGATTGAGAATCTTTGCATGAATATTGAAGGAACCAGCACGCGTTGTATACTCGTAACACTAACGTGACTGACGTCGCAGATTTCATGTCCCACCATGCTGGTACTTCAACGTTTCAGGAACGTCAGTGCTTGGCATATAGACATCAAAAGTCACTAATAAGACATTGCGCTTGGAATGGAATGGAATGGAATGAAAAAACTTTATTTCGGTCCTGCAGGACGCGCTTAGCGCGTAGCGGGCGTCTCCCATGTAGGGACCGACAGAGAGTACCTGGCGGCCGCTTCGTGGGCCTGCTGGACGGCCCATCGCTGGTCGGCGAGAAGTGAGCTCCTGAGGGACCTCTCCCACTTGCTTGAGGTAGAGTCGGGAGGAGTTGTTCTACACTCCCAGAGCATGTGTTCGAGTGTCGCTGTGTGTCCACATGATGGGCATGTGTCGCTGGGGTATGCATCGGGATAATAAACGTGAAGCGTGGCAAGGTTTGGGTACGTGTGTGTCTGTAATAGGCGTAGGGTTAATGCCTGCGGTCGGTTAAGTTTCGGATGTGGGGGTGGGAAAATGCGGCGTTCCAAGTAAAAGTGCTTTGTAATTTCATTGTACGTAATTGGTGCATCCCGATTGGTATCCAACCCAGCAACATGAGGTTGCCCTGTGGCAGTGCGGTCGGTAAGTGCGCGCGCTGCATCATGGGCGATCTCGTTGAGGTTGGATAGGGCACACGGCACCTGGCCGAGATGGGCGGGGAACCAGATGACAGTGTGGTGCTTCAGGGCACTCGGGTCCGCATTGCGCAGGATACGTAACGCCTGGTCGGAGATGACTCCGCGTTCGAAGGCTTTGATGGCCGGCCTGGAGTCGCTGTAGATGAATTCCCGTTTGCTGTCGAGCATAGCTATAGCTATAGCTACTTGCTCCGCTACTTCGGGGTTTCGGGTGAGGATTGTGGCTGAGTTAAGAGTCTGCTGCGCGGATGATACCGCGACCGCGGCGAAGGCTTGGTTGTTGCGATAGGCAGCGGCGTCCACGAACGAGACGTTGTCCGCTTCCATGTCTATGCGCTTGAGAATGGTGGTCGCCCGCGCAAGGCGCCTGCCTCTGTTGTATTCGGGGTGTACATTTCGTGGTATGGGAGCGATCGTAATAAGGTCGCGGATTTCACGGGGAATTAGAGTCAACTCTGGGGGGTCCCTGGCCCTCGAGGAGAAGAAGCCGAGCTCGCGCAGAATATGGCGGCCCCCCTTGGTTGTAGTGAGTCGGGTCAATTGCACACGTTCCTGAGCTTCGGCGATCTCTTCTAGCGTGTTATGTACGCCAAGCTCGAGGAGTTTGTACGTTGGAGTGGTGATAGGGAGGCCAAGGGCTCGTTTGACCACCTTGAGAATAAGCGCATTGAGTTGATCGCGCTCAGCACGTAGCCACTTGTGTATAGCGGCAACGTACGTAAAATGGCACAAAACAAACGCGTGTACGAGACGCAGCAGGTTGTCTTCTTTGAGGCCATGGTGCCTGTTGGCTACTCTACGTACGAGTCGTATGGCATTCTCAGTCTTAGTCCTGAGCTTGTGTATTGTTTGGGTGTTGGTTCCGCGGGACTCGATGATCATGCCGAGGACCTTGATGGTGTCTACCCTGGGTATAGTACGACCATCTCTGGTGTGGAGGGTGATATTGCGTTCCGCCGGAGGTTTACACCCTTTGGGCTTGGCACCCCGGCGTTTGGGCAAATATATCAACAGCTCCGACTTCGCAGGTGAGCACCTGAGACCGGTGTGGTCGAGGTAAGACTCGGTGGTGTCGATAGCCTCTTGCAGGGCGGACTCAATGAAGCCATCCGACCCTGTGGAGCACCATATGGTTACATCATCCGCATAGATAGTGTGGTTTAGCCCGTCTATTTTTGAAAGTCGTTCGGAAAGCCCGATCATCACGAGGTTGAAGAGCGTGGGTGAGAGGACGGATCCCTGAGGAGTGCCCCGCTGTCCGAGCTCCACTTCTTCCGACACTAGGTCTCCTACGCGGAGGACGGCTCTGCGCCGAGTGAGAAAAGAGCGGATAAAGTAGTAAAATCGACGACCTAGGCCGAGGGCTGCGATCGCTTTCAAGATTGACGAGTGCGTTATGGTATCGAAGGCCTTTTCTAAATCGAGACCGAGTATTGCACGAGTGTCCCGAGTGTTTCCGCCATCTAGAATTTGATGCTTTAGGAGTAACATGGCGTCTTGAGTGGATAACCCTGGTCGGAAGCCAATCATGTGGTGCGGGATGTAGTCGTTATCTTCGAGGTATCGACCAGCGCTTGGAATAATCGAGGGAAATATATGAAATTTCTAATGGCATGCAACCTAAATGTAGTAGACGAACGCTGATGAACGTTCTGCTACGATACCTAGCCAACAATGGCGCGGTAGATATCGTAAATTAATGTGTTAACATATATACATCACTGGTTGCCTAACATCACTTGTTGGGGTGATACTTGTCGAACGCCAATCGTGACTCGGGCAGTGGCTGTACTCTATATAATAATGTAATAATCATTCCATATGTACTCCTAGCGCAGCTCATCTGCTTCGCCAACAAACGCTTGGCTTAGATGAAAAAAAAAATGTCTGTTGACATTGGGCGATGAGCATCCCTTTACATGATAGCGTAATCAGTTCCCCTGACAAGGTTACGATATGCGCGCAACTACCGAATGCAGGCATCGACCCACGTAGCGGCCTACGCTTAACGGGGTCCGACAACCGGTCTTCACGGTGCTGCCTGCTTACCAGTCAAAATGTCTAATCACAGAATGGTATCGTGGAAAACACCATGGAACATTTATAACGTTCCATGATTATGAAGTCGTATACGTGAGTGCGGTTGTCGCTTGGCAATTTGTTGCTCGACATGTTACACATCCTATTTTTGTTTTCTCTTTCGGTCGCGAAGTTTGCAGAGTATAGTAGGGGGCAAAAGTAAGGCAATGCGACAGGTGGATACACCAATGACGGACGACGCACCATGCTGGAAGACTGTGATAATACGGGCAGAAGAGTGAAGACGACAAAGAAGAGCGCACGGGATCGGGAAGCACGTGACAGCGTTCGAAGCAGCGAAGCGGGCAAGGACAGAAGGAAGGAAAGGAAGAAAAAACTTTATTTGCAAGGGTTTGGGACAGGGGTCATGAGCTTGATGGGTGGGGCCCCAAGTCCAGGGCTCCACTGGCTGCCGCCGTCTGTCTGACGTGCCGCAGAAGTGCAAGCTGCACCTCTGGGTCAGAGCTGGTGAGCTGTGCCTCCCATTGCTCGAAAGTATTACAAAGCTTGTACTGACCTAAAAAGGTATCTAAATTTGGTGGTCGTTTTAGGCATCCCCACGAAATGTGGTAGAGCGATGGCGAGCCGCCACACTACGGAAAGCAAACACTGCATTACCAATCAACGCGAATAGTAAATGAATTCCAAAATGGCTTACAGTTTGACGTCAGCCTAGGGACATTTAAAAAACAAGTTAAAGAAATTTTGATCAAAAAAAGAAATAACTTATCATCACTAATCTATATTGTGTAAAAAGAGTAGGTAGAATGTTAATGTTAAGAAAGTAAGTAGTTCATTATGGTATACGATGCATCCATTTTATGTTCCTGCATCTGTATTATGCTAAGTGTATTATATGTTGCTTGTTTTTTTTTTTTTTTATTCCTGTATTTCTTTTGTTAGCGCTCATGTGGTACATGACATGTTAGTTTTGTTGCTTGTTTGTATCTGCAAAAAAAAAAAAAAAAAAAAAAAAAGTGCATCTGTGACGAACTACAGGTGCAGAGGCCTTTGTCAGGCGTATGAAACGCCTTTTGCTTCTGTATCCTTTTTCTTGCCTTTCAAGAAATAAAATAAATTACTACTACTACTACTACTACTACTACTACGGACAAGCACGCCCATACAGCGTTGGAAAAATTTTGTGTAACCTTTGAAGATTAGGAAAGACCCCCGTTTGGATTCGGCGGAGGTCAATTGCGTCCTCCCCTTCTAATGATTTGTGGGGGGCGCTGTATTTTTGTCGCATGCTTCGCTGGTTAGCACGAATTTCGCGAGGGGCCATTCTGGATGGGTCATTATCCTCCTCGATAGCTTCCTCCTGGAGTGTTTCAAAGGATTGAATGTGCTGTCGAAGCTCTGCTCGGTTCGTGAGCCCTCGAGCACAAGCGTCAGCACTTTCGTTCCCCTCCAGGCCTGCGTGTCCTGGACACCAGATCAGTCTGTATTTGTTCGTCAAGCTCCCACCTAAGAACTTGCTTATTTTCAACGGAAGGCGGCCTCTTAAAAGGAAACGGCACGCTTCCTGCGAGTCGGAAATGATAGTTGTCTGCGGTTCATCTCTTTGTTCCTGCGCTTTGATTGCAAGGGCAATGGCAAAGCATTCCGCCTTGGCGATCGAGGACGTGTACAGTGATGCACATGTCACCATGCAGTTGTCGTTGCTAAGTACCGATGCAACTGACCGTGTAAAATTGTACCTTGAAGCGTCCACATACAAAACATTTGATTTGTTTTTGAATGTTTTTCGGAGCCATCGCACTCTCTCCTCTCTGCGCTTTCTGTTTGTTTTTACGTCCATGCTCTTGGGCAGCGGTGAGATCTAGATCTTGCTGCGGACGGGATCCGGGATTTCTACAAGAACCTCGTCCATGTTCGGAGGGTATGGCGGAAAGCCCACCCTAGAAAGTATCTCTCTCCCCGCTTTCGTTTGACTTAGACGATTTCTCTGCGCAGTCAGTACCGCTGTCTTTAGCTCAGGGTATGTATTATATATACCAAGGTCCAAAAGCTTTTGGGTTGGTGTGCTTACCGGTAGCCTTATGGCCACTTTGTAGGCGCCCCTAATTATGGACTCGATGGTTTCCTCTTCTGATTTGTTTAACACGTGGAAAAATAGGCTATACGTAACCTTACACAGTACAAGTGTCTGTACTAATCTAATTGTGTCTCCTTCCTTCATGCCCTGTTTGTGGTATCTTATTCTATGGATCATTCGTGCAACTTGTTTCGTGACTGATTTTAATATGTTTATTGTATGATTCGCTCGTCCATTACTTTGAACCCAGTAACCCAGAATACGTGCGACGGTCACCTCACGTACTTTGACACCTTCAATGTTTATGTCAATGCTTCCGTTACTTTTGTATCTTTTTCCATGTACCCTGATAATTTCAGATTTTTCTGGGGCACAGCTGAGCCCGCTTGCCTTCGCAAAGTTTTCAACTGCTGCTGCAGCCTCTTGAAGTGTCTGCTCTTTGTTAGCTAGAGATCCACGCGTTGCCCATAGGGTGATATCATCCGCATAGAGAGTGTATCCTATCTGCGGAACTCCATCCAGAGCTCGCGTGAGTCCTAACATGGCGATATTAAAGAGCAGGGGAGAGAAGATGGCTCCTTGAGGGGTACCTTTGTTGGGCATCTCAAAAGCGTCTGACGTGACTTGTGCTACGCTTATCGAAGCCCGCCTTTCTGTGAGGAATGCCTTGATGTAATTGTAGGTGTTTGTCCCACATTCCATGTTCTTTAATTCTGTTAGGATGGCCTTATGCGAGATATTGTCAAATGCTCCTTTTAAATCAAGGGCTAGTATTAGATGTTCTCCTCCTGTTGGTATATAGCTCAATACTTCCTATTGTAATAGGAGAAATGCGTCTTGGGTGGAGAGGCCATTGCGGAAACCCAGCATAGTGGCTGGAAAAAGGCCGTTGTCCTCTGTAAAGTTTTGAAGCCGATTATAAATAACCCTTTCGAAAAGCTTTCCCATGCATGACGTCAAAGATATGTGCCTGAGTGCCTGCAGGGAGGGCTTCTTCCCGGGTTTCGGTATCGTAATAATTTTGGCTACTTTCCATTCCTCGGGTATCTTCCCTTTGAGCCAATAGTTGTCATTAAAATGGTTTGTCAGTGCCTCTATAATCTTATCGCTGAGGTTCCTTATCATTGCATTTGTGATTTGATCTGAGCCAGGGGCAGAATTTCTCTTAGCTGCTTGGGCAGCCGCAAAGACCTCTCCCGTGGTGATTGGGGCGTCGAGTCTCTCGTTTTTCGCACCAGTGTACTGCATTTCAATACTGCAACTATCGGTATTCTCTCCTATGTATTTGTCCTTAAGTGCTTGTATTAACTCCTCCTCTGTGCCCGGAAAATCATGCATTATTCGTTGTAGTGTTCTGTTCGAGGCCAATTTTGATTTTTCTGGGTCAAGCATGTTCCTTAGGATGGCCCAAGTTTTCGCAGTGCTCAGAGTGTCCTGTAGTGAACTGCAGAACTGGATCCGTCCCTCAGTTGCAATTTTGTTAGCGTATTGATTTGCCTCCTCTCCTAAAGCAGCGATTTTGCGGAGAAGGTTCCGGTTGAGTCGCTGGTTTTTCCACCTTTTCAGCATACGGCGCCTGCTCTCCCACAGGTGGAGCAGGTGCCTGTCGACTGCAGGAGTCTCTGCTGTTCTTGTGATACGTTTAGATGTTTGTTTGTGAACTGAGATTATGTACTCTGACCATTCCCCAATCGACTCCGGTACAGAGTCGGGTGAGGGATCACGTCGTCTGTATCTTTCCCAGTCAGTGATCACCACGTCTCCTATGACCCTGCGTAGTTTTGGAGTTGAGAGGGAAATACTGATTATGTAGTGATCGCTGCCGAGATTCTCCTCCAGGTTTGTCCAGTTAGCGTCGTTAACATTACGTGTGAATGTCAGATCTGGGAACGTGTCTCGACTTACGCTGTTACCCAGCCTCGTAGGTGTTGTGGGTAGAGTAATTAAGCTCAATCCTAGTTTAGATACGGCGTGTTCGAGACGTGTTCCTTTAGGGGAATCTCTCGAATAACCCCATGTGGTGCTCGGTGCGTTAAAGTCGCCCAATTCCACAAGTCGATCTTTCGCCCCTGCAATACCGACGACATTTTTAAGCAGTGCACCAAAGTCCTCGTGTTTCTCTTTGGAAGGGCTGTATATACTTAATATTACGGTTTTCACTTTGCCTCTCTTCAGAGGAAGAAGGGTGATTATCTGATGATTTATCCGCAGACTTTCTATGGGCTCAACCTTTGCTGCAATACTTTTGCTAACCAGCGAGACTACGCGGGGATAATTTGGATCTTGCAAACAATAATATCCCTGCAGTTTGACCATCTTGGGCCCATCCTCCTGCAAGCATATTAAGTCTGGCTGAATTGGTACCGAGTTCATGTAATTTGGAGTGCTGCGGCGCGCTTGTGAAAAGTGCGACAGTTCCACTGCCAAATCTCTAAATGTTCTACACTTTTTATATTATTTTTGGTCATGCTGCATGGTCGTATCCATGCTGTCGCGGCCCGCTTTGGATGGTTTGTCAATACTTGGAGCGGACATGGAGCGTTTGTTTAGTGCCCTCTGCAAGCCTCCCACAGCATCGTTAACATACTGCCTCTGAATTTTCAGTTCTTCTACGACAAAAGTTTTTATTTCCGCCATGAAATCACTTAGAAGTTTATGTAAAGTAGCTATGCTTTCCCTGTTTGCTTGAACCTGCGTCTGCACTCGCTTTACTAGTTCACTGCATGCTTTCTGATTGATTAGCGAACGAGTCTTCGTCTATCGTTTCCACGCTCGTTTCTGCACTATCCTTCATGTGGGCTAGACGCTCTCGCGCCTCTTTATTGCCCACGGTGGGGTTGCCTATCGACCCTGGGTTTTGTATTTTCTTAATTGCATTTTCTAATTTGATTTCCATTGACGAGATGGCCATTTTATACTCTTTCCGCTCCGCAGTCATTTGATTTCTAAGCTGTTTAATTTCTTGTGTTAATCTTTTGTTCTCCTCTAGAATTTTCCTATACTGTGGGCTATCAGTTGCAGGAACATTGGGAGGCATTGGACTCGCCCAGCTCACCTTGTTTGGTTGGTTGTTTTGTACGTCCTGCGTACTAAGGCCAGTGGTTGCTGCTACTGCTTCTTCTTTCCTGGCATGGACGGAGCTTGTTTCCAAGCTGCTGCTCGGTGTTTTCTTCAAGTTTGGCTTGCCAGGGGCCTCCGCAGGCTTGCTAATATTCCGCTGTTGCGGGGTCTTTGATGATGATCTCGATCTTGATCGTGATCTGGAGCTGGATCTAGATGCCTGCTGCGTCTGGAGCGTCGCTTCCTCTCAGTCTGAGCTGAACCAACGAGGAGGTTTCCGCTGGTGTTGCTCAAATGGCGGGAAATCCTTCTCGGCATAGGTACACTCTGTTTGTCTTCGAGGCGTCTCCACTCGTGATTTTCGAGGGGCCGCATTTTTCAGTTTCTTTTTGCATGATTTGTCTCCTGTAGCGTGCTCTTCACCGCATATGGCACAGTTCAGGGCACATTCATGTTCTTGAGTAGGATCACACGTCCCACACTTGGAGCACACATTGGCGTTCGGAGTCGGGCACACGTCGGTTCGGTGTCCAGTTGATCGACAAATCTTACAAACCTGTACGGTAGGCTTGTATGAATAACAGATCGCCTCTGCACCCATAAAATAGACACACCTGGGGAGCACGTCACCCGTAAAAGTTATTATTGCTGACTTCGAAGAGCCCAGCATTCTGGCTCTCTCTATCTTCACCCCTTGTGTCCGTATTCGTAGGTTTGCCATCAGGTCGGCCTGAGTGGTTCCGGGCGGTAGTCCGTGAACGATGCCTCGCAGCACGTCTTCTGGGTCGGCCACGTACGCATTGAAGGGGTGAATCCGTCCTCTGATTTTCAATTGGTTGATCTCTCTCAGCCTGCCCGCCACTTGTTCGTGTGGCGTGGACAATATAATGATGTTCGATCCGGGGTGGACCCGCAGCAAAAAACTTTCTCCTCCAAAGCTGTTCCGGCAGGCCTCTATCACTGCCATAGAGAGCTCGGATCCAAATAGATTTTTCACTGTGAGGCCCTTGTGCGGTCTCAGGATAACCTTTATGTCTTCCTTTGGAAGGGGCGTCGGTCCTCGGCGTTTTCTGCGCTGGAAATCCCGCTTGACTTGGCTGTCCCGTGCTGCGTCGGCAAGCGGATGATGGCCTGCTGACTTTTCGTTTTTCTTCTCTAGTCCCTTCTCGGGTTCTTTCTGGCTTTTTTTAAGGTTCTTTTTTCTTCTGCGTGAAAGGATGGTGTGCCAGCCGTCCTCCGTCCAAGTAAGAGCCAGACCCGCGTCGTCATCGTTCTTGTTATCGAGAGACGCGGCGCTGGGCGCTCGCGCGTCGTTACTTGGTTCCTCATTTGACGAGACGCTGTTCGCGTCGCTCGGTTGATTCTCCGACACCAGAGATGCGCCGGGAGGGTTTTCGTCAACGTCCATGTAGACGAAGAATTTCTAGGCGTCCTTATGCATGCATGCTCAGTAGAAACAGGGGAATGGGCCGACCTCCGTTTTCCTCTGCGCAAAACGCATAGTCCGAAAAGGAGGTTAAATGGCACTCACCATTGACTTTTAACTCGGTCAGAAAATGTCGGAGAAAGTCGGTCGAATAGTGGTGAGGCAGTCGATGCACCCGTCGCCGCACCGCGCCCGGTTTAGCGTCCCGGCGCCGCCGACCGAAGCCGGTGATACGGTAAGCTGCGTTCGTGCACGTCGTATCTTCAAACGTTGATAATTTCTCGTGAAGCTGGTCCAGGTCCCAGATTTTGGTGTCCTTCAAGTCCTCGCAACTTCACGGAAAAGATGACGCACTCTTCGAGTAGACTTGAATGAAATTTCCGCCTGAAAGCGTTTCATAAAGCGGAGAGCGATGTGAGCACGTCCTCACTGCCCTACGCCACCTAGCGGATCGGCAAGGACAGACGGTTCTTGGCTGAACGACCGGTCCGGGGAACTAGGAGACGTCCTCTAGGCGCTGTACTGTCCTGGACTCCGGCTGGGTGACTGACCCAGGGACATGACGATCTGCTGCTGTTCCGGCTGCCGTTCCTGACAGCTGGACAACCGGTGAACGAGGCCTCGACTCCGGCTGGGTGACTGGCCCAGGGACCAGGCGAGGTTCCGCTGTTCCGGCTGCCGTACCGATTTGTCACGAGTTCCGGTTTGCTGTGGGCCGCTGGTCCTGCTGCAGTTCCGGGTGCCTGGCACGACACAGGTGTGCTACTGGGACGAACGCGGCGGCCTAGAGCTGTTGCTCCAGGGCGGAACTTCCGAGCGACCGCTACCCTTCTGCTGCTACTGCGGCAGAAGGCCGTGAGGTGGCGTGGGCAAACTCATGTTGACGACGTCAACGGCACAGACGACACGTCATGCCAGCGATCGGCGTCTAAGCCAAATAAAAAAGTGCCACCATATCCAGGAAGTGAATGATGATGAGTGGGCGAAGCTCTGGAGGAAAACCTGGTAAACCATGAATCTTCCGTACATTTTGCCTACTCGATTTTATTACAATGCTCCCCCTAGCGTACGTCGCCGCACTAAATTGAACGATTGCCTTCCACCAATGACACGTGCCATATGTGACATCATTCCTATTTTAAAACATCTCGCATCTTTCATCATCAACTACAAGTACCGCCGTCTAGTTTATAACATCTTGCATCTTTTCATCATCAGCTACAAGTCCCGCCATCTAGTGAGCACTGAAAGAACTAAACGAGAGGTGGCTACATGCAGGAGACGGTGCCGCCATCTAGTGAACACTGCAAGAACTAAACGAGAGGAGGTGACATACAGGAGACGGTACCGCCATCTAGTGGACACTGCAAGAACTAAACGAGAGGTGGCTACATACAGGGGACGCACAGCCCACGCCTTAAGGAGCTTCGCCCCTAAAAAACGGCGGGAGACTTCTAAGTCAGAGATTTCGCATAGAACTGCATTTGACAGACTATGTTAGAGATGATCCATAAATAGTTCCTTTTTCCGTGTAAATATATATATACATATATATATATATATATATATATATATATATATATATATATATATATATATATATATATATATATATAATATATATATATATATATATATATATATATACATATTGTGTGTGTGTGTGCGTGTGTGTGTGCACTCGTGGCTCGATTGTTTCTTGGCTAGCGGTCCTGGGCCCAAAATCTGACACTACGTCACAAAGACACGCATGCCTTAATAGAATGTCAGGCGAGAGTGAGTAATGTTTAATTA
This sequence comes from Rhipicephalus microplus, assembly GCF_013339725.1. NCBI lineage: Eukaryota > Metazoa > Arthropoda > Arachnida > Ixodida > Ixodidae > Rhipicephalus > Rhipicephalus microplus. The sequence continues at coordinate 190,375,444 of NC_051165.1, read as the reverse complement.
TTTGCAAGCTGAGAAGTATACTTTAGCCGGTACCTTTGCTTGTTTTTTTGTCTTCTAAGGAACATTTAATTATTATCACCAGTAATACCCATGTCACATGGGCACAAGAAATGTCGTTCGGTAGTAGAGACATTAAGTTACTGAATGACAATTTTTCGGCCGACCCTAAGTTCAGGGGCATTTGACCTGTTGATGGCAATATCAGCGAATTTCGCAATAAGATACTTTAGCACTACAATAAAACTTGAAACTAATTTTCGCCACACTCTGTACCTTCACGAACAATGAAATGTATGCTGCCATTAGCTCAAGTTTCTTCCTGCCGTTTACAACACTGCAGCGAACCTCAGCGGCTGCAGCTAATGCTTGTTGAATCTGAAGTCTAGAATACGACATGACACTTCTCATGTCAAAGCCATTGCAATTACGAAGTGAGTTTGGCTATAGTGCAACCACGAATTAACAGGCAACGTCTTGAAAGTCATGCATAAAATAATTTTGACACTATAGGTGCTATTTCAAATGTTTCATGTCTGCAAGACTTGACAAGCTTTGCCGTCGATACTGCGTGTTTCTCAGCCGAGTCAGTTCTAGTGAAGTCACCGTGTGCAGACTGGCATTGGGACGAATTCCATTTCAATTGTTCGTGTGCAACCATGGAATTGGCATTACATCTAAAGGCATTATGGATTTATTGCCATTTTCTCTGCTCGTTTGGTAAGGCGTCGAAGTTACGCATAGGGCCTCTTACGCATTCGCCTTAGATGATAAGAGAGAGAAAATTCTTTTTGCGAGCGAAAGCAATCTTCTTGTTGTTTTTTTCTTCTTCTTCCAAATTTATTGGATTTGTGCCCCACCCCCTGAAATGTTGCTGTCCCTTGTGTGTCCGGTCAAACAAAGATTGACTACACACCTTTTTCTCACGAGTGATCGGTAAAGGCCTCAAGATTGTCGTCAGCGCTTCGTCGAGAAGCTTTACGACGCCGGTCGGGATGCAGGAGAGAATAAGTGCTGTAAATGCAATAAGCAGTGGTGGCACCAACTCGGCTTTGAACATGAGTATACACCAGGCTGCGCTGTAGCACCGGTCGAACAAATGGAACAGGAGGCGGCGCGGGGAAGGGAGTCTTCTTGTCGCGGTGGCGCCGACGCGGTGCTGTTTTTCGACACGCATTCGTGAATACGGGCCAGGCTTACCGTCCAGCGCGACTGTGAGCACACGCGCATGAGCGTGTGTGTGCATAGCGCTCTGAGTGCGCCTCGTGGCCGCAGCACATAAGGCGGCGCCCGAGGCCAGAGAATCAGGCCCGCGCATCGGGTGAAGCGGCCCGCATTCACGGCTGCCGAGAGCGCGAGCGTGTCGCGTTTTACCCCAGGGCGTTGTCGAAAGTCGAGTTTTTTTTCCTCTTTCGACCCGCATCCTTTGCTGCATGCATTTTCTTTTCCTCTCCTCCGTGCGATGACAAGACTCTTTTGAAATCACGTGGAGTGTCGATGACGCCGCTGCCGTTCATGTGTAGTTCTTGTTTGTTTAATCTAACACGAAAGCGTCCAAGACCAGAAAAATATTCAAAATGCGATAAATAAGGTGGCTGAACTGACAAATATCCCAAGCCTCTGTCCCGAAAGAGGTGTTTGTGTTATAGCTAGGTTTCTCAAGGCAAAAATTGCATCAAGCTACGTGAGATATACAACTGTAGGTTCACAAAAGTTTTGTTAGATTACTGCTAGAATGGGCCTCGGTCATGTGCAGCCCACATGAGGACAGCCTGAAAACAGTTCAACACCATGACGTCGGCTTTGTTAGTACAAATTACTGCTTGTAAGATTCTGTAACGCAGATGCTGGAGCTCTGTGAACTGGAACCACAGCAAACACAAGGAGAAAAAAAAAAGAACAGGTTTAAAGTGCTGTAAGCTCGCACATGTGGTGTCCGTCCACCGTCTGTTCGTGCCCTGGATGCGCTAACATGCGCTACCTCGAAGAGTCTCTGCACTTGCACTAGCATCTCTTTAGGTTTTGTCAACACATATCGCTTGGGAGGGTACCAATCGCAGCATGGAGCGCCAGTTAAACCCCGCCGTGGTGGTCTAGTGGCTAAGGTACTCGGCTGCAAACCCGCAGGTCACGGGATCGAATCCAGGCTGCGGTGGCTGCATTTCCGATGGAGGCGGAAATGCTGTGGGCTCAGATTTGGGCGCACGGTAAAGAAAACCAGGCGGTCTAAATTCCCGCAGCCCTCCACTTTGGCGTCTCTCATAATCATATGATGGTTTTGGGACACTAAACCCCACATATCTATCTATCTACGCGCCACCGTTAAAATGTCTTCAGTTATGCTTCATCACCATCAGCCTGACTGCATCCACTGCAGGACAAAGGTCTTTCCCATGTTCCGCCAGTCAACTCGGTCCTGTGCTTGCTGCTGCCCTGCCGCGGTGGTCTAGTGGCTAAGGTACTCAGCTGCTGACCCGCAGGTCACGGTATCAAATCCAGTCTGTGGCGGCTGCATTTCCGATGGAAGCGGAAATGCTGTAGGCCCGTGTGCTCAGATTTTGGTGCACGTTAATGAATCCCAGGTGGTCGAAATTTCCGGAGCCCTCCGCTACAGCGTCTCTCGTAATCATATGGCGGTTTTGGAACACTAAACCACCCATTTCATATCATGTACTTGCTGCTGTTATTTTATAACCGCAAACGTCCTAATATCATGTGCCCACCCAACTTTTTGTCTCTCTCTAACGCGCTTGCCTTCTCTGGAAGTGGTTAATATCTTTTAAAAGGCTCCTAGGGCAAACCAAGTTGAAAAATGATAGTTTATATCTCGCCTTCGGTATACACTTTCTGCAACCACTATCTCCTTCTCTTCGGAAAACATTTCGAATGTGAGCACCAAGTGTCGAGTCATAGTCAACATTTCGCACTTCTGGACTACACGCTATCTCCGCTTGCACAGTCGCAAACACAGAAAACCAAGTCAGATAAGTTTCTCGCGCACAATGGTCATGCGAGAATGGGCATGTGATAGCGTGGCAAATGTGACAATTCACAACAGCTATCCCTCGTATGTCGTCCAATCGAGAGCTTATTTCATTCTGACGTCACAGTGTGAACAAACAGCTTGCGTCACGAATTGTCCCGTAAATATGAGAAACGCTGGAAGAGAATGTCGCGCTTGTTCTTAGTATTTTCACAGATTGTTTAGGGACCCTTCAGGATAACGTCACAAAAGGCAAAGTATGAAGCGTACGTTTCCTAAAGATGGTGACAAAGAAATTCAGACCTTCAACAGGAGGCACTTCGATAGAAAACAGCATGTGAAAAACACTGGAGCCACATATTCCAGCTTCGTTGCTTAATGGTTACGCAATGCTCGAGTGGTGAGGTTATTGAGACTCTCTCCCCCTTACACTCTCTCAGCAATTACATGATGGCACAGCAGCGCGCGGCAACGCCCTTTCATCTGACGTCTGGTTGCAGTGGTCGAGTGGCTCTCACGCGCATGCGTACCCCTGCAGCGACAATTCGCCCACTCATGCAACAATGGAGACGCACGGTACACATGAGATGCATCGGTAGACATGATGTCAAAAAGACTAATCTTTCATCTATCGATTGCCTCGTACTGATGTCTTTAGAAAAATTGTATTTTTTTTTCATTGTTCTTTTCTCTTTTTCCAGTGTATAGCCCTGTATTGAGTGTGTTATTATTTGTATAATAAATGCTATTATGTTCTCTGTTATTGATTGTATACTGCATGTGAAATTGCGTAATGCCGAAATACGTGTAGTACCTCATTACGGCTTCTGCGTATTTACTGTGTTGGTAGTAGTTCTGTGTCAATTTTTTTTTCATTTTTAAATTTATTTTTTTGTGTTCTTCATTTCCTTTCAATATACAAGTTGTACTTGACGTTGCCGTTACGCTGCCCAGTGCTTGGGGGCTTGCAGCTCTGTCAAGCTGTCGATTTCTGACAGCTTTTACTGCTCGCTTCCAGTGTCATGTACGTTGTGCAAGATGCGAATAAACAAAAATTAAACACATACTGACCAACCCCGTCCCAATCGACACATGCGTTTGTAGAACACACTTTAGAATTCACTAAGTGTCCTTCAATTTCTTTTATGATTCTGCGTGGACAAATAAAGAGTATCAGTGATGAGTGCATGAAACTACTAGAGATTAATCCCAAGTGTGTTTCATTACTACCATACTTTCGTCCCAGGAATGTTTCGTACTCCTTTTTTATCAGCTGGGATTGGACCTTGGTGTGCGTTGCCAGGCTTTGTGGTAAATACAAGCGATGTTTGCCAGTTTTAAAAATTGTTGGACATGCATTCAAATGGTAGCGCTGCCACTTCATACACCCGTATCTTTGGTATATTTGTATTTATTTGTATTTTCCCAGTGAGAATCCCTCAACAGAGGGTAGACAGTATAACTAAAAAAAAACTCATCCGACGCTTTGTGGGAATCGATGTACTGCGAAGCAGCGAACAAGCATCCGATCGTACTGTACATTACGTGAATGTCATGGTTTAGTACATGTTAGGACTTGCCATTTATGCTCACCGCACAGTCACGTAATGCAATACGTATTTATATGTATATCAAGATAGCGAAAATACCACGAGCACACCATGAGAGTGGCATGACGGCTTGTAATACATGCCGTAAATGACACCAATGTAATGATTTTTATGCTGCCGCCTGTCATTTATGTTCGTCAAACAGTAACATCACGTAATAGCAGTTTAGGTGTATATCAAGCTAGCGAAGAGGCTACAAGCACCACAATGAGGTAGTATTTAAGTCATGACATGGCACACACCTTTGAAGGACGGTGGGAGTTTCATGAAGAACGACGGGGCGATCTTCTTGCTGTGACTCTGTACTGAAGGGTTCTGCCTGTAAAGCCTGATTGGTAGTCTCACTCGAAATGCAGGATCCTGCAAGTTCTGGTAGAGTGCGTTGCCGAAAATAAAAGACGCGTCCAAAAAGGACTACCATGTCTGTTGGGATGACCTTTCGTAAACAAAACGAGAGCGTCCATGCCCTGCAGACAATTGTACCGATTAGAGAAAGAGAGACACGGGGTCACGAAGAACATTTAAGAAAGAGACCGCTGAACTAGAAACGAACCTAATGAGAACAGAAATTTGGGCAAGTTAGTAATAACTAAAAATTTCAGTAGGACCGGAATACAAAGAATACACGCACAAGAGAGAAAGACACATCCAGTGCAAACTTTCTAATAAATTTATCAATCTGTGTATCTTTCAACTAGTGACTGGTGTTTCAATCAATGTATAAGCACGCGATGATGGTCGGTCTTTTTCTCGTCCATATACCCGCATGCGCATTGCATACGGCACCGATACATAAACAGATTCAGTTGCACAATAAATTTAGGTAAAAGTCTGCGCATGGTGTCTCTTCTCTCTTATCCCGATCTTTTTTGTTGCCTAGTCGTACTAAGCGTTACCAAGTTGCCCGAAATGCTGCACTCATTAAGGTGCAAATCGTATTGCAATAGTCCGCTTCAATTCAACATCGAAGTGCTTTGCTATGAAATATAATGCGACTGCAAAGGTGCACGCATATTAGCTGCACTGAAGCCAGGTTGTGCTGTATTTGCACGTGGTAGCCGTTGAGGTTGTGACCAGGGCTTGGAGTTTTCATTTTACTTTAACACTAAAGGCGTTTGGCAAAGCGTTCCTTGTTCACCCCGTACCGCGGTATAAGATACAAATTGTTTGTATCTTACACCGTGGTCATGACTTACATTACATGCATGTGATGTTTACATGCATGTGATGATCTGCCACTTGTTTTTTTTTTTCATGCAGTCTTGTCATACCATGCCAGTTTTGCAACCCCTCATATTAACGAAACCACCACAAGAGCAGCAAGATCATAAAATGTAAATCATGACATTTATGACACACATATTATGATTTTCATGTTATGACTAGTCACCTATGCTTGTCACATAATGGTGTTATCTCACACCAATTTTGGTACCGATACCATCGTCGAAACGACCAGCATAAATGAATATATATATATATATATATATATATATATATATATATATATATATATATATATATAAAGGGAAAAAGTGTATACTTAAGGGCTCGTTTTTCGTGTTTTACACAATAATTATGAGATCTAACAGACAATAATGCCAAGGAAGGTATAGGGAAAGTTATTAGGGCAATTGTATTGGTAATGAGCAGAAAGAAAATTGGGTGAAACGATAACTTGCCGTGGGCAGGATCCGAACCTGCGATCTTCGAATGACGCGTCCGATGCTCTACTACTGAGCTGCCACGACAGCTATCCCCCCAGCCACTTTATTGGGTATCTATCTATCTATCTATCTATCTATCTATCTATCTATCTATCTATCTATCTATCTATCTATCTATCTATCTATCTATCTATCTATCTATCTATCTCTCTCTCTCTCTCTCTCTCTCTCTCTCTCTCTCTCTATATATATATATATATATATATATATATATATATATATATATATATATATATATATATATATATATATATATATATATATATATATATATATATATATATATATATATATATATATATATATATATATATATATATATACACGCTCAAAGTCACCGAAGTTTGCTAAGAAATGCTTCGCATATAACCCCTATTAAGCATTCTCAAACCATACCCAGTTTCGCAACATTTACATCATACACCCCCCCCCCCCCCCCCCCGCTCTGCAACGCATTAGACACTTTTAGTTGAGTGTACGGAGAAGTTGCCTAAGCTGTGAAAATTACGTTGCGTACGCTGCAAGTGAAATGTGCGACGACACATTTTGTTGGCCGTACCTTGATGCGTTTCGCGCTCCATTAGATAAATCATATGCGAGATGCAAGAGTTCGGAATGCTCATCAGTGCCACTGACGTTAGAAGTATGCTAGGTCCCAGTACCATGGTCTCAGGAAAAACGTGGCCTGTGTGATCTGCTCGAAAAACATCGTGACTGCCAGGGTAAGGGCAACCAGCGTACAAGTCAGGCTGTGTAGTTCGCTGCGTAGACTTTTAGCACCATTCCTCGGTGCATTGAATGCGCACGTTTACCTTTGCTGCTTTGAAATTTGGCGCGCAATGTAAGGACAGCGTCTGATCGGGCATGGCCGCACTGTATCGACCCCAGCGTTCTATTCAGCGCTGCTGTGGATGAGGCTTAGCGTACTCCGCAGCAAGTTGTTGCGTTCCAAGTATCCATGGCCTTACGATGTACTACCAGCGCATTTAAAAAGTGAAAGCTCGCACAACGTCCAAGGCATGTCACCCCGTGTAAGACGTGTTTTTTTTCTTCAACGCACCGACACGTGCTGCTGTTCTCGAGATAGCGTCACGGTAACATGCTTTCACGTGCCTGCCACGTCCAATAGAACCCACGCCTTCGGAATTAAATATTCAATGAAAGGCGGACGAAAGGTGTACGACCTTGGCGGAGGAGCCAACCCTCACAACATCGATATGCAGGATTTTTCAGGACACGGACAACTTCGAACTCTCTGATTTGCACGGAAGACTCCCGAGTTTCGAGGAAACCTCCCAATTGTGCAGGCGGGACGCAATTTTTTCCAAAACCACCTCAAACAGCACTGCAATCAGAAAATAAAGAAAACAGAGAACCGCGTTTCCAAAGGTGTCTGGCCTACATCTATTGCGTGCAAAGCACTCCTCAAGTCTTTTTAGGAGTTTGCTCCTTTCTAAGGGGTTGTCTCTCGTTGTTTCACCAATGTGTACGCTAGTTCTCAATGCTCCCGCTAGAGGCGCAGCTGTGCTCTTCATTTCAGGAGCGCTCACTAGATGGCACGCTGCCGCTCAGGGGACGCTCGCTCGCCTGAGCGCAGCGGGCGAAGCTCCATACTGGCTACACGCAGCGGGTTAGGACTAACATGACTGCGCGTCGCTATGAGTAGCGAACAAAGAAGAGACGTGCGTTTGAAATGCTGGTAAAGGAAGTGGTGTGAACGCCGTGGTTGACGCTGCTCCAGGCGTTGTGCTTTGCTGCTTCTCGAGTGCTGACAATGGTGCGTCTGCCGACAGCCCAATGTGTGTTCTACACAGACGACGAGTCGCGCGCTGTGCATATATATAACTGCTACAGTCCACCATCAAATGGTGACAAGACAATGAATTCGTAGGGGAATGGCTGTCAAAGACACCGGATGATATCATGCTTTGTGGGCTGGCACCAGGGCGTGCGACATGGCTCATCAAAAAAAAAAAAACAAAAAAAAAACATTGTGTGTATATCGTGTATATACAATCACAACACAACAAGTCTCGTGTCACATCTTTATATGATGATGATTGAACATATGTACAGAGGATTCATGGTTTACCGAATTTAATCTCTGGAGCAAGCTCCCTCATCATCATTCCTTCGTGAATATGCGGAATTTTTTTCGCCTCAGTGCTCTGTTGTCTTGAAAAAAGCGTACTATTACTTGTAAGGGGTGACTAGCTGTTATGCATCGCAACACGACTGTTTCATTAATTACACGTGCATGCACGCGCCTATATTTACTAGTACAAGTGTGATCGTTAACGTCTAAAAGCTTTACTGTGATTCATTCAGAGCAGTTCATGGTATTGCTGCGGCATCGACACTCAATAAATTAAAATGACTGCCAGCCTTTATTTTTTGTTGCATACCAACTTTCTATGTTTTCTGATACGATTATTTTTGGCGATCCTGCGTGGCTTATATCTCCCAGGTTTCACCAATTATTCCTTAACTTTGTGACATTGTCACATTGTGAGCGTCACATGGGGCTCGTGAGCATTTTCGGTTTGTTAACAGTCGTGAAGCGTATTCTAAATTGTTATTTCTCAAAAACTGTGAAATTTTATTTTATTTTGTTTCGGACGTAACAAGTTTATGGTTGTTCTATTTTGCACAAACTTTAAATATGCCCTTGTGTTCTGTGCTGCCTCTCTGTTTGAATAATTTGTGGGTGACAGAGTCTTAGTTGGGCAGACAGTCTGCCGTTTAGCCTTGTCATCCAGGATTCACCGTGTCTGAAATAAACACAATCTGAAAATGGAAATGGGCCACCAATCAACACGACAATTTGCGATCGAGTGTAGTAGCTTCTGCTTAAGCTACCATAAATAAAGGTCACTAGGGATAGAAGCAATATGTTATGGGATGACTGTGATTTAGAACTAAATTCATGATTATAGTTCCTTAACTTACTGGATATTATAACTGCCGAGCTTACATTGATGGCGATGTTGGAGAAATTATTGTCTGGCATTGACCACGATGACTGAGAACCATCCGACCACTCCTCCCGAAATTCGCTTGTAAACGTCAATGTCGTGAATAATTTTGCACAGATCACTTTTATTTCGTACATCGAGATGTCCAATTTCATAGTATAATATATATCGATCCTAAATGTCTCACAGAGCGTCCAAGCCACGTGGCTTCAACTACAGTGATTACTTCCGCATTGCCAGCACTCGCTAGCTCTGACAGACGTCTCTGGTGTTGAATCAATTGCAGTTAATGTTAGCTAAATGGTTGCTAATGTTGAGGCCGAACATCGCCTATACGCTGGTACAGTGTGCATTCAATATGCACCCAATGAAACGATTGCAAGTGATTTTTTCTAGCTCACCAGTTAAAAGAGGGGTGCAATGAAATTGCACGGCATGATTTGTTACAGTTAACTGGAATTTTGGGACATGTCAAGTATCTTCTGACGTACTGACAACCGCGTCAAAAAGAAAGCGCCATTTTGTCTCTTCAAACAAGAGAAAAGTTGTCAGAAGGACGCTGGGAAAAGAGAGTCTCCTCATTTGTGCGAGGCAGGTGGGATGGTGTAAGTGAGAGTGAAAGAGCGAGGTTGCAGTCCTGAGTTTCATTAGAGCTCAGCAACGCGCATAGCAGAAAAGTAATCATGCTGGCGACCTAACATCTAATCTTCTCCGGCAGAACCGCCGAACGTTGCCTGTCTCGGCCGTGTAAGGCGCGCTTTCATACAACCCGATCTGCAGATGCCGTACACTCTTTCTTTGGTTTCTTTGCGCGCTTTCTTCTTTCCATGCTGCTTCGCTTGTTTACCCGTTCAGGCTACCGCCGATGCTGTATCTATACAGCCATGGACGCAATTGTCTACCTGCATTGAGCCTTTATTACGTCCACGCTCTCCTGCCCTTGAATGTTCGCGAACGGTGCGAGCCATGTGGTCTCGCTTGCTATGTGGCTCTGGCGGAAAGCATCGATCGATGCCTTTATTTTCTTTGTTCGCGGATGCGCTGGTTTAACAGTACTCCGGCGCATCACTAGCTGGGTCAAACGAGGATAGATGAGCGTTTTTCTCTTTTCTGTTCTAAATCACACAATTGTGGCAATTACTCGAAGCTGAATTATGACCTTTTTTCGCGAACTATTTGCTACTGGTTTCGCTTTAGGACAACGACGAAAACATTGTGACCCTGGTGTGATGGTGGCGCTCCCATAAATGCTCAAAAAGCCAAAATGCTATATATGTAGAGCTTCGTATTGCAGAGTTTATTACTTGAGTTTCCTGATGAAGTTGGTAAGTGTGTTTTGTGAGTCAGTCGTCGTGACGGCAGTTATAGCGCGAGAACAGAACGACAACACAGAGACAAGAAGGACACGAAAGACACGAGCGATCGTGTCCTTCGTGTCCTTCTTGTCTCGGTGTCGTCGTTCTGTTCTGGCTCTATAACTATCGTCATGTCATACCAACTAGCCCCAGCTGCCACACTTCAGTCGTCGTATCGTTCTCTTTAGTGACGGGGCTGTTTGAGCCAGCTCTAAATACTTTGGTGTCCACAGAAACCCACAGGGTAGGTATGTGGCACATGAATTGGGGAAGCCCCGCTACTGAGTACAGCAAGTGCGAGCGTTCAACGAAAAACTAAGCAGAAGTGAAGAGTGAAGCACCCACGTGAAACTTGGCGAGGGGCGCGAAGCATTTCGAGAGGGATTTCTCTGATGAGACACTAGTGAATACCAAGCCTGGAACCGGGCACGTAAGGAGGAGTGTTTCCGCTTCACTAACCTCGTCGGAAAACTGCGTCGAAACGCCGCTTAATGACCGAAGGTAGTGCTTCTTCTTCTTAATCTTCCTCGCATGCCTTGTGTCCTATTGCAGGCAGGCAAGGCTGTTCCTGCTGCACGTCGGACCAACTGTTGCCTTCTTCCTTTTTAGTGAACCGATGGCGAGTAGTGGAATCTACTCGATTTTTGTGGCTTATACCCGTTGTTATTAAGAACTGTGATGACATTAGACGCCGTCAAGACGAGCCTCAACTGTGCTTCACACTTAGAATTCTGCTTCAGGAAAGTGGGGACGTCAAACACGTCAAAGGGAGAGAAAGAAGCAAATAGAGAGAAATAAATAGAATAAAGACATAAAAAGGTCGAAAGACAGAGAAGAACCTTGAAAGAGAGAGATGCAGGAAGAAACAGACAAAAAAGACAGAAAGACATAGAGCGAGAAACAGAGAAACAAAGAAAAAGAAGCGAGAAAGAGGGAGAAAGAAAGAGAATATTAAAAAAAAAAGAAAGAAAGCATGGCTGATTCTTCTGGTATATAAATTGGTGTAACACAAAAGGGAAACTTTTCTTTAGAGAGGTTGTTGAAGACTTATTGAGCATTGATTCACCACGAAGGCAATGGAATGAATGCTATAGAACCAAACTGCAAAGACACGTGAACAGGATGAGCATTAACTAACAAGACTCAACACTTAAAACGTGCTGCTCTAACACAAATAAGGATGCGGGGAATGAGCACACAGGACAAGCGTGAACTGAGAATAATATCTGGAGTTAAACGCCCCAAAACAAAGATATGATTATAAGAGACGCCTTAGTGGAGGGCTCCGAAAATTTCGACCACCTGGGGCTGTTTAACATGCAACTAAATCTAAGTACACGGGTGATTGCGCACTGCCACAGTTACTTATTTGTAAGCAGCGCGCTTCTGTTGGAAACACTGCCTCTGTAACCAGTGAAGTGACCTTCGTTATCTCACGAACTTCAACGCCAGCGAAAGACGTTCTAAACCACCGCGATCGCGAGATAATCGCGTGCTCATCGCAATGCTCGGAGCTACGGCCTTTAAAGTGCTGTTGCCATGGTGTGCCAGACTATCGTACTGATCTTGAATAAGGAAACTGCGCTGGAGGAGTTGTTTCTTCATTCAAAGTGAGTATGTATACTGAGTGGCCAAATTCATGGCGCTAATACATAATATGATGTATTCCTGTGGACATCCACCGACATCCGGCGAATCTGCATGCAGCTAAACAAACTGTGCGCGTGTGTAACCGGAAATGTGATAGTTTCCACTTAGATAACGAGGGTAGTATTGCCGAGGAATACTTATGAACAGCACTCACGAATATATTCGGTTGTTCGCTTACGTATTTTAAAACACATGAGACCATCTTTTTAAATGTATATTGTAAGGAGTGGTTTATAGCATAGAAACATTAAACATGATAACGTACGCAATCGCTGGTCCAATGCGTAATCATTCGAATAACAGACCGTGCTACCGAAGTAGGAAGCGAGGAGCATGTCCTTTACGCCTAAAGAGCCCACTTTAAAAGGCGTTGCACTTGTAACGTTTACAATCTTCTTGGTCCTGTAAAATAGTTTTAATTTCGTCTGCTTCGGTGAAACAGTGGCTGGGAGGCTCGACTGCCAACCTTGAGGTCGAGGGTTCGACCTCAGTGGGCGCGATCGAATTTCAATGAAGGTGAAATCGTAGAAGCCTGTTTTTATGTGCGATGTCGGTGCACGTTAAAGAACACGATGGTCCAAATTTCCTGAGCCATTCACTAAGGCATCTCTTATATTCTTATCGTGGTTTTGAGACGTGATCCACCAGGTATTATTATTAATGCTTTATTTCAGTTCTAAGACAGCGTTGTGATGCAACGTTGTTGTGTGCTTAGTTTCGTGCGCGGCCTTTCGGAAGCGTTTCGTGCCTTGTATTTCTTTTCATTTTTTGTTGTGTGATAATGTGATGCTTTGGGAAAGCTTTGTGCGAAAATTAAACTGGCTATTTAGGTACATTGTTAAGACAATTGAGCTGCCAATATTCTGATAAATACGCACATATCGTTTCTACAAACGACACACTAAATATGCAGAAGTTTCGACTTTAAAAGACATAAACCAGCGCCAGTCTCTGGCTAAACCGACCCCGGCGAAGATACCAACACGCACGCGTGACAAAGTTCAGGAACAAGTGCACTATATAAGGTGCTCATGAGCGAAACACATCATGTATTCATCACATCAAAGACATAATACTCACAAATAAAAATTAAACTGCCATCTAGAATAGAACGTAATAAACAGAGCCTGAAACACTTCTCCAAGTAACCACTGAATGAATTTAATAAAGAAGCTTATTGCCTCATGAATGGAGTGCCACAAAAATTTTTTCTAATGAATACTTGAAGTACGGGTGCAATTGTTTCCTTTTTTTTTCTCTCGTGCCGTGCTAAAATCTATGGGCAAGAGGAGAGATGATATACGTCACGTGTGTCTCGTCACCTTGAGCGTGTTTTTTTTTCAAATACGGGGCTTTTGTTTCAATACAATCACCAACAAGCGAGCGAGCACGTGGATGCACATTGCGGCCGCCATGGTAACTTTGAAGCAAACGGCGCTCGAAGTCAACCATGGCGGCGGATTTGAGTATATGACGCGGTAATTTGGGCATTATTTCTTGACAGAAAAGGGAAGAATTTCTAACCAAATTTGAAAATAATTGCGATTTTCAAGTCACGTTCTCCACTATAAAATTTGGCCCGTGAGTTCTAAGGAGCCTCAATTACCGAACTGCTTTAACAATGTTGAGAAAGTCTTGCAGGACCCTTTTAGGCATGCTACTTTAAAATCCCTCTATTGCATTCGAAGAACACTGCAAGGCCTGATAACAAGTCGTCGTCGTTTTCCTCGAAACATGTCTAACACTTGATTCAGGGGATTGGCCGAGTTTTGGGTGAATTTATTCGGTGTTTTCTATAGTGTATAATTCGTAGTAAGTTCATAATGTATATTCATTTTAGAGCAGAATATTGAAAATGCATTATTTAAAGCAAGTAAAATTTAGCTTGACATAATTCTAGTCTAGCTGATTAATATATGTGTTGAAGAAAGCATACTTGTGGCTTTATCCTAGAGTAGTGGCCCCCCAAAAAGAATAACCGGTTTAGGTACTACCAGGCCCAGCTTGCGGAGAGATTGTATTTTTGTTATTTTCCTCAATATCATGTATACCAGCGACAGGATATATGTAGAAGTGACCTATTATTTCCTCCTGATACCATAAGGAGCACAAAAGAGAAGTCAATAAACTTGCTTTATGCAAGTAAAGATAACGCCGCACCGAGAATTTATTGTGGTTATTTTCATCATTCTTGACTTTGATAAGTCAGACGCTCCTCCATGAAAATAAGAGATGCTTGTTGTACTCCAGAGTAGCCGTAAATATTGGACCTGATAAACTCCCCTCCTCCACCCTCCGATTTTAGCCAGCTGATGCATTCGATGGCATCTATTGCGGCGCGTCTTACGCAACGCTTGGCAAGCCCCCTCACACACAGGTTGAAATCAAGCCAGCGACCACCGGCAGTTCCCGATTGGAGGCTTCGAACTGCTGGCCAATGCAAGGGCTCCCCAGGACCTATAAAAGAAGCAAGTGACGCGAAGAGAAAGAGCGTTCGAAGAAATCCCGGCTCACCGTGGCACCTCAGTGCGAGCTCCTTAGGCTGTTGGCCCCAGTGCCGAGTATTTAACGTCCTCTGTTCATATAGTGTGTTCTGTCGTATTTTATTAAAGGGCGCAGGGAGCGCGTGGCCTGCACTGCTGCGGCAGGCTGCCTACGGCACCATCAACCGAGCGCAATAGAAAGCACGTTCGGCTTTCGGAGTCATCTATCGAAAAGAGGGCTTTTCAGAGGAACCTCATGAACGGAAATCCACACCAAACCGTAATTTCAGAAATGACCCGTCTCTTACGAAGGATGCTGCAGGGGAAAGACCAACAGAAGCGCAAAAATCGAGTGAGGTTCCTAAACAGCGCACTGACACCACATGGACATTTGAATCACGAAAGCCGCTTAATTTGCTATAACTGCAAAAAAGAAGGGTACATTGCGTTAAATTGTTCAAAAAGTTTCCTTTCGCAAAATTTCGAGAGTCTGAAAAGAACATGCGGTTGTTAGAGCCGTATCTCCAAGAAATTAGTGTGAATGGGAAAATGTGTCGAGCACTTCGAGACTCAGCGGCAACCATGGACGTTGTCCATCCTTCGTTTGTGTCCCCGGACGACTTTACAGGAGAATGCGCGTGGATCAGGCAAGTCGCCGAGGAGCAGAGTGCTTGATTAGCAGTCGTACGGTTGTCATTGAAGGTTTTTTTGGTAAGCTTCGCACCGAAGCAGCTGTGTCTGCCGTGCTTCCCGATTGTTTTTCTTATCTTTTTTTTTCGAATAATTCTGAGCAGTTTCTCAAAAAGCAGAGTAAATCGTTATTCTCCAACTTAGCGTACATGACCCTCAGGCAATGGCAAGCGCAGAATATTTCGCAGGAACTTGATCTCGTTTAATGTAGTAAAACACCACCTGCGTGGTGAGCTGCGTGACGTCGGTGGCAAGTCGACTGAGCCTCAGACAGAAAACTCTCCGGGTGAGTAATTCGAGCCGCACGTCGCTGAAGTCAGTAGCGTTGCCACCGTCGGCGGAGGAACCGAAGTGGTGCCGTTAGTCTAGATGGGCCCTACGCTCTCACCTGTAGCTGAAGTTGGTGTGAGCTGTCGAGGGTTGATCGAGGAAAGCTCATTCGAGAGCAGTGTGAGGACCTCGCGATTAAATAGCTAATGTAAAGCGTAAAATTGCGAACAAAGAAAAGGAATGTTTCTTCTTATGAGAAATCCGGGTAGCTACATCGATGTGCAAGGCCGCAAGTGCTAGCAGCTTTTGGTTTCGCATAAGTATCGTCGCCGAAAAGTGGCCGGTTACTGAGGGGGAGCATGATGCTTCAACGCACAACATAGATGTTCGTTATAAGAAAGGAAAGCTAAACGCTAACGCAGAAGCATTGACCCATGTGTTTTATTAAGTACCTTTTCTCCCTTTCGGTCTTCCACTGGAGAGTCGAGGCAAAATTACGTGCTCACCGAGGCCTTAGCTGAGCGCTTCCGTCTTGAACGGTCAACATTATGCTGTATTCTACTTCATTGCGTTGTTGTCGCACGCGTAAAATTTTGAGTCTTAATTTTAACAGTTTTGTGTCCCACATGTGCCTCTTTACGCAGAGGGAATGAAACTCTGATATACACGTCGCTTTTGGAGGAGGAGGAAGGGAAGAAATGAAAGGCAGGGAGGTCTACCAGTAGCTATAGGTATATTGTGTACAGTATGGTGTCTGGTGTTCTGTCAGATAACCAAGGGCACTTGCTTGTGTCGTGTGTTGTCTGTTGTCGAACAGCTTTTGACAAGTTGTAGAACCATCAACAAAAGCTGGAACCAGAAATCGTCATAAGAGACAAGCGAAGCTAGTCGACAAGTTTTGACTACAAGCCAGTGGAGCAGGGGTCCTTCTCCAAGAATGTGATCTATACACGGAACTGAGCCTGGAGCCACATCCTCCCCATGGCACTGGAGGCGAACCTGGAAGGATCTGGCGATCGAGCGCGCCCAGCATCCGAGCCACGTGAAAGGAGCCCGTCGTTCCGGCGCATTGTCTGACGGCGGGGGTGCTGTTATGCCTTGGAGTTGAAACCAAACTTCATTGTTTCAGCAAATTTAACCAGCGTGAAAACCAGCGAGTGAGCGAGGTTGACACCAACACCGGCCGGCATCTCTTGCAGTGTGTCTTACGCACGAATTATTCTTACACCGTGGACGAATCTGATGCAAAGCGTGGCATAACTGTTTCTGTTCATGAAATCTGCTGTTTCTGTTCGCGAAATGTGCATGCAGTATCGCTTATTGAAACAGATTGTTCCTCAACTATGTAGAGTCGTTGCTGTTTATGATGAATGCGCACGTATTTTACCAGCCCCGCCTCGGTGTCACAGCCTGTGACTCCGCATGTGGGCTGTGAACGCAGTGCTCATCAAACGTGCCGCTCTCCTCAACATTGAGGTTTTGCTAAAGTGGCAAGCGTCAACCGTCGCCGTGAATCACATTATCTTTAAACAAACTGCCTCTTTCTGGTTTTTCTAAGCGCCTTGTTTCCTGCGTTGCATACAAGGCGAAGCGCGAACGTGCAGAAGGTAGCAGACCGCTCGTGAGAATCCCGTGTCCAGACAAGCCAGTGGGAAACACGTGCCTCCTCGCCAAGTATTGTCAGTGAACAGAAAGGTATTGCTCGTCTTCTCACGTAGCGCCTCCTTCGCGGTCAATTATCGTCCCCCACTCGTCCGGCTCGAGGGGCTTCGCTTCTCTACCGGGGCTCAGTTTTTCTTCGTTCTGCACGGTAGTCCGTGTTTCGCCGTCGCAGACAGTGTGTTGCTGCTGATTAGTAGTTGCACGTTGGTTTGTAGAGCACGATTTGTTTTGTTCATGGCGTTGTTGTTGGCTCCTCCTTGGCCTGCTCGGGCGGTCCCGTCGGGCATCATTTTCGCTGGAAACGTCCGCGGCCTGCGCACGTATACGAGGCACGCGCGTGCTATGGATTTGCGGGCTCGTATTTCACTTGTTGGCATTCCGCAATCAATATCCCTGCGAGTGCGCTCTCTCCACGAAGGCGCCCTTCTCGCCTGATTTACGTTCGCCGCGAGCACGATGGGTAGCCGGCTTGCATGACAGGCGCAGAGCTTTCTATTTTGCGCTTTTACCTGTCGGCGTGGAAGACAGCTTGACAAGCGCATAAATTCGGGTGGTTACATCTGGTCTCACCGAAAAAAAAAATTGTCGAGAATTGCAACGTTCTGTGGTGATGAACACGCCTACGTTCGTTGTTTTCACTTGAAAGAGATGCATGAAGACACCGGGCAACACGGGAAGCTGATATACGAAAGGAGAGCACTGACACATCAGCATAGTTGGTCCCTGTTACCGCAGTCTGTGAATGCGCAATGCCCATTATCTCCGATGTACGCCACCTGCTGTGTACATGCCACATAACGGAACTGTGACCCATAGTTCAGATGGTCCAGCCTCCACATTGGCTCGTACTGTTACTTCATAAAACACAGGTATTTGTGATAACTATGGTAGCGAGGAGACATTGGTAGCGAGGAGACAATGTGCATAGGCAAACATTCGCAGTGTGTTATACCTGAAACCAATGACGCCAGACACCATTTAAAATTTCGTCGTGTGAAGTTGATGCAGATGAAAGGTATAAAAGTGTGGTTAAACTTTTGGAAGACCCATAAAAATTGATATCGTATGTATTGATATTGATTGTAGACCCATACAATATGATATTGTGACTCTGAGATGTGTGATTTTTGGTTCCTTTTTCCTCTGCCACTCTTCCTCTTCGTTTCTAACTTCTTTTCCTCTCTAACTTCTGAGATGGGCGCGCACGCCCGTCTCAGAGGCACGCGCTTCGTTTTCGGATAAAACTTCCAGATAGCGCTCATGTCTCACGTGTGACGTGACTTGATGCGCTCGTTCGCCTTCGCTGCACGCTCGAGGCACCCTAACGCAGTGCCTCCAAAATACCTTTCACCGATTTTTTGCGCAGAACATCAAATAAATGTTTTGTTCACTCTCGCCACACGCAAGACTATCATCTTTCGACGACATTTGCAGATCAACATGCAGATACGGGACCAATTTTTTTGTCTCCCCTTCTCCCACCTGCCATCTCTTGGAATCCACCCTTCGATCCTTAATGACCAATGTTTACCTTGCTTTCGTGCAACGTGCCCTGCGCATGACCATTTCTTTTTCCTGATTTCTACTATCATGTCCTTAACAATCGTTCGATCCCTGATACACTCTGCTCTTTTCTAGTCTTTTTGTCTTACACCTATCATTTTCCTTTCTGTTGCTTGCTGCCATGGTGAGCATCACTGGTGAAGATCAGGTAACATTAGACCTGCTGAAAGATGAAGGATACATTGTGTTAGAAAACTAACTACGCTGTTTACGAAGCGTCTCTTGACGGGAAGGGTACCAGAATCTTGCAAGAGCACCAACATCATCTTAGTTAATAAGAAAGGGGACGACAAGGACTTGAAAAGTTACAGGCCGGTCAGCTTACTCGCCGTCGTATACAAGCTATTTACAAATAGAATGGCCAACAGAATAAAGACAACATTAGACCAAAGGGTCGAGCATTCCGCAATCAACCAAAGGGTCGAGCAGGAATCAACCAAAGGGTCGAGCAGGATTTCGAACAGGATACTTAACAATCGACCACATTCATACTATCATCATCATCATCATCAACCTGACTACGTCCACTGCAGGACAAAGGCCTCTCCCATGTTCCGCCAGTTAACCCGGTCCTGTGCTTGCTGCTGCCACATTATACCCGCAAACTTCTTAATCTCGTCTGCCCACCTAACCTTCTGTCTCCCCCTAACCCGCTTCCCTTCTCTGGGAATCCAGTTAGTTACCCTTAATGACCAGCGGTTATCCTGTCTACGCGCTACATGCCCGGCCCATGTCCATTTCCTCTTCTTTATTTCAACTATGATATCCTTAACCCCCGTTTGTCCCCTAATCCACTCTGCTCTCTTCTTGTCTCTTAAGGTTACACCTACCATTTTTCTTTCCATTGCTCGCTGCGTCGTCCTCAATTTAAGCTGAACCCTCTTTGTAAGTCTCCAGGTTTCTGCTCCGTAGCTAAGTACCGGCAAGATACAGCTGTTATATACCTTCCTCTTGAGGGATAGTGGCAATCTACCTGTCATAATTTGAGAGTGCTTGCCGAATGTACTCCACCCCATTCTTATTCTTCTAGTTACTTCAATCTCGTGGTTAGGCTCTGCGGTTATTACCTGCCCTAAGTAGACATAGTCTTTTACAACTTCAAGTGCACTATTACCTATCTCGAAGCGCTGCTCCTTTCCGAGGTTGTTGTACATTACTTTCGTTTTCTGCAGATTAATTTTAAGACCAACCTTTCTGCTCTCCTTGTCTAACTCCGTAATCATGAGTTGCAATTCGTCCCCTGAGTTACTCAGGAATGCAATGTCATCGGCGAAACGCAGGTTACTAAGGTATTCTCCATTAACTCTCATCCCTAACTGTTCCCATTCTAGGCTTCTGAAAACCTCCTGTAAGCACGCGGTAAATAGCATTGGGGAGATTGTGTCCCCCTGCCTTACACCCTTCTTGATTGGTATTCTGTTGCTTTCTTTATGAAGCACTATGGTAGCAGTTGATCCCCTGTAGATTTCTTCCAGAATGTTTATATATACTTCATCTACGCCCTGATTCCGCAGTGTCTGCATGACGGCTGATATTTCTACTGAATCAAACGCCTTCTCGTAATCTATGAAGGCTATGTATAGTGGTTGGTTATACTCTGAGCATTTCTCTATTACCTGATTGATAGTATGAATGTGGTCAATTGTTGAGTAGCCTGTTCGAAATCCTGCTTGTTCCTTTGGTTGATTGAATTCTAATGTTTTCTTTACTCTGTTAGCAATTACCTTTGTAAATAGCTTGTATACTACAGAGAGCAAGCTGATCGGCCTGTAATTCTTCAAGTCCTTGTCATCTCCTTTCTTATGTATTAAGATGATGTTAGCGTTCTTCCAAGACTCTGGTACCCTTCCCATCAGGAGACACCTCGTAAACAGGGTGGCTAGTTTTTCTAACACAATCTGTCCTCCATCTTTCAGCAGATCTGATGTTACCTGATCCTCACCAGCAGCTTTGCCTCTTTGCATGCTCTCCAAAGCTTTCCTGACTTCTTCTATCATTACTGGTGGGGTGTCATCTGGGTTACTGCTAGTTCTTATAGTATTAAGGTCGTGGTTGTCTCGGCTACTGTAGAGATCTCTGTAAAACTCCTCCGCTATTTTAACTATCCTATTCATATTGGTAGTTATTTTGCCTTCTTTGTCCCTTAGTGCATACATCCGACTTTTGCCTATCCCAAGTTTCCTCTTCACTGCTTTGACACTTCCTCCGTTTTTCAGAGCGTGTTCAATTCTCTCCATGTTATACCTTCTTACATCGCATACTTTACGCCTATTAATCAACTTCGAAAGCTCTGCCAGTTCTATTTTGTCTGTTGTACTTGAAACTTTCATGCTTTGACGCTTCTTAATTAGGTTCTTCGTTTCCTGGGAAAGCTTGCCAGTGTCCTGTCTAACTACCCTGCCTCCAACTTCCACTGCGCACTCCGTAATGATACTCGTTAGATTATCATTGATTGTATCTACGCTAAGGTTGGTTTCCTCACTAAGAGCCGAGTACCTGTTCTGCAGCGACACTCTGAATTCCTGTACTTTCCCTCTCAGTGATAGCTCATTGATTGGCTTCTTGCGTATCAGTTTCTGTCGTTCCTTCTTCAAGTCTAGGCGAATTCGAGACCGTACCATTCTATGGTCACTGCATCGTACCTTGCCAACCACTTCCACATCCTGCACGATTCCTGGGTGTGCAGTCATTATAAAGTCTATTTCGTTCTTATTTTCGCCATTAGGGCTCCTCCATGTCCACTTGCGGTTTTCTCGTTTTCGGTAGAAAGTATTCAAAATCCGCAAATTATTGCGTTCTGCGAATTCTACTAGTAGCTCTCCTCTGGCGTTTCTAGTGCCGATGCCATAATCTCCTACTGCCTGGTCTCCAGCCTGCTTCTTCCCTACCTTTGCATTAAAGTCACCCATCACTATAGTATACTGTGTTTTTACCTTACTCATTGCCGATTCCACGTCTTCATAGAAGCTTTCAACTGAAGCGTCATCATGGCTGGATGTAGGCGCGTAAGCCTGTACTACCTTCATCTTGTATCTTTTATTCAGTTTAATTACAATACCTACCACCCTTTCATTAATGCTATAGTATTCCTCTATGTTGCCAGCTATGTTTCTGTGAATTAGGAACCCCACTCCCAGTTCTCTTCTGTCTGCCAAGCCCCGATAGCAAAGGACGTGCCCATTCTGTAGCACAGTATAGGCCTCATCTGTCCTCCTAACCTCACTGAGCCCTATTATATCCCATTTAACACCCTCTAGCTCCTCGAATAGTACAGCTAGACTTCCCTCACTAGATAAGGTTCTAGAGTTAAACGTTGCCAAGTTCAGGTTCCAAAGGCGGCCTGTAGTCCAGAGATTCTTAGCACCCTCTGCTGCGTTGCAGATCTGACCGCCGCCATGGTCAGTTGCTTCGCAGCTGCTGGGAACTGAGGGCCGTGAGTTATTTGACGTATGCATGTGGGAGGTTTCCTTCCTTGTTTCTCTGTTTCCTTGTACATACATTTGTATGCACATTGTGCAGGGTGCGGCGATGGCGTAGTGGTTAGAGCATCCGCCTCGCATGCAAGAGGTCCGTGGCTCAAATCCCGGTGCCGCGCAGTTCCCAACCGGAAAAAAAAAAATCCGCGTGTTGATGGAACTGCATTAAGAGGCCTGGGGTGCAGCCTCACCGGTAACCACCGCCGGGAACGCACTCCCTCACCAGAGAAGGATTGGCCACCCTGGTGCAGTATCTGGCCACTACCTCATACTATCAATCAGGTGATAAAGAAATGCTCAGAATGCACCCAATCACTATACATAGTCTTCATACATTACGACAAGGAATTTCATTCAGTAGAGATGTCAGCAGTCACGCAGACACTTCAGACTTTATGCGTCAACAAATCATGTATAAACACCCTGGAAAAAAATCTACAGTGGATCGATTGCCATCAAAGCGCTCCATAAAGAAAAGAACACAATGCTAACAAAGAAGGGCATAAGACAAGGGGATGCGCATACAGTTTCATACAATAATACAAAAAGAGGAATCTGGAATTGCGAACGTCTACTTTCATGACAATTGTGGCTTCGGATAGGATATGATAGCGTTAGTGAGCAAAATTTCCACACATCTTTTTCTACAGTTTCAGTTTAGGTCTTCGCGCGACGCGTGTAGTGAATTGCGTGCAAAGAAAAGCACGGGATCAGTGCCTGTGTTGTTCGAAGAAGCTGAAGACCACTGGGTTTCTTGATTTACAGTAACGTTAGAGCTTTGCGAGTCGTATTTGACAGTTTAAATGAAGCGTCGTCCTCTCGCCGCCCTGCACAAATGTAGCGTCCCATGCCAATGCAGCATATTGCATCAAGGTAATATTTTTTATAAGCAATTCGTACCGGAACTGACTGAAAGATGAAAGAGAAAATTGACTGAAAGATGATGGTGAAGCTCAGTGGGCGCATATCGTCACGCTGCTCTGACTCGACTTCATAAGAAAACTAGAGTCGCGTTCGGGGCAGATCACTTGGACAGACACACCTTTGATCGACCCAGACGAGACGTTAAGTGTTTCTCACTTAATACTGTTCTAATATTTCCATAACTAGAAAATACGTACTTTAGAGGGAAAAACAAGGATGCTTACATTGAAGTGATGTAAATAATAATTCATTACATATCGATGGCAAATCTTGAACGCAATGGCAGAGCAGTGCACACCCTGCTGGTTAAATTAGTCCACGTTTCTATTCAACCTCATGTTCACAAGAACTTTTGCCATAAAGTTCACGTACAAAAGCATGAAGCAGGTTTAATTTAACTATACCTTTATATTGCTTTGTTTTAAACTCGGGAAACAAGCGTCGTGAATGTAAAAAGACGATCCATCCGAAGCAGATCCGAAGCATCTACTTCCCATAATTCCCAGGGGGGTACAAGTGCCGCTGAGGAGCCCACGTAAACACTAGCACAGATTCCCTTCTAGGTGTTACTGTACGAAACTCTATGGGGATACGATCTCCCCAGTGCTATTTACCGCGTGCTTACAGGAGGTTTTTTCAGAGGCCTAGAATAGGAAGAGCAAGGGTTAAGAATTTATTATAGTAACCTGTGCTTCGCCGATGACATTGCATTTCAGAGTAACTCATGGGACGATCTGTAAATCTTGATGGCTGAATTAGAAAAGCATAGCAGAAAGGTAGGTTTTCAAAAAATCTGCTAAAAATCTACAGAAAACTAAAGTAGTGTACAACAATCTCGGAAGAGAACAGTGGTTCGAGATAGGCAGCTGTGCACTTGAGTTGTAAAAGAGTAGGTTTCGTTAGAGACAGTAATCGCGGAGCCGAAGCGCGAAATTTAAGTAACTAGAAGAATAAAAATGGGGTGGAGCACATTTGTCAAGCGTTCTCAAATCATGAATGATAGATTGCCATTGTCCCTCGAGAGGAAGGTATGTAACAGCTGCATCTTCTCGGTACTTACCCCGGAGCAGAAACCTGGAGGATTACAAAGAACTTAAACTGAGCTTAAATTGAGAACGACGCAGCGAAAAATGAAAGAGAGAACTATTCTTAGCCTTGCACAAACGTCAAAGCACAGGTGTCTCGTGTCAGCTTGCCGAAGCGCAGTACGGAGCACACACAGTTGGGAGCCCAGGACTGTGATTGCAATCAAAATCTAGACTGTTCGAAATAGAAAGTGTGATTGATACCTAGTAACCATGTTCTCTAGCAGAACCTGAACAGGACAGTGGTGTCGAATACTTTTTGTTGACTTTAACGCAGCTGCTCTTTAAGGCAAGGAAGAGCTTATCGTCGATAGTATTTTAATTCACTTCATCACATATGGCCAGCAGCTTCACTGGCGTAGTCGGGTGGAGGGGTGGAGCAAATAGGGTTTCAACCCATCTTCTGATATTTTCAGTTTGTCTTGTTCTTATAACTCCCCCACCTCTCAAAAGGATATCCTGGCAATGCCCCCGATTATCTTTATTACCCAGGAAGAGGGGAGGGGGGCGCTATCACCCCGTGTAAAGGCATTGACGCAAGTATATCTCGTGTATAAGCCGCATTGAGGTTCAACAGCCACCGAGCTGTTGTGGCACTGTGCTCACGCGGGATAATCATCATTATGGTTAGCGCGGTAGTGCCAGCAGCACCACCCGGCGGTGAGGCTAGGTTGTCACGCAGAAAACATTAGGGAGTCTCTTTGGCGTTGGAGCGCCATCGCGGACGTCTCCTACAGGGGCTCCGCGGGAGCCGGCCGCCGCGGGTCGTGTCCCGAGGATCCCTTGTGGTGAGTCGCTCACATCGGTGATGCCGCATGAACGGTACCTCGAGTTTGTTGTTCGGTTGCTCGAGTATTGTATGGGAATATTTACCATGTTGTTTAGCGTGACAATAGTGACGTATTGGATTCGGCTGGTATCATCACTGAAATCTAGTTGAATAAACGTGTCCGGATGTTTGGTTTATTGCTCGATTGTGTCTACGCTATCTGTGTGTTCCGAAAGCGGTGCTCTTTGATCTTCAGCAGTGGTCAGGATCAGGTGCGTAGCCAAAATTTTTTTTCGGAAGGTGCAAGTCCTTTAAATGGCCATTTCCCCTATTTGTATCTCACTCATGGGCGAAAAAAAATTGCCGCAGTTCCCTCGGGGTAACCCTGAGGAGGATGCGGAGCATATAATGGTTAACGGTGTTTGTTAAAAGTTGACATTACTTGGGTCGATGTCCTAAAAAATTGCGTTAAACGGGTGTGAAATGGGGTTTAAATGCGACTTACTTGGGTCGATGGCTAAATTGGTTAACGTGGTTGTAGGAGGGGGTGTTAAATGAGTGAACACGTACACACGTATGCGAAAGGGCGGCGCTGGTCGAAGGGACGTCGATCATTGTGTTTGTGGATTCGTTGGAATTCATTTTACCGCGACCTGGACGTCGACGCGCCGTACAAACCAACCGACGAGCGGCAACTGAGCGAGCGAGCGCCGACCTTGAGTATATATACAGCTCGACGGCGCATGCACTGTCAGCTGTTGAATGTTCTCGAAGCGCGACGCCACATGCGCGTCCACTGGAGAATCAGGAGAATTGTAGATGTCGAACGCGGTGTGTAGAGGAGGAAGGGTGCACAGATGTTGGAGGAGTGAAGCACGCGCGGTGTGTAGAGGAGGAAGGGATGCACAGATGGTGGAAGAGTGGGCGACGGCGCGACGGCGCATGCGCGCGCGTCAGCTGTCGAATGTTCGAGAAGCGGTGCGGACGGCGCAGACGGCACACTAAAAGGCGCGAGTATAAGATGCTCCGCATCTAAAAAGCTTTCGGGGGGGAGGGGGGTGAGTTTGGTGAACCAGACCCTGGCTACGTCCCTGGTCAGGATGGCAGCTCACAACTTACATCGAATTGTACGAGGTTCAGACACACACCTGTCCGGTCGCCAAGCTTGACAGAAGAACTGCACAAATCGATCGATTGACTGATTGTCTGACTGATTGATTGATTGATTGATTGATATGTGGCGTTTAATATCTCGAAACCACCATATGCATATAAAAAACGCTGTAGGGGATAGCTTCGGAAATTCGACCACCTGGGCTTCCTTTAACGTGCACCCAAATCTGAGCACACGGGCATACAGCATTTTCGCCTCCGTAGAAAATGCTACCGCCACAGCCGGGATTCGATCCTGCGACCTGTGGGTCAGCAGCCTTAGGCACTAGATCACTGCGGCGGGGCAGAACAGCACAAATTGTCGAGGCATTCAGCAGGCCTCGTCGATCTTGTATGTAAGACTCCACAACGAGATGATTGATCAAGATGGCAGTGACGGGGTCGCTATCGGGCCGTTTCTGGTCGCGAGTCGCTAAGAGATGATGCTGTAGAGCGGCCCTAGTTATAATTATGTCGATAAATAAGCCATGATAATATCATCGTGAGGGAACACGTCGTAATCACATTTGTCTAGTTTGTCGTGCTGGTCGCTTTTTTTTTTCGTGGTGAACCCAAGCAAACAAAGAATTTGGCTATGCAAGCATCTATATAGGCAGCACTGACAAGCTGTTGATAACAGCTTCTTTGATAGCTTGGTACGATGTTTGAATGTTACTTCTTTACGTTCTGTGCAAGAAAAAAAAAAAAACCACAGGTGCGCTGACACAATAGGTGCAGCACGTGTTTATTTTTTATTTTTTATCTTTCGCTCTCGAAGAGTCAGGATGGCCTCTCTTGCTGATTGCTCCAGTTGCCCCGTTCCCGGAGGACTGTCGCCGAAGCGGAGGGAAGGCACGAGAGGTCTGTTTGTCGACTGTGTCCGCCACTTTCATCAAGAATCCCGGTAGTGCCTTGCATCCTGTTTTGGTTTTTACCTTTCTCTCTTTCTCTTGATGTACATCACGACGTCTCGGACAGCATTCAGCCGATGAATCCCCTACCGTACGCAATTAGGAAGGAATTATGTCGTAATTAATTTCTCTTTCTGATGCATAATTATGCCATCCCTCTCTTCCTCATCTACTAGAACACGCACTCACTGCCGATGGATGAAGCGACATGGCGGACGCTGGCCTTCCCGTTCCGAGGAATCGTTTGGGAGAGAAAAGGCTGTGCACTCGTGGCTGGCGCTCTGACTGCCTATGCACATCACAACAATGCACGAGCTCTTCTTGCGTAAGGCGCAGTTATGTGAGCATATGCGCTTAGATGCTCAGTACTCGCGCTTTGCGTTGCTGAGCTTTAGTTTCGCAAGTTGGGCCAACACATTTCGAGGCACTTAGATGGTTTATGTGTCCCTTCCTGCATGGATGTTGAAAACTGTAATTGCTTACCGTCTCGCAACGCTTCGCCTGCGGTTGCACAGGCACCCGTGCATTGTTCTCTGTGTCCTGAGGTCTCATTGCAACCTAATATAATATAGGAATGACAAAGAAAAAAAAGACGCTGGAGGTCAAAATAGTTGAGAGAAAGCTACCCACTCATGAACTCTATATGAAGTGAATTTTAATTAGCAGTCGCGATGCATCGAGGTCCACTATAGGAAAAAAACTACTGAACTAAACCAAATATTGCCATGAGAAGGCATGCTTTCAGCGCACGTCCTTGATTTAGAGCACACTTTCGTTGTGCACCAATAGCTAACATTTTTTTCTAACGAAGTTTATTTTGCTTCTTAACAATATGACATTTCATAGGTTCTCGTTGATCAATGGGAACATGCAAGTGCTGTCAGACTCAACTTGTGTGGTAAAATAGTTTTTGTCAGCCGCTCAGCGAGCTGGCAGTGCAGGCGCAGGGGCGAGCAAAAGCGGGCTACGGTCGCCACACTCCATCAGTGTTCTCTGATGATGTCTAAGCTACACGGAGGCGTTATACTGTACAAATGAACACTGCTGGAAGAACTGCAAAGACGCGAACGCAATTGCGCAAGCAGTGGCTTAAAGAAAACTGAACAGTCAACCGAAGGGCATAAAACAACCTCAAAAGCGGTAAATAAAAAAAAGCACATCTGCTTTCACGAGAACGCTCAGCCGTGCCACGCACGGTTTGGTGGAAACTTGTCGCCCGAGGAGTCGAAAGTACACAGTGTGCGTTTTTTGACTGATATAGGCTTGTCTCGTGCTTGGCGCGGAGCCCTAGGGCGCAGCCAGCAGCTGAAGTCATGTGTTGAGGACGTTCGAAAAGCAAGCTTTGAAAGGAGCAGTGCCATGAACATACGTAGGCTGAGCTTACGATGATTCGATTCAAGCGGCTAATACGGCACAGGGAACTTCTTACTGAGCGTGTATTGGTGAAGTGCTCTGCCTGTCGACTAGAAATAATGCGTCAGTTGTAGGATAATACAGGGGAGCCACTACGCGATGATCTTGAAATTTTGTTTCCCAACATGTGGTATGTTTTAAATTTATAAATAGTCGCGTCATTCTATTCCAAAATGTGTATTTATGACTGCAAAACATCACACAAGTTACAAGATTGAGAGAAGAACATAAATTGTCGAGGTGTCCAGAAGGCCTCATCGAATCTTGTATGCTATAGAAGCTCCACTACGAGAAGACTGGTCAAAATAATAGGCCAGTTGCATTCAGCTGATAGGATGTTGTGCGGGGTATTGGGGATGTTCATGTTATCCTGACCCTGTGTATATGCTCTCGATTGGGGCTGTTGCTCAAGTCTGCTCCCCCACTGCACACGTTCTCAGGAGGAAGCTCGAGTGGTCCGCTTTCCCATCGCGTCCTGGTGTCCAATGAACGTTACAGCGTTTGACGGTGCTCATTTCTCTGGCCCTGAAGTGATGACCGGCTGTTGCTTCTAAAAGGGGTATTTTCTCGCCGAGGGAACATGGTGAAGAAATACAGCAAAATAACAACCTGTTGCCGAGTTCTGGTGGATAATGTTCTTGCCATAAGTACTAAGTGTTCACCATTGGCAAACGTTGCTTAGTTGAAGCTGCAATAATAAAGTGGTCTCCAAGTTTCGTGCTGGTAAGTGAGACTGTACCTACCCAGGTGACAGCGCAAAAAATAATAATTTTATTCGCTGTCTCGCTGTATGATTATGAGTAGTCTCATATTCTTTATGTTTTAGAAGCCATCATACTCTTTTGAATACGAAACATTAATAAAGCTTGGAGCATACGTCTATGCTTAGATGTACAACTGAACTCTGAAACGAAATTTCTGGGCGAGTGAAGTTAAATTTGACCTACAAACTTTAGAAACCCACTTTCTTACGCATTACGCGTTGTCAGAACGAGAAATCAACTACATCACAAAACCTTCCAGTCCACTATACTTCGCGTAATTTATTCCCATGCATCCGGCGGTCCTACGAAGAATCTGAGTGAATGATCGAATGAATGAACCATAATATACCTATCGGCAAAACACGCACTGATAGCCTGCGGACAAGCATGTCGATGTTTTGGTGAGCATTGTTGGAATTTCAGGAGATGAAACCATGAGTGCGATGCAGACGTGTACACACTGGCAACACTGACGTACATGCCGGCCACCATCGTAGGACAAGCCGCGAGTAAAAGCAGCAAAGACGAGCTGGGAAAATACTGTATCGAGGCTTCCAACAAGTGACCTCCTACTTCGCAGCGCACGTCGCTAGCTACTTCGCCACACTACATACGTTGCTAAACCTGATTACGGAACGGCGAGCCATTTATACACACCATGTACCGTTGGCGCGTTTTCGTCATCAGTGGCGAGATGGCGTGAGGAGCACGCGTTGGGCAAGCGTTCTATGAAGTTCGTAGCCCGGCGCCACCCGCACGTTGCTATGCGCACGCGCCTGCACATGGCGTGGTTAAATTGTGTATATAGATGTTCACTGGCGTGGTTGTTGAATCGCGCGAGAGCACTTATCTCGGGATTCGGGTGTTTCGTACCTCTTGTGTTTACACAGAAAGTTTGGTTTGAAGTTACCGTGGTTACCGAGAGCCGGGAGGTCTCTTCGCTCGCTGCTGCGGCCGCGTTCACTTAAGGAGCGCGCTGTTGACAGGAACAAATAGAAATTGTACGTTGTTCGTGCTCGTCCTGCGTATACTTGTTTGTTCGTTTTGTGCGTCTTTCTTTCTGTTTGGCCAGCGTGCTTTAAGTTTCGAACTTCGACAGTTGTTCGCTCAAGCTCGTCCTGTGTATGATCATTTCATGTGTGATTTCTGCTAGGGGTGCGTGCTGCAAGTGTAGAGCTGCTGCCGTTCTTTGCGTGACATGGCGATTTGTTGTTGTAGCATTCATTCCTTCGCGGTGAAACAATGCACAATAAACGCTCAACTAGCTCTGTGAAGACACGTTTCACTTTTGCGTTTTACCGATTCCTAACAAGTGGAATCAGCCAAGTTTTATTTCGAACTCACAAGAGCGGAAGCTTGGGCTAGTTGGTGCGTAGTCATATTTGCAAGATGTTTCAGCGCGCGAACAAAGGAAAAAGGACAGGGTAGACAGAAACAGCGCTCTTTCTGTCTACCCTGTCCTTTTTCCTTTGTTCGCGTGCTGAAACATCTTGCAAATTTATTTCGAACACTTCAAATTCTATGCGCTAACGTAAAAGAAAAGTTTACGGTTTATCGGACACTCGGCTAAATGGTTGCTTACCTATTTATGTGGTCGAGGTCATAAGGGGAAGATGGGGCATATACGGGCAGTCTGCTATCAAAGCTTGTGTTTCTGTAGTTCGGCGCATGGCCAGGTCAACGAGGCATCGCTCCTTTTTAGCAGTGGTGTCGTGCGTGCCTTTCCGCAGTTTATATGCCGATGAGCTGTTTGCTGGCGTGACATTTCAAAGCTGAACTATACACGGCGACAACTTTTCTTGGCATTGGAGTGAAGGCTACAGAGCCAAATCGCGGGCATCCCCTGTCGCCAGTGAATGTAGTTCCACAACATCACCCGTATTTTCCCCCGTGAAATATAGAAGTTGCCCCTTTAATTCTACGTGGAGTTATTTGAGACAGCAGACCAGACGCAGCTGCGATCATTAGGATAGTCGTAATTACTTCAATTAATTCGTTGCGACTTCTCGTTCTTGAACGGGCGAGAAAGTCCCGCTTTTTTACTTGCATCTGAAACGCTAAGCGGTGTCTGTGTCTAAATGAAACGCTGATGGTGAGCCACCGTCACTTTCTATAGCGTTACAAGACACGCGCCAAAACTGACTACTTCGCCTAGTGCTACATGTGCAGAAGCTCCGCCTCCGCAGCTTTTCCTTCAGTGGCCAGAAAAGTTGTGCGCCGAGTATAGCTCACAGAATGGACAGACAGCAAGCAGCTCCTGTGAGTGCCTTTGCTGGCGCAAGGCTGGCGTGCTCTCGCCTTACGCGACGGTGAATGCGACAGGTTAAGCGAAGGAATGCTGTACTCTAAGGATACCAAGGCGATTTGTTCAAGGCTACTCTCTGGCTTCGGTGGTTTTCCACGATTGGGCAACGTGAGCCTTCGAAATATTGTGTTACTGTGCTGGTCAGAAGTTGTATCACAAGTTTCTTCATCTGCTAAGTTCTTTTTGTATATTGGGTTCCACTATTTGGCTAATAAAACAACCTTGCTTATACAAGCTTGCTTCCTGTTCTTCTTTTTCACCAGCGCACGCCATCGGCGAACCATAAAGGCGCAATAAATAACGTATTCATCAAGAGAGAGAGAGAGAGAGATAAAGATGCAAGGAAAGGCAGGGAGGTTAACCAGACGCACATCCGGTTTGCTACCCTGCACTGGGGAAGGGATAAAGGGGAGAAAAGAGGTTGCAGAAAGATGAGAAGGTACACACAATCACGAGCACACTCGGGGAGCACACACAGTCTACAGGCCGTCGCTCAGGTTTGTTGACTTGAGGTAAAGTAGCAGTGCTTTAGTTGCTTTCTGCGCAACTGAGGCAGATGCCCAAGGTCCTAGTATCTTCTGCACACAAAATGGTCCGGGGGTATTCATCAAAATACATGTAAAATGTCAGCAATTAAAAAAATTCAACTCACGCCATGCACGACGTCGCTACCGCTTCCGGTTGCGAGATCACATTTTTTTATTTATTTGTTTGTTGTTAGTCGTCCCCTCCACACGTAAATAACAACGGTGACAACCAGACGCCAACTGCTGCATACATGGGCTTGTATGTAAGTTACACGGCCAGTTAACATATAACTTCACTCCACTGTTGAAACGGGCAAGCTAACTGCGGCGGCGGCCGCAGACCGACAGAAGGCCGCGCGCAACGCTGCACTATGGCACGCCACGGAAAAAATATTCTCAGAGTGATGAGTTATCACTTCCTGAAAACAAAAACGAACACGCGGATAATAGCCGAGCCAGTCAACGGAGTAGGCTGGCAGGAGAAGCGCTGCATCCATCAGACGCTTTCCGCGGTTCTCCTAGAAATACCCATGAGTGAAAGCATTCCATGAGCGAAAATATTGACATGTCCATCTAGGCTCGCGTTGCCTTCTTGCTTGGAACCTACACACACACACACATCCCTCTCCGAACGCGCAAAACACGGCTGCCCAGCCAGCTGTGCCGGTGCGCAGTCGTGGTCGAACAGGTCGTGGAAACGGCGTCCAAATAGCCGGCGGCCACAAACGAGACCTCTCGAAAGCTGCCGCGTGCGCCAGATTTGGCCACGTAGAGGGTACCGCGAGCAAGTTGTGTTCGCTCCCCTCTCGTCGTCCCTGCACTGGACCGTTGCGTGGGCAGCAAGAGCTCTGTTTATTCGAAAGATATTGCTTTCCAACTCGTGATGAACGGCCTGACGCTCGTCGAGACTGGAATCATGTTGGGAACTCGACTCGGGAACCTCTCAGATTTGAGGCGGGGCTCCCATCCCAGGCCACGGTGAGAAGGAAGATATAGATAGATAGATAGATAGATAGATAGATAGATAGATAGATAGATAGATAGATAGATAGATAGATAGATAGATAGATAGATAGATAGATAGATAGATAGATAGGACGGGTGGGATGGATGGATGGATGGATGTGTGGGTGGATGGATTAGGGAGAAGCTTGTGCGTCTATTTCAAGAGTAGAATACGACAGCAAAGCCAGGGTCCCGTGCGTATCTCTTTCAGCCATGCCGCCACGAAAGCAACATCTGTGCGCGTGGTATTGAGCGTTAATAACTATCCCAGAATACCGCTGCAACTGCAGTTGCGAAATGCCCACTACGCATCTACCGCCATGTGCGTCCGCGCAGCGGGACACTTTGTAATCGGTGGGCAGCTTTAACCACCTACGAGTGGCCCAATTGCGTGTTTTGACAGCTGGTGAGATTGCACGCTTCGGCCACACAGTAGTGCACGTGCTCAGGATGCTCCATCTAGTACGTCGTTCTTCAAGCGTTTATCCACGAAGCAGTTTCAAGTTTGGCGTGGCTCGCTTGTTGAACAGACTTGCCACGCCGAAAGCCTATGTTCGGTTTCCCGACCAAAGATACCTCACGATTTATTTGCATCTATATCTGAAATACAGTCACGGAGACCGCCGCCTTTTAACGCACCACCAACGACACCGACACCGCAATTTCTGCGAAACAACGAGCTTCTAGCGCGATGGTGTTAAAATTGAAGGTCTATCGGGAAAAGGGGGGCAAGTAATGGTTGGCATGGCGTACCATCTTTGTTAGTTCGTTTACCCCATTCCCTCTTCCTTTCCTTCTTTCTTTCCTTCTTTTTTTATTTCTTTCTTTCTTTCTTTTTGTTGCGTTTTTTTTCTCCAAGAATTGCCGCAAATTCTCAATTGGTGGCACTAAAACTGAGGTAACTTAATAAATTCCATCGCTTGCAAAAAAAAAAAAAATGATTAAAGCAGTACAAGTTAAACTTCTCTGCCAGTTGTGCACAATTATTGAAACTTGAAAAATTATTTTAAGGTGTCCATCTCGATGATGCAGAAATGGCAGTGCTTGGCTGCTGTCCCAGAAGTCCCGGTTTAGATCCGGGCCACGGCGATAGCGTTTACATGGAAGCGACATGCTAGAGGGCCATACAGAGAGATTTGCGTGCATGTTAAGAATATTAGATGGCCTACAATTCCGGAGACTTTCACTAACGCGTGATTCAGAATATTGTCAGTTTTAGCAAGCAATGGCTAAATTATTATTATTACTATACTAAAGATACGTGAAAAGTGCCTAAAAAGTGGCTACTTGGGCTGGTTGATATTGCATTTTTGAGAGGAATATACTTTGTTAGTGCGCAAGGAAGCTTTCAAAATCTCCTGTCTTCTTTTCTGAAACATTCCCTGTGCACTACGAAAGTATATTTCTTTAAAAATATGTGCCAAATGTAGGCTATGGTAGGTGGAATGTGAACCCAAATTCTTCCCGAATTTTAATGCGAATGGTGCGTAATATTTCTATAGAACTAATGCGACCAGTCACAAACTAATAAAATAAGCTCAGTCAGCCTTTCTTGCTTCGGTAGTCCAGTTCTGAAAGAGAGAATGATGACTATCAAATTTCCGAAGCTCTCTACGAAGGCATGCCCCACCGCGGTGGTCTAGTGGCTAAGTCCCTCGGCTGCTGATCCGCAGGTCGCGGAATCGAATCCTGGCTGCGGCGGCTGCATTTCCGATGGAGGCGGAAATGTTGTAGGCCCGTGTGCTCAGATTTGCGTGCACGTTAAAGAACCCTAGGTGGTCGAAATTTCCAAAGTGCTCCTCTACGGCATCTCTCATTATCATATGGTGGTTTTGGGACGATAGACCCCACATATCAGTCAATCATCAATCAATCCACCAAGGCATCTCTCATAATCATATCGTAGTTTTTGGAACGTAATACCCGAGATGCTATCTTACTGCGCGCAGCTGCTCTTCTCTGAATGCCATGGTGTAACTGGCGACTGTGCATGCACTTTTCTTGCTACGTCACTTAAAAGAACCTGTACATGGTCAGTAATGAGCCGGAATCTGTCATGGGGAGGCCGAGAAACGTTCACACTGCCGACGAAAACAGCGCCTACAAGGAATCGCGCCGTGATGCCAGCCGAGATCGTCAGCGTCGACGACGAGGGTATTCAGCGCGGTTTCGCTATTCATTTTGTGCACACCAGTCAACGAGGGTCGTTTTCTTGTGCCAGCAGATGGCAGCTACGAATACCTACACAATCACATTAAACAACGCCTGCTGTGACGCACCTGTAGTATTATCGCAAAAACGTGAAGGGGTCCGTATAGTCGCATTTGGATCTGGAAATTAACGCCTGTCCTGACAAATTATGGCGTAGAGGTGCAAAGTACCTCCCCCATCCCCGTTTGTTAGGTGAGGAAATGTGATCTGATGATGCACGCCCCGACCCTGTTGTAATAAAAAGGAACAATAAACCCGCGATAATTACGTTGGTGAACTCTCTTACGCCTAGAGCACGAACCAACAGAATATGTTTGAGGGTACTGTGGTTTTGTGCGCTTCTGTGAAAATAATGTTCTAATCAGCCCCTCATCAGTTTGCCCTTTCAAGGTAAAAAAAAGAAGAGTAACTGCACTGAATCAAGATGGTGTTGCCGTAATCAGCAATACGCTTATACGGTTATCTTATGAGCATCTCAACGTATAGCTGCGGTGAGTTTCTGCATGCTCACCATGACCGCTACATTCAGATGTTGAAAACAAAGAAGGAAAGCACCTAGATGCCCATTGTTGGATTACTGTTGTCTACGCTGAAGAAGTGTGAGCAAGAAGGTAACACATCCACCTTGAAGCTAGCACCGGGAAGCCTTGAGCGGCTAAAGAACGACCGTGGCACTGTGCATTTGGGGTGAAGACCCGCCTTCGTTTTGGTGTCGTCCTTCTATTCGCAAGCTGCGCCAAGTTTCTGAATGAGGTGCAGGCGCAGAGGCTGCCTTCTCTCGACCAGGAAGCTCATGCGTGCTCGGAAAGAGAGATCTCGAGGAAACGCAGGATCGAGAAAAGCCGCAAGTGGAGGCAGGCATAGCAAGCACCGTCCGGTGATTAATCAAGATGGATTGGCTCCGCTATAGGTACACCAAGATGAATGAGAGACACGGCACAGCGCAAAACTGGGCTCTGCTGCAGCTTCACTGCAAGTCGATGGTCGCTTTCACGACAATCTGGCTGGAAGCTAAGAACATGCTTGTGGTGATCGAGCTGTTTCGCTCACTCTACTCAGCTATTTATATCACGTGAGGAGGTATAGTGTACTCAGATGGTTGGTAAGCATTACAAAGTTCGATTTGATTCAATTAAGTTTAGTTCTGCATCACAGGATGCATTAATAAAATCACAACAGTGATGGTGTGGGTCAAAAGCAAAAAGCTGCCAAGGCTTGACGAATGATTTCGCGCCATCTGATGACACAACAACAGCACCATGAGATCATTAGTCATTGTGCAAGAAGAAAAAAAATAGGCCCCGTATCTGCATGTAATCTGCAAATGTCGTCGAAAGACAGTATTCTTGCGTGTGGAGAGAGTGAACAAAACATTTATTTGATGTTCTGCGCAAGAAAAATTGGTGAATGGTATTCTGGAGGCGCTGCGATAGAGTGCCTCGAGCGTGCAGCGGAAGCGAACGAGCGCGTCAAGTCACGTCACACGTGAGACATGAGCGCCTCCTGGCAGTTTTCTTGTAAAAAGAAGCGCGTCGCTCTGAGACGAGTGTGCGCGCCCGTCTCAGATGTGATGATGTATAGAAAGCAAGGTGACGGGTAGGTGCCACCACCTTAGCAAAGCGTTGGAAACACTCGCCTTTTCGTGCAAGGGTTGCATGGTAAGCGCAGCGTGATAAGCGCTACGGTCCTTAAAGTTAGTTAGATAGGCCTTTTCTAGTAAAAGAAGCACATGCAGAATATATGCGTGTTGTTATGGGGCCTCAGGCATGCGCAGTAAGTGATTTTTGAATGACAATTGCGTGCACAAGTATTACATGCTGAACCTTGAGCAACTTTGGTGGGCGCTGTGGGTGGGGTTAGCCGTTTCAAGTACCCGATGCCATTAAGAGTGGACAAACAGACAAGTGTACAGACAGACAGACAGACCAAACTTTTCGCGTCAAAGATCTCCAAGGAAGACTATCGTCTTGAAAAACAAGTACTGTCGGCGTCAAATGAAACCCGAACAGCGGAGCGCGTGTTTCAAGCATTATAGAAACAGTATAGTGTTGGCCGTCCAGCCATCACCATTGACAGGCGTGCACATCCGGCTTGGCAGCACTGCGCGATCCACCTAGAGTGCGTTATCTTCGTTTCTGCTGTAGTATTCGTATATGGTGGCAATGGTGGAAATCGTGGGCGTGCCGAGCGCTTTTGACCGTATTACTCGGAATTCCTTGATTTTACTGCAGCGTCGCAGTGCAATAGGTGTCTTGGCACGGTAAACAAAAAATATAATCAGTTTGCGGTTGATTTTCAAATGATTGTCGTATCTCGTTCGCCAGCGCTGCTTCACCTACACCATTTTTTCAGAGAGCGACCCGAAAAGGCTTCATTTTAACTGGAAATGCCGAGTGTTATTCGGAAGAGAGCGCACAAATTGTTTCGCTTTACCGGCACGAAGTTAAACAGCATGAAATTTCCAACATTATAAACTTACCTTTGCCAACTACAAATAGAAATTACCAGGCATTCCGTGATGATTTACTCCGTGATGACAAACCGTGCTACAATACTCGCCTTTGGCTGCAGTAGTTTAACTTCTGTATTTTTTCAATTTTTTTTCCTTTCAAATTTCACACCTGGAACACAAGCAGAAATATTGCACTATAGGGGGATCGCGCAGTGCTGCTACACCGGATGTGTGGGCCTGACTGCGTCATTGACTGGCGGACGGCGCGCACTATGCCATTGATAAGGCTTGTGCCACGCGCTCCGCTGTTCGCGTTTCATTTGATGCCGATAGTACAGGCACTCTCAGAATAATTCGGAACGTCGAGCTCGCAGCAGGTCACTAGCGAAACGCCCCGTAGGATAAATACAGGCAGCAGGAGCACATGCGCATTTTACCTGGTAAGAAAGTTTATCTACCCAGTACATTTAGAAAGGTGCTGTCTTGCTCCGAAAGGGTATACCGAGGTGCTCTTCAGCGATGCGACAACGTAGACTGGACGGAGCGTGCCGTGCTCTGTAATATATCAATGCGAAGACTTGTCGATTCCTTGCGGCGTGTTCTCGCAATTATCTGCGTCCATTCTGAGAGACGTGCGGCTAAGGTGACATGGCTACAACCGCATCACATCCTTCCTTAAACCGCGCTAGTTTGTTTTGCGAAGTATTAGTTGCTTTAATTATCTCCCGATCTATGTACCTACTAGCTTGGCTATACGCGGAAAATTTATACTTTTACACGATCACTTCCCTTACAGTTGCGTATGTGATAGGACAAATAAAATATTTTGGAAAAAGAAGTAATGTGACAGCTTTGCCAAAGCGAGTTTCAGGCAGAGGGACCGTTTTCGTACTTACATACTCTGATGGACTTCACCTGACTCCAAAGTTTTTATTCGTGCACCGTATTTCACGGTTCGCAAGCATTTGCGCAGTGATAATTACGGAATTTCGGGCTCAGTAACAAGTAGTCTTCTATTTAGACGACGTGTAATGGTTTGTCCCAAGGGACATTTATTTTCTGTTGCGCAGAGGAAGCATACAATGCTATAGGCAGCGATAGTCTGCTA
The DNA here is from genome assembly GCF_013339725.1 of Rhipicephalus microplus. NCBI lineage: Eukaryota > Metazoa > Arthropoda > Arachnida > Ixodida > Ixodidae > Rhipicephalus > Rhipicephalus microplus. The sequence continues at coordinate 190,336,377 of NC_051165.1, read as the reverse complement.
AGCAAAATGAATAGCATCATAATAGCTATATATGCGTATTTATATTAAAACAAAGAACACTCGGTTTATTTTAGGGGCGAAGCTTTTTATAGCGGCACCTGTTCGTCCCTCGTAGTCGTAGTGTGTAACTAGTCTTACATTTTGACCTCCAAGGTGGTGCCGGTGAAAGATTTATTCTGTGTGTTGTTGAACAACAAAAAATTCGCAGCATGCGCGTTAACCAAAAGCCGAATTCTCCTGTATCTCACTCTTCCTTAGGAGTCATTGGCATGTACATTGAGCACTATCTGACAAGGAAGGGTCGCTACGTTATACTCGCTGGGCATAACCTCCTTAGTTTTAGAAAGGTTTAGCGAGCGTTGGGCCGCAGTGCCATGAATACAGTGAATTAGTATATACCATGAACTCGAGGTGGTTAAAGGTGGAAAGTAGACACGAAGCGCAAGCCGTAAGAAAGTGTGTGTGTGCCACCTCTCGTTTAGTTCTTGGAATGTCCGCCTGATGGCGGTGTTTCTATATGCGGAATATATGATGAAAAGAGGTGAGATGGTGGTACTTGGAGTTTTGACCTGATGGATGAATGGACACACAGACAGATGCATGGACGGACGCACGGATGGCTGCACGGACAGATGAACGCATGGACGGACGCAGGGGTGTATGCGTGGACGAACGCAGGGACGTACGCACGAACAGACGCACGCACGGATGGGTGGATGGACGCATGGATGGTCACACAGACGGACGCGTGGGCGGGCGGAAGCAAGAACGAATGGACAGACGGATGCTTCGCCCCAATCTCCATAGTTCACCTCGTAAATATGCTGCCACTTTTTTCTTGCACACCCGAAGAGTTCAATATGAAAACTTTTTCGGATTACATGCTGGTCCAACTGCGCCTTAGTTTTACTAGCCTCTAATTGGATGCAAAGTTCATTGGAGGGTCAGTCACTCAAACTTGTTTCTGTGTGTTATTTTGCTGGACACAACCATCTTTCAATAAATAATTCACGTAGCATTTACAGTACCATATCAAAGTAACTTGATCTCTAAGCAATGGGCCGTCCAGCAGACCCACTAAGCGGCCGCCAGGTACTCCCTGTCAGTCCCTACGGGGAAGACGCCCGCTACGCGCTAAGCGCGTCCTGCACGACTGAAATAAAGTTCTTTTTTCTTTCATTTCATTCCTTTGATATAGACAATTAAGGCATTAGGCCAGCTTAAAAAAAAGAGGAAAAAGTTATTTATTTGTCGAGCCTGGTGACACACTTGTCATCATCCCGTTATAAAGAAGACGCTCACAGTATGCATCTGTCCGTCCGTCCACCCGTCCGTTCATCCATCCATCCATCCATCCGTCCATCCGTTCCTCCATCCATCCATCCATCCATCCATCCATCCATCCATCCATCCATCCATCCATCCATCCATCCATCCATCCATCCGTCCGTCCATCCGTCCGTCCGTCCACGGAGTGAGTCTTCCGATATATGTTTCTGAAAAAAGGTCGCAGTGATTGAAACCGACTAATGACGACAGTGGGAGAGTGAAGTGGGTAAAATAACGTTTTTATTCGCTGTTTGCCTGGTTTTTGAAGATTTAAGACTAATAATTACGACCATTACCATGCACCGCTTTTGATAATTTTTGTTCTGTTCCCCTCAGTATTCAGTGCTAGACACACTCCAGTGCTGCAAAATGCTGACGAGAAAAGCGTCACAGGGCTCCTTTAAAGAGATAAAGTCGCAGGTGTTTCTCTCGAAAATCGCATGAGGACCCCGGGTCAAGAGATTTTCCACTGCGCCGTCTTTGTGTAGTCTGCATAACTGGCTTTGGGCACGGCGTCAGTTTGAAACTTACTCCACCAAGATTTTGTACTTAAGGCGATGGCGTCCTTCAGCGACTCCATTTTCGTCGTAGGCAACGTACCGGACCTAGCTGCGTAAAATGAACGCGTTTCTTTTTTAAACAGGCACAACGCAATTGCCAGGCTCCTCTGACAGCGGGGATCGCCACAAGTGCTTGCCGATGTGGCGCGCCCTTTTAGCTCATTTCCCTCAGGGATGAACACACTCTCGTCGTCAGCCACTCTTCGTAGTTGCCGCTTCTCTTGTCCCGCGTTCATCACCGGTTCTCCAGTTTGCTTCCCCACGACGGTTGCTTCGTACGGGGAGTGCACAGCGAGGTAAGGGCTCTCCCTAATGTTTCCATTTATTTATGATTCGCGGACCGCTGTTCGTGGTTCGATCTTCTTTGTCGCGTAGCAGCGGAGCCTTTGCGCGAAGGCAGCTGTTGAAGCGGGGTCTGGAAAAAAAGATATGCTCGGGCAAGTAGGGCCTCTTCCCGCCCAGAGAGCAAGAGCCGTCATTGAAGAATAACGACACTGTGCCATTCGGAGGTGATATTTCGCCGCTTTCATTGAACTAGTAATTTCTTACGTCGATCCACCATCCTCATTTGTGTCTTCCGGCTGCCTGCGAAGAGACCTGATTTCTTCATCTGAGTCATTCGCTTGCAGAATGCGGAGAACTGCAATCAGTGTATGGGGGCTCAATAGATGGCAATTGCTTAGTGTCATTCTTTCGTTCACTGGATTGGCTAAGTTCTTACCAAATAAATAAAAATACAAAGGTAAATGGGACACCTATCAGAAAACATTTTTTCCTGTATTAGTAAATTATAATTTCACAGTACTCTTCATCCATCTATCCATCCATCCATACCCTGCTTCCCCGAGAGGACACTCGATAAGCAAATAAGCAGGAACATGTGCAAGGAGAAACTGCTGGTGGTGACGCTACATTGCTGTTTCTGCACCAATCACCACGACGTCATAGATTTTGAAGGCATCTACGAAGGTCCTATGAGACCTACGTTGTTCCTAGTAAAATAAAATGAGCTTCATTGTCATCCGCAGGTGCCTTGGAGTCAACATACCAAGTTTCAGAAAATTTATTCGCGTCGATGCTGCAAAGTATGAGAAACGCACTTTAATATCCGTGATGTTACGCATGGACATTCTTGCGCGACGATAAAATTGAGACTTTCAGCAGCTTGACTTTGTCCTCTAATAAAGATTCTATGATGGCGAAATTAACGGCCTGCGGGTTGTGAGACAAACACTTGGCAATCTAAAGGCTCGTTGTTTCACTTTAGCGGTAGCAAACATATACGCCGAGCAAGCAAACTTGATCGTCGATAACATTTTCCCGTTATGGCGGTGCAAAACTTCATTTTTTGCCTCGTATTTAGAGACGCTATTAAACTTTAACGCCGCACTGTGAAGCAACGGTAAAAAAAGTGATATTTACTTTGATAATTTGCATTGTCTTTCTAAACTAATTATGACAAAAAATTCAGCCACATTCATGATGACGAAGCACATTTCTTCACATTGGCGTTCTCCATATTGGCGTTGGCGTTTTCCATATGAAAAACACAAAGTTTGCAAGAACAGTTTTTATCGACGTCGCTATCGGGTTTTCTTACTCACGATAGGTGAAGAATAACATTTTGCGTCAATGTGTCTAAAAGTACAATTATTAATAACAAATTTGCAAAAATTGGTTGCTTTACTATATACAGTGAACAATTCACAAGCCATGGTACGCAGCAAAGGAGTTCTTGTGCAACCGTTTCTTGCCCAGTTGGCATGCTGATTTATTGTATTCTTCTTGCATTCAGCGCATGTACCCTGAGACGCTGAGCTGATGTAGTGACCATCAGTTTTCCTGTACTCACGTCTCGGATGAACCCAACTTAGTTTCTGCTTGAGCTGCAGCAATGACATGGTGACATCCCGCCAAAGTGCAAAAAATTACGGCATATTCACGGGGTGAATGATGATGAATGGGCGAAGCTCCGGAGGGATTCATCGGTAAACTGTGAATCTTCCGTGTAATTCGCCCAGTCGATCATCATGTAAAGACGTGAGAAACGCTGTGTGTGTATATACACAAATCAACTTTTATTTGTTCTTAGACGATGGATGGCTTGCGATGTCCCTTGCCTCGCGCGCTCGCACATCGGGATTCTGTCTGCGAGCGCGCGCTGCTGCCGCCTTGCGCTCTCTCCGCTGTGCAGCCTTATCCATCCGGCGACTCCGAGCGCGCGCCAACAGCGAACGGATTTTATTACAACGCTCCCCCTAGCGTACGTCGCCGTTATAAATCGAACGATTGCCTTCAACCAATGACACGCGCCATATGTGACATCATTCCTATTTTATAAGATCTCGCGTCTTTCATCAATTACAAGTACCGCTTTCTAGTTTATAACATCTTGCATCTTTTCATCATCAGCTACAAGTACCACCATCTAGTAAACACTACAAGAACTAAACGAGAGGTGGCTACATACAAGAGACGGTACCGCCATCTAGTGAACACTGCAAGAACTAAACTAGAGGTGGCTACATACAGGGGACGGTACCGCCATCTAGTGAACACTGCAAGAACTAAACTAGAGGTGGCTACATACAGGCTACAGGGGACGCACAGCCCACGCCCTAAGGAGCTTCGCCCCTAATATGTGTCATGGTGGCATCGGTTCCCTTGTGAAGTTCGCAGTGGAGGAGCCGAGCATCCTGGGACGACAGACTTGTTGAGACAATTGCTGAAAAAATCCCACCATCATTTCTTGATTCGAAGTTTTGGTCGATAGCTCCGATGAGCTGATCCATCACATCTACTCCCCCCATGCCTTCATTCTATTTCTTGATCAAATGAGGTTGAGGAACCTCCACTTTCTTGTTAGAACGTCGTGAGAAGCGTTGCGCGCCTCCAACAGGCTCGTGGCTGAGGTGGTTCGAAGAAACTGTGACGACAGCATTGTCGTTCCACCTGCATGTGTAGACCACCCCATCAAATTTGTAGTAGAAAGATCCTCGTTCTTTCTTTCCGACGTCTTGGAGGCTCTTCAGGGGACATCCACTGGTTCTTGTATCTCACGCAGTCCTTGTCACTTGAATCCCCTGGTGAGCGAGTCTCGTCAAGAGGCCGTGGAAATGAAGAGGTTTTCGAAATAGATTTCGAGCTTACAGGGGTTGGAGGACCGACACCGTGTTGCTAACTACCCTGAGCCTGAGAGGGGTTTCGTCATCCTTCTCATTTTTTCCGCAATATATATTCATTGCGTAGGGGTACCCGTTTGATGAGTACATCATCCAGACCTTGCAACCAAATCGAATTGGTTTACCGCGAATAAATATTTTGCACGAGTGGTGGTCATAATAGGGCACCATTGACTCATCGATGTTCAGGTTCTTGGATTTGGAGTGATTTCCACCACTCCAAATTGGTGGAGACACTTGAAGATTTGATCGTAAAACGGCTGAATCCTGCCCATGTTGCCTGCTTGCAACTGAGTATTGTCAACCACATGAGAACCTTTTGAGCTGCCGGAACCTATTGCAGTACATCACTGTCGAGACTATAGACACGCAAAAGGTCTTCTGCAGTGCTCAAGTACGAGTCTTCTGACGGAACAAAGTGGTAGTCACTAAAAAGTAAGAGACCAAAAAACTGACGGATGTCCACTTCAGTGACGTCGACCTCCTCGCCCTTTTGGAGTACATATCTTGCTGTCAATTCAGCCAATGAATCAATATATTCTGGAGAAATAATTTTGCACAATACCCAAAAAGGGCTCATGTTTCCAAGGTCCAGAAATGCCTCTAGCAATAACGGAGGATTGTCGCTGGGAAGTTTTTTATCAAACTTATCATGGTCACCCCATGTTGGTGTATGAGCACGCTTTGGGTTTTTTGTTTTTGCAGTCTTTGTTGAAGATTTCTGTGCCTTTGCAGCAATCATTTGTCTCGACGCTGGTCGCTTTCGTCATGGCTCAGAACTCGAACTGGTAGGCAAATCAACATCTTCATCACTGCATCGCATATGTTCATCGCTGCATCGCACAACTTCAACGCGCCCGCATACATCATCGGATGCAACTTCAAAAAAGTTAAGTCAAGTCAAGACAGTTATTTTCATTCACGTGCTCCTGATAATGATAATGATGATGATCCTTGTAATACTGGCGCACACCGACAAAGTGATATTGCCATCTCCATCTTCAACACGCCAAAAAAAAACAAAAAAAAAGAACAAGGCAAAACGCTAGCGCATGCCCATGCTCTTTTTTGACCCTGAAATGCCAATGTTCAAAAAAGGAACAACCACATAAAACTCTCGAACCTGGTAACTAGAGTGCCTTTGCTATTTATTTTTCTTTTGCCACGTGATGCCGCAATGTAGCCCTATATTCTAGTTCTGCTTTGCCCACTGCTACGTTACCTCTTCTTGCAAACTATAGTGACAAGCGTCTGGTGGGGAAGGAGCACGAAGTATGCCTATATTTAAACATTTAACGAAAATTTCTACAAGGGTTTATGCAAGAGAAAGTGAAATTGCTACATTTTTCCAAGCATCAGTAAGTATGCGAAACAAAAATTTAAGAAGCGCGTTATATGGATGGAAAAACAAAAAAAAATGGAGCTTCATATGTTCCAATTTCGGAACATTGGCAAGTAAAAATGGGGTATGGTATAAGGTAAGTAGTATATGTCAATTCTAGCGTAATGACTTAGAAACGGCTGCAAGTAGTCCCATAAAACTTTACGTGCTCACAAGAAGTGCCACTGGATATCAAGTGACACCCTTTCTTATGCCTAGGTTGCCTATCTTTCCGATAGCCCACTCCCGAATTTTAAAGGGGGTTGAGAAGTTGTAGCCCGAACTCCCGTAGTCTTCAATTTCACACAGACACGAGATGGTGAGAATATAAGCCAGAGCGAGGTCGCTTAGTGAAATTTATCCATTTATTTGTTTTCAGAACTAATATTATCAGAGTAGTTAGATAGCAAGCTCTGAATAAATACCTATTTAAATACCACAGCTACTGTGCATGTGGTGTTTTTACGTCTTGTGAATACTCTCATTCATTCCACCTAAACCCAGTGATTAGTCAAGCCTGAAGGCATCTTCAGCCTTCTATGCTTCATGAACTGAGATAAAAAGCAGTAGAGTGGTTTTACTGTGTTTTGTTGTATTTATATGGTATTTTACAATAATAAATGTTCTATTTATAATCTATAAATTGTGTTATTGCCTGAAGTGCTGCTTTTAATTGATTCGCATTGACAGAAATTTTTTTGTGGTTTGAAAAAGCCCTTTTTTAGTCGTTTTTCCTCGAGACTTCGTTATTGAGTTGCACTTGAGCTATTTCATTAAGACGATCACAGTTCCTTACGCATATGTCTCGCTTCTATGGCAATTCGCCAAGTTTTAAGCGTCCTTTAGCAGCTCTCGGAAGCACATCTGCAATACAACTGTGCAGCAATAAGTTCGAGCTCTTTCTCCTCACCCAATAATTGGACATCTATAGCTGAGCGTCCGCAACACCTCTGCTGACGCAGTCTGCCCGCAGCGATTTCCAATAACAGCCTGCATACGCGAAGCTTCCACAGGGCACCCGACTAAAACTATGCAATCTCATCTTTTAATCTACTGAGCAGTATTATTTCCTGCGTTAGCGGCGCGCACATATCAGCGTGCAATAATTATTCGTCTTTCATTCTCTCGTTTCTTTATACACATGTTGTGACGTACTAGGAGCCGTCGAGATGAGAGAAGACCAGCAAGACAGTCGGACGTGTATCGTGAACGAAGAGTCAACAGCACTTCGTCTTTGCCCTGTTTGGCATTTTCGGCTGTCCATGGCTTCCTGGCTGACAACACTAGCTGGTGACCACATATAACAATTTTTTTGTTGCAACTACCATCTACATACCCTTTAAAATTGTTCCCAGTTTTTATTGAGCAAATTTTATTCTCGTTAGGCTAAATTTTTTAAAGCATCTATAAAGTATCTACTTCTTCTTTACATATAATTTGCATAGTTGTTGAAAATGCCATTTCACATAATTATAATAGAAGAATTAACGTTTCGTGTTTTCTCTGTGAGTACCAAACTAACTTCTTTCTCGCGAGTGAGATGCTAAAATAAATTTCAAACTGAAACGAATCTGTTGACGTGACACTCTCATGAAGCTATGGGGGATATCTTGTATGCAAAAACGGTGTGTATACATTTTTTTTTTCAACGTTTTACACTCTGTATCGTAAATTCGCGCCTAAGAAAACGCTGAGACACGTCGGACAAGAACTAGTCTTGAACGCATTTCACCGTAGCCCACCACCAAGAAACACAGAAAGACGCATAAGACCGACCATCGTATCTATGAGAGAGCTCATGCAAGGACGTTTGTCGCTGCATGTGCGTACATGAAAATATATGAACGTCGCGGGCGCAGGCCACGTAACGTGCCCACAGTCGTCATGTTTGCGTATGAAGCACCCCCATGCGTGCAACTATCTGCGTAAACACTAGAAATATTGTTGATTGATTGATTTGTGGGGTTTAACGTCCCAAAACCACCATTTGATTATGAGAGACGCCGTAGTGGAGGGCTCCGGAAATTTAGACCACCTGGGGTTCTTTAACGTGCACCCAAATCTGAGTACACGGGCCTACAACATTTCCGCCTCCATCGGAAATGCAGTAGAAATATTGTAAGAAGCGCACACAGTGACACCAAAATATCCTCGCATCCATATTGCTCAGCCCGAAAATCGCTTGAGCGCTCGCTCGCGATCCTGACTTGAGAAATGGCCGGGAGGACAACGGGTCATTGAGAAAAATGATGGTGTGGACGAGAGCGCAAGTTAAGGTCGCACAGGCGTCATCCAGTATGTAAGCTCTTCTTGCATCATTTCTGTAGCGAAGTTGAAGTACTGTACAGCGTTGCTTTTGGCACCTGCATCGGACGAGGGCTGCTGACCCTTCCGAAGTTGAGACGACAGACCAGATTTAGAAAGATGCTTGACGTGTCGAAGTTTTCGCAAGAAACATACACTGGAACAGCGCTTTGCTGGCACGGATGTTTTTGAAGTTGCTTGAGCCTCACTATGACGTTTAATTTATAGCTTCCTGAATCCTTAACCGTTCGTGGCAAGAGTTCCTTTGCTTACTAACGAAACGAAATGATGATGGGAGCAACTTTACGCGACAAATGAAAATGAGATATCATGTGTATGTGTTGTCGGATACCGCTCAGTTTTCTGCGGTTCTGATTATCCATCAGGAAACCTGTCTATTCATAAATAAAATAATTTTGGCTGGTTCAGCAATGTGTTAAACAACATCACTGCAAAAGAAACATCAGGTAACCGACTAGTTCAAGTAAGTTGTAATAGCTCGGATAACCTACTGTCGTGTCCATTAAATAGTGTTATTGGCACCGACTCGCAGATGTTTTGAGCAGACCTTTGCTTTCGCAAAAATGCAGCCGCTTATATTTGATTCTGATCTAATTTCCCAAACCTCACCTAAGGATTGTTTGACCAATGCCGGCATCGCCGTTCAGCTTTCACGACGAACAATTTCATTTACAAATAAACTGCCAGCTTGTTACGTAAGTGCGTTCATTTTCGCTATTTTCCGAGATCGTATAGCGTGTATGTAGTGGTCCGACTAACGTCTGGACGACCGTATTCCAGCACAACCGCACTCCCTTCTTAATCCCAGCTGCACATTCCGAATGCATCTTTTTTTGTGCATTGCCCATCGATTCGTAGGTTCTGCTTACCTGATAACAAAACAACGCGCATACCGAGCGCGGCAATCCACTTTCGAGCGTTCGTAAGCCTCTTCAGTCAAATCCACGTTTTTGCTCGTTTTTTTTTATCCCCCGCTCTCTCATGTGTCTATACCGCTTTCCTCCGATCTTTATAGCATTCCCGGATATATTCACTCTCATCCTTACTTACTCCTCAATGCACCGTTCGTCAGCTCTCTTGTTGACCACTCGCCTCGTTTGCGTGTCGTTTCCCGGACTGATCCGATTTCGACGGCCGCTGCTCACGCTAATGGCCTCCTATTTGGTCAGCTTTCGTTGCGCGGCTTCTTGTGGCCTTTCTTTTTTTTTTGCTCACCTTTTCAGCTTTTCGCGCTTTCAAACGGGTCTGCCCGAAGAAATAAATAACAGCAAAAAAAAATAAACCTTTTCTTTCCCGGCACTCAGCTCAGCTTTTAGCAGCACTCGCACACCAACAACGTACAGCACTTGATTTTTTTTTCAGCGGGCATAAGCACGGTTCTTATGACAAGCTTATTTCGCTCTTTATACGTAGGTTTTTCATACGCGATCAAATTTTTATTTTAATCTTACCCCCAACTTAACATGTGAAATACCTGCAAATGGGTGTGCTTCTCCCGTTCTATCTTTTGTGTTATTGTTGATTGTCGCAAAAACCATGTATATAACACGTGCGCTGAATTTGTGCTTATGAGGAGGGTCTTGTTTCACATTGAAGGCAAGCTATATGTCAGCTTGACTTGTTTTTTTAACCATCCTGAAACTTTATCAGAAGCAGCGGCAATGATCTGAGTCAATGAAAGTGCCGCAGGTTACATGGTTGGTTGTTCTCTTTTATGGACAGGGAATTTTCAAGAACGCTTCCTATAGCTCAGCAGGCTGTGGAGCTGTGTGACTCTCAGACACAGCGGTTGCATATTCTCTCGTGATACTGACGTTGACGAATGCAGCGACAACGCGTCTGAAATTAAAGTCTTCATTGGTTGAACATGTGGTTGGGAAATAGAAACTGAAACTACAGCAAACAATGCGCGTCGTACTTTTGGTAACAGGGCGTCGACCATCAATAATCTGAAACGCGGCAACGCACGTCGACGCTTGTACACGCGGCGTAGAACAATCGAGTGTTACCAGCTGATGGACGAGTTTGTTCCCGAAAAAACTTAGCTGTTCGCGTTTACGCGCTCAAACTGGAACAGATAATCGAGAATATTTCGAATATTCTGCAACATTCTGGCCGCAGATTGCGCAAGGAAGGTAACTACTACTCGTGCAATGCACCGGCAACATAACACATAGCAAGGAGGGTGTGTGGGATTGGCTCCCTCTGAAAAAAGAACATTTCGATGCTTGAGAAGTCGCTGTATGTATACTAATAAAGCAACAAATGACAATGAGCAATAAGCACAAGCAATGAAGAACAATAACAGACATGAACGGCTTCAGGTCACGGCACGCCGTCGTTGAGAGTTCGTGATGTCGTAAGGGACAACCTCATAGTACAGTGTGCCAAGACATCGAACTACCTACCCTCTATATATGGTCTGAAGTACCGTAGCAGAAGTTTTTCACTGAAGCCACGTCGGCGCATCGGTGTCCACAACCCAGATACGGTCACCGGGCTGGTAATCCTCGAAGCATCGTCGAAGATAAGAGCGGCGTCTGTCGGTCGCCTGTTGGTTCTTGATCCAAAGGTGAGCGAGTTGCCGGGCATTTGAAAAAAAAGTAAAAGTATACTCAAGCTCACAAGGCGTGCGGGACGTTTTTGTTTTTTGCCCCTGCCATCCCTTTCTGCTTATAGCCTCCAGTGCTTTCGCCGGGACGAGAGCAGAGAGAACACTTTTGCAGCGTGCGACAATTTTTCGTTACTCCACTCGTATATTGGATGGATTCTTTTGAAACTTTTGCGGCATTAAATTCATAAGGCAATAAGCTTTCTTCAGTGAATCCACTCTATACGGTTACTTGAAAGGCATTTAATGTCCACCGACGCTAAGTACTTCGCGTTGCAAAGTCGATCCAACGCATCGTCTATTCGTGGCAGAGGATATACACGTCTTTGTTATGATTTTTTTTCAGGCGGCCATAATTGACGCTTAAACGAGCATTCTGTCATTTTTATTCACTAACGCCATGGGTAATGCCCATGGACTCTCAAATAGCCGGATGATGTCGTCAGTGTAGCATTTCATCGGCATGTCTCTTTACGGCCTCGCGTTCTCGTGTCGAAGCTCTGTACGGGCTATGACGGAGTAGGTATGGCATTTTTCTCTGGTCTGATGCGGTGTTTCACGACTGGTGTCTGCCGAATTCTCGACAACAAAGGAAAAGCAGTCCTTGTACAGCAGGAACAGGGTCTGGAGCTGCTCTTGCTTATGCTTCAAAATGCTCGGATTGACGTCGAAAGCTGAGTGAGAAGTTTGATTCGTTGGAGTACCTCCTGTAGAATTGGTGAGGGAGAAAGCATTGGTGGCTTCCTCAATTTCCTCGGTGTAGGTGACTTTGGTGGCTTTTGTTCACGTGCTCGTACTCGTTGCTGAAATTTGTAAACAGTACCCTTGCTTTCCCTCTACGCAACTCAGCGATTTTTCTTGCGATGCATGTCTCAGAGTTGATCAGCAGGTGCTTGCCGCTTTCAACGACGCTTTCAAGGTTTGCAGACTTTCTCATTGCCGACAGATACGATGGAGCGTGAGCGAGTCGAAATGGCGACTTGGTCTTTCAGCACACACACGGTGGGCTCTCCTGGTGGTGTGTCCGGTCATAGTGCTTTTTTTATCGATAGTGTTATCGACTCGGATATCAGGTCGATGATTGCACCATGAAGGCCTAGGAAGTCCATAATAAGGATGACGCCTGTCGTAGAAGCGCTAGTAGGAGTACCTAAAGTCACGGGATAAATCCGGTTGTTGATGGTGATTCTCGCTGTGCAGCTTCTCTCCGGCGTTGCTCGGTGACCACCTAGTCCAAATTCTGGGGCCTTCCCAGGTGGTCTTGTCCTTTCTTCAACTTCTAGGACGAATGGCCTATTGGTGACACAATATTCGGCTCTGGTGTCGACGAGAGTTGTGACGCTGTGGCTGTCGACGAGAACGTCGAGGTCACTAGTTCGATCGGCACCTGGCGTATCGGTTGGGTCGCGACATCGAACCATGGTCGTATCGGCTTCATCACTGCTTCTATGTATCGTCATCAGGTCTTCTGGCCGCGAAGTCTAATTGTTGGAGCTGCATTCAAGTTGCGGCAGGTTCTTGCGGTTAAGTCATGTCGTCGTCGGTGGAGGAGCTTCGGTAGTTCATCGTAAGCGAACAGCATCTTCATAGGTTTCTGCCCATAGTTTTCCGGTATAAGAGCTCGGAGATCGACCTCGAGGGCTTGCATACTGCGTGCGATGAGGTGACGCGTAGCAGTCTGGTGACGGCGAATGGTAAAGTAGTCGGGGTGCCGACTGCGCTCCGGTGAGGTATACACATAGTCAGCAATGTCGTGTGGTTTTTCACCCGCTTTGCGTACGGCGCATTTTCATCGAAACCCTTTAGACCTATCTGTCTATACCAGCAGCGGCGGTATGTGTGGCCGGCCTTCCCGCAGTCGTAGCAGAGTGGAAAATGGTCGGGGGTGTGCCACATGGTAGTCTTTCTTGGCGTGTAGCACTGGTCAGCAGGCGGGAGGGGTCACGAGGGTGGTGGCAGCGTTTGGCGTCTGGCGATGGTGGTGCTGCTGTGTGGCGTCCTTAAGGGGTCGTGGAGAGAATGTGCTGCGTCGAGCTGCAGCAGCGTAACTCAAGGCCTGTGACTTGAAGCGATCGAATAGGAGTACAGAGCAACTGCTGGAGTTCATCACGAGCGATCTAGGCTATCGGATCCACCTGAGGTTCTGATCTGGGGAACATCTGCTGCAGCTCCTCACGCACAACTGCTCTGATCGTCTCACGCAGGTTGTTTTCCAGCGCTTGGACATCTCCGTAGCTCGTCATGACCACGTGGTGGTTGTTGCAACTTCTGACAAAAAGAAGTTGCGACATTCACGCGTGGCTCGATTGCTCGAGACACTGGTTCTATTTTTTGCCTGGTTGACCAGCAAGTCTAGTATGAGTTTTCTACGGCATTAAAGCCTTTTATTTCCTTATCTAAGGCGTTTGTCTTCAAGGTGGTGTGGGAAACTTGCCGGGAGCCATCCAATGACAGCATCCACAGCAACCGAGGGCAGACAAGTGTCTAGTTACGATCTTGAACGGCCAATCATCCAGGCTGCTATGACTCAACCAACCGCCATCATGCACTCGCTTAAAGGGAAGCAAAAAGCTCATCGTACGCTTTTAACGAAGCTCGTAACTGAAGTCGAAGCGGCTATTTCAAACGACGAAGCGAGCTTGCAATATTTTTGGGTGCTCGCAGACCAATCGGAAAGCATCATTGGTGAGCTGAAATCAATTGATCGAGAGATAGAGCCGTACTTAAGAGGCCCTGATGCTGGGCGAGAATTCCTCTAGGCTGCCGAGTACATAGACAAGACTGTTACTCCCTTGTCCAAATTCAAATATCGTATTCTGCAGTTGCAGCCTTCGACAGAACATGCACCGCCAAACCTAACAGTTACTGCATTGGATTCCCCAACCTCTAGTCACAGCATAAGACTTCCGCGACTAAAAGTACTAAAGTTTAACAGAACGTCTCGCAACTGCTCGCAACTGGCTCCCATTTTGGGAACAGTTTCAAAACTTAGTCCACGAGAACCCTACCTTGACGGATCTAGATAAGTTTGCCTATTCAAGAACAGCGCTGTTAGGCCCCGCCACTGCGGCAATAACTGGACTACCTGAGAGTTCGAGGTGCTATAAAGACGCACGGGCTATCCTCATTGCACGGTTCTACAAGGAAGACATCATTGTCAAAGACCACGTTGAGCTTCTCAGTGGCTCACAACCCGTTCGGTCAACCACAGACGTACGCATATTACGTCGCTTGTATGATAACATGGAGGCTAATGTTCGTGGTCTACGGAAGTTGAAGATGACAGAGGAATCGTTTTTGACAGTTCTACCACATATCCTCCGACATTTATGCGAGAACTGGTGCTCGAGTACAACCGGTGTTGCAAAGAATGTTACGAACCCTCTTCACCGAGAGAAAACGACGAAGTAGGTGAGAAAATGCCTTCCGCATGGCAGAGGAGCCTACGATCGCTGCTTCAATTTATTCGTAGAGGAGTGAAAGCACTAGAATTCTATCGGTCCTGGTGCGTTGATATGGACTGAAACAAGCGAGATAAACTGAGACGTGCAGATCATAGCACAAGCTACTGAAACCAACAAGGTCCGAACAAGTAGACTCGGCTTCAGGGTACCGCACATTAACAGTGACGAACATGCTACCGAACATCGCAAAACCGTGCTCACTATCGCAGACAAGAAGACCAAGATTCAGCAAAATGGGCACTGCTTCAGATGTACAATGCAATATCAACTGGTGAAGGATTGCCACAAAAAGGTCAGCTGTCTCAAATGTCATCGACGACACGCGACAACCATGTGCGAGCCAAGCGTTGCGAATTCCAATTCTGCGAGTGCGGCCACACCCCTTCAACTGCCAGCAGTCACGGGAAAACGGCTCATTCATCTTCAAACCACGACCGTACATGTGTCTTGCGGTCGGACAAGAACCGTCACCTGCATTCTTTTTGATGGCGGAAGTCAGAGGACGTTTGTAACAAGCCCAGTTGCGAAAAAAAAACTATGGTGCAAAATGAAAGGCCACGAAAATACGTCAGTGGGATCATTCAGGTGACTATAACAATGGAAGCTTTCGGAAAGTTAGACTGCACCTCCATGGCTCTAATCAAAAATCATGATGCAGCATTGAGCCACTTGTCATTGAAAAGATCTGTAATCAAGCAGTTCCATTACTTCAAGGCAGCACACTTTAAGAAATGTTAACCCATGGCCCTTGCAATTTCTGGTTTCCATTTGCCAGCCAATCACACTGACGGAACGTCAATAGAGATCCTAATCGAAGCTGACCACTACCGAGAGCTTTGCAGGCCAAACAAAGGCGTTAAATCAATGATTAAAGGCCGCATAAATAGTATTTGCCTGGACAGTTCATGGACCAGCAACAACTAACTTCACACAGCTGTGCACAAAAGCTATGGTTCTGAACATACAAGCTCTGCACTGTTGATGACTCAGTCGAAAGATTTTGAAATGCTGATTGCGTGAAAATAAAATCACCACAAAACGAGAACGAACATGTTCTGATACTTTGAAGAAACCATCAGCTAAGTGGATGGTCGCTATCAAGTAAGACTTCTGTGGAAAACGGATATTCTACGCGACGACAACAAAGCCGCAGCACTAAGGGGCTAAAGGGTCAGATCACCAAAAGGCTTCTTCGAAACTCAGAGTTACAGACATCGTATCACACCGGTCATCTCCAAATATGCCAACGATGGCATGACTGAAGTGGTCGACGGCACGGTAATTGCAAGAAGTCCAGTATATTATATGCCTCACCACGCTTTGATCAAAGAAAACAGGTCAATAAAGAAACGTGTTGTCTTCGATGCTTCTTCGCATGCAAAAGAGCACATTTCTCTCAACGACAGTCTCTACAGTAGGCCCTACCTGAACGCTGATCTAGTAAGCCTACTGTTAAGTTTTCATCGCTACCACATTGCTCCTGTAGCCGACATTAAAAATGCATTTCTGGAAGTTTTGATCAAAGGAGACGATAGAGATGCCTTGCGATACTTGTGGCCAGTATGAGACCTGTTGTACCTAACAAGCTGCTTCCAAAGGTGATCACTTTCCAGATGACACGGGTCTTTTTCGGTACAGCTTCCAGCCCATTCCTTCTTGCAGCAACTATTCGACATAATTTAGACAAGATGTCCCCGGAGTACCCTGCTACTATCTCAAAGCTGCAAGATTGCATCTACGTCGATGATATAATTACTAGAGCCGACAACGTCGATTAAGCTACCAAGGTGTGCGCAGTAACAACGGAAATATTTGCTGCCGCTGCCATAAAACTTCATAAATGCGCATAAAACGAACGAGCAGTTCTCAACTTGCACTTCAAACAAGGTTGTGAAGAGCTTCCTGTTAGAGAGCCACTCCGTGTTTTCTAGGTTTTTAGTTTGGTTTGGCAACCAGTTTCTGACAACATGTCCTTTTTTCCTCAATTCTCTCTTGTCTTTGTGAAATACCGCATTGACACTAAGGGCTTTATACTGCAATCAACCGCGAGAATGTACGACCCACTGGGACTCCTAACCCCGTGTGCTATCAGAGCAAAAGTTTGCTTTCAGCGCATCTGGAAGCTTAACGTCGAGTGAGGCACTGTTCTTACGCCTTTACTGCTGAATGAATGGACAAGGTGGTGTGATGAGCTGCCTACTATCTACGGAATTGAGCTACCTCGCTTCTACCTGCATGATTTGGCACCACAGATCAAGAACAGCACGCTTCACGTGTTTGCCGATGCAACCCCAGCCACTTACGGTGCAGTCGCCTACATATGTACCTTCGATCATAAAGAAGCAACTCATCACACAATCATCACTTGAAATGCTCGCATAGCCCCAATAAAAGAATTAATCTTGGTCTAGCTTCCTCAATCGCATCAAGACTGTGGAAACACGTCAGGTGGTCCATTTCAGATTGCCTTCAGCAGCGTGCACCTGTGGAAGCACTCAGGGATAGCGCTCGACTAGATGAGAGCCAACAGTCATCGTTGGAAGCAATTCGTACGCCATAGAGTAGGACGAGATTCAAGCTGCTACAAACATAAATTGCTGGAAGCACTGTCCCTGCACATATGATCACCTGCGATTCAATGCAAGCAGCTTGCATCTTCCGAATTGTGGTGGTATGGACTTTCATGGCTACCTAAAGGCACCGAATACTGGCCACAGCAAGCCAGAGCACCTTCGGACCTCTCGACCAAAGAGGACAGAGAACCACGCCACGTAGAAGTCAATGAACTACTGACTACACTGAATTCAACATCCCAGTTAGCGCAACCGATTATTCATGTCGCTAATTACCGTTACATTAATATTTTATACAGGATCACTGCCTGGATCTTGCGATTTGTCAGCAAACTAAGGCATAAGAGCAGTGGAACAGCATTTCTCACCTCCCACGAAACATCTGGCGCTGACATGTACTGGTTGTGCCAAGTCGAAACAGAAGAATTTTCGGAAGATGGGCAATTCGAAGAGGAGAGCGCCCCTCCGCGACCCGTCCCCTCCACGTAATACCTCGACTTTTTCAGATGACACTGGTATTTTGTGTGTAACAGGACGTATTCCCTACAGACAAAAACCTTATTCCGAGTGACAACCAATCGTTCTTTCGAAAGGCATCCTCACTCGCAACTTGTAGTTTCTCGGCACCATCGTCGACTTCTACTTGCTGGTGTACGAAACAAACTCGACGGCTTACAGGAGCAGTTTTGGGTTCTGCAAGCACGGAAGCTAGGGAAGAAACTAATCAAGGAATGCGTAGTGTGTCGTCGTTAGCATGCAAGACCATTTCAGAAACGAATCCCTTCTTTACCTCGCGGCAGAGTAAATAGAACAGAACCATTTGAAGTTGTTGGAATCAACTTCACTGGACCGCTACTCATTAAGGTTGCCCGACTGTTTAAGAAAGCATACAATGTAATCTTCACCTGCGTGGTTCTCAGAGCCATTTACCTCGAGCTGGTTGAACACATGTCTGCTTCCAGCTTTCCACACGCATTTCGCCGCATCGTTTCACGAAGACGATTTCCTGCGACTGTATACTTCGACAATGCTCTCACGTTAAAACTAAGCAAGAAAGGACTACTTAAAAAGCCATGCGGTCAAAAGAACTCATGGATGCATTTGCAAACAACAAGATAAATGGAAGTTTATCGTCGAGCGAGCACTGTGGTGGGGAAGATTGTATGAGCATCTAGTCAGATCCGCCAAATTTGCCTTGAAGAAAACCATCGGACAGCGTAGCCTCACGAAGGACGAAGTTGCCACGACTCTAACAGAAGTTGAGGGTGTTCTAAACTTCAGGCCAATCACGTACATTTACACGGACGTTCGAGATCTGGAACCCCTCACACCAGTGCATTTCCTCACTGAAAAAAAAAAAACGGCTCGTCTCGATCCTAGGCCCGAGGCAGCCTGAGTTGCTCTCGGTGTCACTCGCCAACTGAACCAATTTATGAAGCAGAGACAGGAATATATCTAGAGGACTTTTGGCAACGATAGGAAAGAACTATCTTCAAGAACTATGATAATACCGTCAGCAAAGGCCAACTGCGGAAGTGAACATTGGAGACGTCGTACTTCTTGAAGACAGCCTACAACCATGCCAACTGTGGAAGCTAGCCAAAGGGACCGAAGTCCACGCTGGTCGCGATCAAAAAATAAGATCATGTACCATCAGACTTGCAGATGGAACGCATCTACAACGACCTACCAGGCTCTTCTACCCATGGAAAGTTTACCAGCTTTCGTGAACTTTGTTTTGGCGTGGGACAGGTTGTTGCAACTTCTGACGAAGAAGAAGTTGCGACATTCACGCGTTGCTCGATTGCTGAAGATGCGGTTGTCTTTTTTTTTGCCTGGTGGACCAGCTGCGCAAGAATGAGTTTTCTACGGTATTAAAACATTTCATTCTTCTATCGAAGGCGTTTTTATCTACAGTGATTCTATTACATGTTGCTGATATTGAGGGCCTTCGCTATGGCTGAGGCCCTAGACGAATTCTGTGACTGTCTTCGGCCGATTACGCGCATCTCCATCGAAAAGTTCTTCCTTCAGTCATCTCACGAGGAAAGTGACCTTTTTTTTTCCTTGGGCATGTCAGCGTCGGCGGGGTGTAAAAGCCACGTCATATCCCCTGTAAAGGTGGTAACGCTCTTCATTCGGGAGCTGCACTCGTATGTCCAGTAGAGCGGCGGCCTTCCTCTTCGAACGACGCTTTTAAACGTTGCGAGGAAGCTGGCCCGGCAGATGTTCCAGGTTCCCGCTCTCAAACCAGGTCCTGGCGCTGTCTTCGAATAAGAAGTACACAAAGCACAGCCTGTCGTCGAGGTCCGAGTTGTTGAAGGCCAAATTCCTATCGTAACACTCAAGCCACGTCTCAAGATCCTGACATAGCGGCTCCCTTGGTCGGCAGCGCCCTTGGCCACTGCATGCATCACAACCGGAGGTGCTAACGCAGTGGCTGTCATCGTTGCTGCAATCGTGGTCATGGACTTGTTCTTCCGGGTTGTTTCATGCAGAGGCCCGTAATCTGGCTGGACACCACTCACGGCTCGAGGCTGCCGTTGATGTCTTTTTTTTTTTTGCGGTTAAGACGTGGTTCACGGCTTGTCGGGTAGTCTGAAACGTCGCTTTTCCGATCACAATATTCAGTCATTCTTCATGTTCATATAACGTCAGCATTTCCCTATTAAAGGCACAATTTAACTTGTCATCCTTCGCTTTTCGTCATCGTGTTGCCCTGCCCCTTTTTCACATGTTTTTACAAATTATTTTACAGCTCGCTGAACCGCCAACCTTCCAACACGCCATCATCGTCACGCACCTTTCGGCGAACCAGCCATCAACTACAAGTTACCTGTCCATGAACACGAACAGTAACATTAAAAGCCTAATTTCCCCCCCAAGCTGCCAAAGGCTGCTATATCCTGCATACCATGCTGCTGCCACAAGAAGTCATACGAAATTTCTGGTCATGTTGCCAACATATATCACCGCATAACATCTGCTTTTATTGCGCCATTATGTCAACCAACCCTTATTCAATGCCCCTAAACGAGGTCTTTGAGGTAATAGAATGAAAGGAAAAGCCTTTCTACCAGATGTCATTTGGTTGTAATGTTGACTAAGGCAGACACAGCGTGTCTGACATTTGGCAGAACTTGTGGCCCAGAAATAGCAAGTCAAATTACACCAAACAATGCGCTCCGTACTATCGGCGAACAGAGCACCAAGCGTCGATAATCGGAGCCGCGGCAACGCGCGTCGGCATTTATTCAAGCGGCGTTGAAACACTCGAGTGTATTCCTGATTACAGAATTTGTTCCAGAATAAACTCAGCTGTTGGGGAACTGCGCGCTCAAGCGGAGCAGATGATGAGAAATATATCTCTCTAAAATGCTCTGGGAGGCATTCTGGCACGGATGGTTCAAGGCAGTAACCACACGTGCAATGCGTCAGCAACAGGAAACATAGAAAGAAGAGTGTGTGGCAATATTAATGGCCGCGAAATGCACTATTGTTAGGTTAGGTGCCTTGCTATAGATCCCCATATGGGTGAATTACCACAGCCCTCCACTACGGTGATCCTCATGATCACATTGTGCTTTGGGCGTGTCCAACCACGGGAAAAGCATTATTGTGAGTACAGTTTTAATAAAAGACAACGTGCCATAAGCGAGTGAATGGCATACAAAGCAGCGATTTTTCCGTGAGATTATATGAAAAGATTGTACAGTCGCACCACACTATATTAACTCAGGTAAATCAAATTATTATTTATATGAAACTTTTTTCGATCAAGACAATGCGCTAGCGTCAATAAATGGAAGAATTACGAATACATTCAAACGAAAACAGCCCCGACACTTCGATTTATCGAATCAGCAGTAAATGCCGCAAGATGTTGGCTTTTCCTAAAAAACTTTACTGTTCCCCTGACGGAAGACTTCTCTGTCACTTGAATTTTGGTGAACGAAGTGGTGTGAATAGAAGGGATCCTCGCTAAAAGCCAACTACTGCTTGCCGTTTGTGCTTTTCTCCATGAATCCTCAGTCGTTGCGCCTTCAGCTTGTCGTAAGGGGTCACCGTTCGTATCTCCGCCGGTTATATATAAGGGCCCCTGAACCACCTTGAGATTGCAATTTTGTTGTAGTGTCGCAGTTGTAAGTCCACATAGAACACGTATAGCCATCGTAATTTAACAAACAGTTTTTTTTGTTCCCACAGGTGCCAAAAAAATGCAGATCTCACGTACACTGTGGGAATCGATGATATGCGAAGCACGAATGAGAAATGTTGATATGTCACTTTAAAATTAGCACAACGTTAAGAAGTTGAGGCAAATGATGCCGTACATGACTTCCGTGTCATGATTATCATGTTTGGATGTGTCGCGGCAAGTGGTGGCTGGTGGCAGCGAAGACATCGGAGACATGGGCCGACGTTTGAAAGCCTCCGGCAATGGTTGCGACGAAGGTGCTGCTGTAGGTGGCTGGTAGTGTGATGTAATAGGCGGGACGGGTGGTGGACGGCGGACAGCGTCGGCGTGACTCAGTTGACGCTGCTCGCGACTGAGATCAGCTGCTGAAAAAGCGTGCCTAAGTTCGTCACGAACGACTGCGGCAACGGTGGTCACTGGTGTATCCACTAGAGGAGTCCAAAGCTTCTGAATTTCTCTTCGGACAATATCTCTGATCAGGTCACGTAGGAGCCCTGATTGTCCAGAGTCCCTGAGTGGCGTTGATTGGGGTGGCAGTGGACGAGCGATCATACTGCCTCGATCTTTGGTGCAGAGCACGCTCAATGGCAGTGGCTTCTCATATAAAATCGGCCACAGTAGTTGCGGCAATGCGCACAAGTCCAGCGAACAGTTGTTCTTTCACGCCGCGCATAAGGTAGCGCAACTTCTTTTCGTCGGACATATTGGGATCAGCCCAATGACATAGGCGTGTCACGTCTTCAGCAAACATTGCCACTGTTTCGTTAGGTTTTTGAAGCCTTAACTCGAGCAATTGCTGAACCCGCTCTCGACGGTCGACGCTTGCAAAGGTGTCAATCAGCTGCTGATGAAACTCATCCCATGTGGTTTACGGCCTTCTCGATTCTGAAGCCACGTGTCAGCGCTGTCATCGAGAGGGAAGTACGTGCGGGCGAGCTTCTGCTGAGCATTCCACTGGTTGATGTCGACAACGCGTTCGTAATGCTCAAGCCAATCTCCTACATCTTCATGTGGGACACCACTGAAGCGATCAGGCACAAGTGGGTGAAGAAGTGTTACCTGGGCTAGTTTGAGAACGGGGCTGCCTTGCATCCCTTGGACCAGCTGTGGCTCGCTGGCGGAGGCCATTGGCAGAGGTACGTAATGCCTGGTAGAATGTTCGTCGAAGGAGGTCAGCTCAGGAGAGAGGCCTAGCAACCGCCGACTGAAGCGGTGCACTGATGTCGTAACAGGTGGATGCGTGAGCATCGGTAGACTTGCAACCCAGCGCCTCCACCAGTGTCGCGGTTCAACGTAAGCAGTTCACCGAGACGTTGAATCCGAGAACCAACGGCATGCGTTTTTATGCAGGAGCCAAGAGCAAGAGATGATGATTTATTTATTTTATTTATTTATTTACAGATACTGCAGGCCCTACCCGGGCCCATGCAGGAGTGGGTACAAACAATACATTCAATCAATAACTAGTGAGACGCTGGAGTACATGGCATAAATGAAAGAATACATAACTATCAAGTACAGAAAAGTCAAATATATTTTCTCGCTGTTCAACAGAACTGCCCACAACTAAGAATATTTTCAACATTTGTAGCCGGATGAATTGCACTCAAATGACACTATTTTCAGCATACATCACTTGTATGGTGAAATTAATCTTTTCTATCTGTTGAGTGAATGAAGCCGTCGAGGCAGCATTCACTACTTCCGCAGGCAATGCGTTCCAATGAAAAATTGCGCGAGGAAAGAGAGCGAATGATGATGATGATGAACCTTCAGCTTTGCTGGCACTCGCCCACAAAGGGGGATCGGCCAAGAACCGGGCGGCAGGATCATCAAGTGTGCTAATTCAGGCATTCAGGTAGTCTCGTAGCCGTAAATAATAACAATAGGCTAAGAGGGTAATCTCTTTGTTGCCCTTATGTACTCGCACACAGCAGAGAAAACCTCCCTGTGGCTATAACCTAATGCAATCCCTCCGAAAGATAAAAGCAAGAGAGCTAAACAAAACCACGTCGTCTTCTTCAGTGTCCCTTTCCACGAGGCTGTTGGCGCGCACACCTTCTTCGTTCTGTGTTTCGGGCGCGGCAATATGAGGAAAAGATGCGAGATGGCGGTACTTGCAGTGTTCACAAGATGGACGGATGGACGCATGGACAGACAGACAAGGAAACGAACGAATGGATGAATGCGCGGACGGACGGAAGGATGGACTGACAGACAGATACACGGAGGGACGGACGGATAGACGGACGGACGACGCACGCACGAATGGCCGGCCGCACGGATGGGCGAACGTAGAGACGGGCGCACGGACAGACGCAGGGACGGACGTGCGGACGCTTGTATGGATGAATGGACGTGTGGGCGGACAGACAGATGGACGCACGAACGGTTTCACAGACGGACGGAACATAGCTCGGATAAACTGATGGATGCTTCACACAACTTATCATCATTCACCCCATTAGGTGTGATTTTTTTAGCTTGTGCCCCGACCTCGTCTCGTAGTACAGCCACATTTGTTATTGTTGATCGTGATGACTTTTCTCTCTAAGTGGTTATGAGAAGGAAAAGCGCCGTCCTTGACTGTCTATCCTTACGATGACATCTCAACAGGTCAGCACAGGGATAGGGTTATGAGAATAAAATGTATAGGAAGGAAAGGTAGGAGAAGAATAACATTAAAAATAAAAGGACACATTCACTCCACCTCAGGCAGCCCACGCCCGAACCGCCACGAGAACCCGCAACCTCCCGGAAAAGCCACTGAGAAGGCCGGGGAAAAAATATTCGCCAAGATGAGCCCAAGAGACACATTAAAGGACGGGAGTGCGCGAAACACTCGCTGGGGCACATAGCCCAGGCACGGAAAAAAATGAGAGTCTAGTTGAACTCACGAGTGAGAGCCCTGATGGCCTCGATGCAGTCGCAATGCATCCGGCTATATCCTCGGCACGACTGCATCCTGTGCAGCAAGGGCTGCAGCACCAAGTCCACGCACCGGTGAGTCAGCCGGCAGCACAAGCACAGCAGGGAATGCGGCGGCTAAAGCCGCCACCACCGCGTCTTTCTCGTCAACAGACGAAGCTGGCGAAGTGGGAGGAAGAGGTGAAGCCGTTATTGAACTTGACTATGCTGGAGGGGCACTTGTGGAGGCGTGAGGGGCGGTCTCCGATGCAGTTCGGCCACCACCAACGAGAGCGTCGCGAAAGGGCCAATCCTTCACGACCACCATGCTGCCACGCTTTTCGATGTAGATAGCGGTCCTGGCTTTCTCCAACGCTTGGCGACGTGTCACAGGGCCATCTGAAGTGGCAATGATGACGGTGGCCTTGCGCTGCATCTGCCAGGCAGGGAAGTGTGGCTCGTTGACTGGATGGGTGCCGTTGCAGGTGATACAGCGAGAGCGCTCCGCAGGGAACGGTGCGTTGGGGTGGTTCTACTGCAACGGTGGCAGCGCTCGTCTCGCGAGAAAGTGTTCGTGGCTAGGCCACACTGCAGAACACCTACCACTTTTCGTGTCGTGGCCGAAACAGACGCACTTCAGGGGCAGGAACACGTGCAGACGGACCGCCCTGCGCAGCTTGAAGAGGAATATCTCCGCTGGTATGGTGGTTTCCTCAAAGGTGATGGTGACACACTTGCCCCGGCGTGCACACGAGATGACCGGAACAGCTGTGGATGTTTGCCGTGGTGTCGGTGGCATCCAAGTCCTTGAGACATCTTCCACGCAGGTGTTGTCCATGAGAAGCTTGGACCTGCCGTTCAGGGAGATCCTGCGAACCTGGAGCTCCGAAGAATCCGCCACATGGTTGAACGTCTACGACAGCGAGGTGTCGTTGAAAGTTGACGCGGACGCGTTGGGCGGCAGTGAAACCAGAAAGAAACGCTGTGAAGAAGTCACGAGACTCGGCGAGGAAGTTTGCTTTCTTCCCCATCGGTCTAAAGAGGATTGTGCCGCTGCGTTTTCCTCACGAATGTGGGGGAGGCAGGGGCGACAGGCTCAGGCGCCATGGTCGAGTTGACTTCGGCGGCCCGGGTGAAGGGGGAGGCCGGAGAAGGAAGGGGGGTTGAAGCGCGGAATGGCGACTCCATTCAGTGCGCCCGTCGTGTTTGAGATTGCAGGTGACGGGGGAGACGTGTTGTGCTCCCAAGAAGAGCTGGAGGTGAACGAGGGACGGCCACTCAGTCGTAGGTCTCTAGCCAGGCTCCGGGACTTCGAACGATGGCCCATGGAAAGTAGTTGGTTTCCCCTTGGCTGCTGCAGACGATCGTGGGCTGTGGGGCAGCAGTTGTCATCTTAACACGGTTGAGGTCATGGCCTTGGTCTTCCGAGCCTTATCTTGCACAGGCCCCTACTTCGGAGGCAAAGTCTGCTGCCTGCGGCTTGTCAGTGCTCTTGGCTAGCGTCGGGTCTTCTTCGCGACGTGGGCTGAGTTGACGGCTTGACGGGGTAGTCCGGTACATGGAACGAAGCAGCACCGCCACTAGATGTCCGGGATCGTGACGTGAAGAATGGACCAGACTCCGGTCAAAGAAGAAACTTGTTATTCGGGCTGAATTTGTGGGCCACGCAAAAAACGAAAGTAAGACACTGCACTGATAGCGGGGAACAGAGCGTCGGTCGTCGATCAACTGACAAGCGGCTAAATCAGGTCGGCATTTATACCTTGCATCGAATATTCTAGCGGTATCACTAGCGGTGACGTAGGTTCCCGAATAATCTGTGACGTTCCCGAAGTCGGCGTACTCTTAACAAAAAGATCTACAAGGCCTCGAAGCTTCCCGAACATCGTAGTCGTGGTTGATTGATATGTGGGTTTAACGTCTGAAACCAGCATATGATTATGAGAGACGCGTAGTGGAGGACTCCAGAAATTGCGACCGCCTGGGGTTCTTTAGCGTGCACCTAAATCTGAGCACACGGGCGTACGAAGATTTCGCCTTCATCGGAAATGCAGCCGCCGCAGCCGGGATTCGATCCCGCAACCTGCGGGTCAGCAGCCGAGTACCTTAGCCACTAGACCACCACGGCGGGGCAAACGTGGCAATATGGTCATGTCGTAAGTTCTGTACAAGTATGTTGCTGTGATGCGCCTTACCACAGTATAGTTAAAAAGCATTGTTAGAAGCCATTAATTATTTTATGAGAGCCATGCCAACTCGTTTTCTTATGATTTAAAACTTTCCCGCTCCGATGCGACACTGTTATGCCGCCTTCGGTTGGGTGTTGCATCTCACAAAGGTGTACTCCTTTCGCATTGGTATGGCAGACACTCTACATGCGACTACTGCGGAGCTGAAGAGACCATTGAACATGTCCTGTGCAGCTGCGCTTGCTACGACACACAGCGATGCCAGCTCCGGATGGTTTTGAATCAACTTGACGGCGGACCATTTTGTGTGCAGAAGATTCTAGGACCTTGGGCATCTGCCTCAGTTGCGCAGAAAGCGACTAAAGAACTGCGGCTTTACTTAATGTCAACAACCTGAGCGACAGCCTGTAGACTGTGTGTGCTCCCCGAGTCTGCTCGTGATTGTGTGTACCTTCTCATCTCTCTGCAACCTCTTTTCTTCCCTTCATCCCTTCCCCAGTGCAGGGTAGCAAACCGATGTGCGTCTGGTTAACCTTCTTGCCTTTCCTTGCATCTTTATCTCTCTCTCTCTCTCTTGTAATAGCATCATTTTGATATGGCAATGCACAAGCACATTTAACAAAATAGGCGTAAAGATCTATTTGATGGGGCTACTAACAATTCAGTAATGAACTAACCACTCGAGTCAGCACTATTGACTTATCATTTGGTGATAAATTGCACTAACCTTCATTTTACTAGCTTCCTTTACTAAGAGGCTAGTGGTTATGTGAGAACTGAGTGGTTAATATTTAGTTAGTGAATATGCCGATATTTTTCAATAGTGTGCGCGATATTGAAGCAGAGGCAGCGCGCACTCGTGCGCACCGTGCTTGCTGTACTTGCCAGCCGTGCTTGCCATGCAGGGAGCGGCCCCCCTGACAGAAACCATCGTGAGAGCACGACTAAACACAACACACAAGAAGAAACAGACGAGTACAGGTGCATGGTTCTATGGAGCGGCGCGCTTGAGCACTGTAGCAGACGGCGTAAGGTGTCTCCTGCGTGGTCCGTGTACGCATGCGCTGCTACGGTTCAATGCGCGGCCAGGGCGGCTGGCAACGGTGTTCTGTGGAGCACGGCCATGCTGAGCCGTGTTCACCCTAACAAATGAATGGAAATATACGTACGATTTGCCGAATTTTTTTTTGTTATGCTAAGTGGCAACACCAGAAAAACCATCATCAACCTGAACCGACACGCACTTTCTTCGCCTCTTCTCTGTCTTCGTACTCTTTTTTTGTCTTCTCTGCTTCACTCTGAGAACGCAAGCGCTGGTTTGTCCCACATGGGATGCAATAACTCTGACGGGTGGAGAAAACGAGTACAGAGAAAGCAGGAAAAAGAAAATAAAAGAAATAGAGAATGCAACAAAAGATGAAAAAAGAAGATCATAGAAAGAGGTAATAACAGTATGAGATGGAGAGATTGCAACACCAAAAAAAAAAAGACAGAAAAAAAAAGAGCGCGAACGTAGCCAGTAGTTAGCAAGGGTGGTGGGAAAGGGAAGTGAAAGAGGAAGAAACATCACCGGCTCC
This sequence comes from Rhipicephalus microplus, assembly GCF_013339725.1. Classification (NCBI taxonomy): domain Eukaryota; kingdom Metazoa; phylum Arthropoda; class Arachnida; order Ixodida; family Ixodidae; genus Rhipicephalus; species Rhipicephalus microplus. Next base: position 190,308,081 of record NC_051165.1, on the reverse strand, counting down.
ACTCATTTTTCCGCCTTCGAATCAATATTGTGCCGAGCTACCCTAGTGCTCTTATAAAAACGAAGCACGTAAATAAGAGGGAATCAAAACGATGAAGCCAAAGAGGTTGAAGCCGAAGCGATTACACCGTAACCCTCGCTGATTGAACTGTAGGGCTCAAGTGTGCAAATTTAATGATAATATTTATAATATGTGCAAGGAACACTCCCGAAATATAATAAAGTTTCATTCTCTCTCTCTCTCTCTCTCTTTAATTATACGTCCGAAACAACGATGATCGCGAGGGACGCCGTAGTGGAGGGCTCCAGAAATTTTGACCATCTGGTGTTCCTTAACGTGCACTGACATTGCACAGTACACGGGCCTATTGTATTTTGGCTTCGTCGAAGTGCGAGCGCCGCAGCCGGGATTGAAACCATGACATTCGGGTAAGCATCCGAGCAGTGTAACCGCTACAGCTGAGCACGTCTACGCCAGTGCATCCCCGAAGTTTTTGAATTTTGCATGTGTATATATGCGCCCATATGCAAACATGCGATAACCGCATACACGAACATGCACAAAGCACGGCTACAGGATCGGATTCAAAACCACATAGTATATTGAAACTAACCCCCTTTCATTCCGGCTAAAAGCTTCTCGCTACTCTACTATATGTACAAATGACAGTACCGCACAGTCAGTTCAATTCGTCATGTTTGTAGTGCTTGTACTCACGGCCAGTTAGGGGATTGCACATACCACTTCTGCATTCCATTTTTTTTGTCTCTGGTAATAGGATAATGATTTATTCCTCTTTTTGGTCCTCCATCGACAGCCCTCCCTGTGGCGTTTAATTTCCATGACATATGCAATGTGCTTTCATCGGACCTTCAAAAATTACAGCAGGTCAAAATCAATATTGGGTCCATCAGAACAATCACTCTGATACTTTTCGCTTAGCTGATGAAGTTCGCTAGATGTCCCGACTTGTCTCAAATGTGGCCCCCGCCGCGGTGGCCTAGTGGCTAAGGTACTCGGCTACTGACCCTCAGGTCGCGGGATCGAATCCCGGCTGCGGGGGCTGCATTTCGATGGAGGCGGAAATGTTGTAGGCCCGTGTGCTCAGATTTGGGTGCACGTTAAAGAACCTCAGGTGCTCTAAATTTCCGGAGCCCTCCACTACGGCGTCTCTCATATTCATATGGTGGTTTTCGGACGTTAAACGCCAGATATCAATCAATCAATGTCCCGAAAGTGACCATGTCAGCACTGTGGTAACTAATACCCGCGGATAATTTGTAGCACTGATATTTTATTGAGTGGTGGTATAGCGCATTTCCTCAGCCTAATAATATGTTTTAGACATATATAACGGTTGTACCACATGCAAGATTGGTATATTTACTCTGCAAAACTAATAGTAAGGCAAGGGACTGCGTCCTTGGGCGACTCGGTAAGGAAACAGCGCGCAAAGTTATAAGATGAAGAAAAGGAGAAAAAAATATAGTAATGCTTTCGGGTGTTACCAACACGACTTGTCGAGCCTGTTGGCATGTAGCTAACAACGGCATTCTCTACACGATAAACAAAACTCATTTATTTCATGCGTTGGCTGTGAAATGTACACAAAAATAAAATATATCTACATTGGCGTTTGCTGAAATATTTTCTCCGTCGTTTGGTATAATGTCTACGTACATATATTGCGTAGCGTCGGTTGCTATATGCTAGTCATTAAGCAACATTATTATATGAACAGACTACATACTGCACCGGTGCACCGAACTGGCCTGGTAGGTGATCATCAAAGGCCCCTCACCACCTCTCGTTTCTTCTGCACGTCACTTATTTAAAAGCACGTGTCGGCCCAAAACGCTGAGCCTATCACAACTTCAGGCTTGTCGGGTACGTGCTGTTGCCTTGGCTTGCACTGTCGTAAAGACACAAAATGAATTGAAGTCCGTTGATCGCGCGGGATAGTCGTGCGAGACCAGGACGAACAGATGGGCGGCTGCAGGGCAAAGCAGTGCAGGAGACAATTTCCTACCCGATATATCGAGCATATAGACCAGCCGAAGAAAGTATGCACACTCTATAGATAAAGTAACGGGAAATAATGTTCTTGCACCGCGAAGTACACCGAAAGAACGAGAAACGCCAGAAGAAAAGAATGCGCTAGTGTTTTTGTATGATAAGGAGCTGGTGGGTGCTCCTTTGAGGCGGGGAGAAAGAGTGCTACGTAAGGGACCGTGAGAGAACAACCGCTATGAGTGCTTTGTCTGTCGTTCTTTTGCTGTCCCATGAGTTCCAGTCTTAAAGACTACATCTTGTCACGTGGTTGCGATAGTGAAGAGGGCTTCCGCATTGCTTGAAATTGCAGAACGTATAATTTGGGCGAACTTGTGCACGGCCAAGCATAAGCGTATACAGTCCTTAAGGATTGAAACCGGAAAATTAAGGGCTAAATAACGCATACAATGTGATTTGCACCATCTTTAAATCGAGTCATATTGGCGTAATTTCATTTCTAACGCGTAGATCAGAGCCAGCATTGTCATTATAGACCAGATTCATCGTGACATCGAGAGGTTATTTCAAGAGATGGTGCATATCAGTAATTGTATCGACACAATATTGATGCTCTTTTTGAAACGCAGGTGCTGTAGAGGTGACTCCCACTCTGCACCGTCAGCGGCTACAACAGTCGTTGGCCGCCGAGTAATCTGATTTGCGGTAAGACGCATCAGCATTCATGCATGCGACATCGAAGGTTATAGCGTTATCGCTCGTGCTTGCAAAAGCTGTCGAATAAACTTGAAAATGGGTATTTTCATTGACCTCACGAAAGCGTTCGACATGCTTGATCATGACATATTACTCACCAAACTAGATTACTACGGAATACGCGGGATAGCGCTAACGCTTTTGTCGAACTGTATCAATAATAGAGAGTAATATGTGTATGTGAACGGTTGTGTCGTCATGTCGATGTAACACTAATAGAGGTGTTGCGCAAGGATCACTTCTAGGGCCATTCTTGTTCTTAGCTTATATTATTGATCTGCCATCCATAACATCGGAAGATTGTATCCTTTACGCAGATGACACTAACATATTTTAACAGCAAAAAAAACAAAAATATCCAATACCATAAAGCAACAACAGCCTAACAAAAATTATTATCTTGGCCTAATGCAAACAAACTACTCGCCAACAGCTCTAAAAGTAATGACATTATCTTTGCCCCCTAAAAACCCACCTTACATTAGGTAATCAGCTTGAAATGAATAACACAGTACTAGAAAGGATTGGTAACACAAAATTTTTCGGTGTATACTTGGACGCACAACTTTCATGGCACACAAACGTACATGAGACAACACTGAAGATATACAGAAAAATACCTGTTCTTTACAGGCTACGCTAGATTTTCCCAATCAACACAATGTTAACATTATATCATTCTTTAATACATTCACACATCACATATGCCATAGTAATTTATGGATTGACCTACCTGACAACACTGAAACCCCTTAAAGTAGCACAGAACATGGCTGTGCGTGCCCTTCTCTCCATACCAAAAACAGACTCAGCTTCCTATGCTTATAGACTACTAAACGTACAACCCATCACAGTTTGTGTCAATCACCGTGTTTTACTACTTGTCTACAACTTTGCATAACGCTGTTCAATGCCCATCTATAGCATTAACATATCAAACGCCCACATATTCTTTACGTTCTACTTTAAGTAAACTGTTATGCATACCTCACATAAGGACTAACTATGGATCACATTCATTTCCTTATACTGCATCAAAACTCTGAACACTTTACCTTGTACCATCGTAGCATCCACATCATTTCATTTGTATAAACAATATGTTCGCGATCACCTGCAAAACTGACAACATAATACACGAATTAAGAATATTATTCCAATTTTTTGTAGTTATAGGTATTTTTCTATTGCTATCTATCAATTATATGTATTTATTGCATTTCTTTGCACTTGTATGTACTTACCATCTGTGGTAGCTTAGCAGTACCTACTACTGCTAAAAAACGGGCCCCTGCAACTGCCCTTGACTGGGCTCTGGGGTCTTACCTGTATAATAATAACCAGCTATTATATGTATGATACACAATAAAACTCATTGATTGATTGATATTCGTGTTCTGCGCACAATTTTTTAAGAATGATCTCGGACAATCGCGAATTATACTAACATTGCGACACGCTCGTTACTGCAGCTTTTGTGGGTGACCTCGTTTACACAATGATGGAATTCGAATAAGGCGTGGCAGTATTAGTGAATTATGTTCAGTAACAGGGAAAAAAGAGGGCGAGCTGCAATATACGTATTTCTCTGTCAGCGTGCTATAGTGTCATTCACGGGGTTAGTTTTTTTTTTACCTTGTACCAAATATAAACGGTTGTCGGCAATATTTCTGTACATCGTGCGTCAATATAACGTGAGTTGACTTCACCCTTATTGACTAGGTCGTCCGATGTAAATAAAAAAGCGCTTTTCTCTAAAATCCGCAACTTAACCACTTATGGCGAGCTCGGCCGAAACTCGCACACCTTGTTTCCCTCCAGAGGCCCGCTTTCCCAGAAAGGCCGACCGAAACTAACACAGCCGCGCGCGTCACACTGAAATCTCACACGAGGAAAAGAACTTCGCCGGTTTCAACTTTGACCCTTGAGCAGGGTGTCGTTTCGGTATCAGGGCGGCCAGGAAAGTTTTTGAAGAGACGAACGCCACGGTTCGCAGGATCTCGGTCAGTGCCAGCCGCGTCTTCTTTTCAGACAGTTCTCACCGCCAACGCCGGCAAGGCACGAAAAAAATGAGGAGCGTCTGTAATCCAACCTTCAAATATTGAAACGACGCGGCCCCGCACAGCACCGTCCAAGCAGGGACAACTCAGGGGGCGGCGACGCGTCGCACGCATGCTTACGCCCTTCAACGGGAGAGGGGCACAGGTGGGATCTTCTATTTCGACACACCGACCCGCAGGAAAATGTAGACCTTTTTGGTGTGTATTCTCTTGTTTTCGCTGCGTGGCTCACATCGAAAGTCTATTTGAAATTTTGAAAGTAGGCTGCCGTCTGTGTTTTGCGCTGCTATAGCATACTTAAGGAAATGAAAATGCGTTAAGGTGCTCGTTCCTTTGGTTTATGGACACAGCATAATAGAAACAAGTAAGCATGGGGGCCATTATTTAGAGTTTTTAGGGGCGAAGCTCCGTAAAGCAGCACCCGTTCATCCCTCGTCATTGTTGAACAATAAAAAAATCGCTGTGTGCGCGTTAACTAGAAGCCAAATTCTACTGTTTTGATTCCTTATTAGCAGCCATTGGCTTGTACACTGAGCACTATCTGAGAAGAAAGGGTTGCTACGTTATACTCGCTGGGCGTAACTTCCTTGGTTTTATAAAGGTTTAGCCAGCATTGGGCCGCAGTTCCATGAATACAGTGAACTAGTATATACCATGAACTCGAGGTGGTTAAAGTTGGGAAGTAGACACGAAGCGCAAGCCGTGAGAAACTGTGCGTGTGCCACCTCTCACTCAGTCCTTGAAATGTCCGCCGGATAATGGTGCTTCTATATGAGAAATATGTGATTAAAAGATGCGAGATGGTGGTACTTGGAATGGTGAATAGGTGGACGAATGGACACACAGACAGATGCATGGACGGACGCACGGATGGCTGCATGGACGGATGGATGCATAGACGGACGCAGGGGCGGATGCATGGACGAACGTTGGGATGGACGCACGAACAGACGTACACACGGCCTGGCGGATGTACGCGCGGATGGTCACACAGATGGACGCATGGACGGACGGAAGCAAGATCGAATGGATGGACGGATGCTTCGCCCCACACTCCGTCATTCGTCCCGTGGGTATGCTGCCATTTTTTTTTCGGCTTAAAGCGAAAGTAACAAGGTAGACAAAAAGTTTATAAACGTATTCCGATTTTTTTAAAATCTGTTCATCATTGAGATGTGTCAATCATGAAATAATTTTTTACACACTCGCGTTCATGTCACTCACGGTCCCATTTCCCGCTTGATGGCACATCTAAGGCTCTCACCTCAAAGGGACACTAAAGAAGAAAACAATTTTTCGCCCATTAGTAAATTACAATTTCACAATCCCGAAAACACCACTCTTAACGCGAGCCTCCTTTGTCGCCTGCCATGTAGCCTTGTCAGAAAAGTACTGTCGACACATGACAAGGATGCGTAGGCCCTGCACTATACAGTGGCCTGGCGGAAATCCAAAAGAGTTCAGCACATTGACACGGGCTATATTATCATCAATAAAAGCGAGCACAGGATCAAAAGTGCACATTTTAATTGTCTGGTGTCCGAGGACAACATTTCTTTGCAGCCTGCTCTCACATGACAATTCATCTACTCTATCATTGAGCTTTTTTGAGTTTTCCTGTTTTTTAAGTAATCCTGTATTATCTATTCCAGTTGATATGGCTGAACATCCTCAATAACATATGCTGGAGTATACTCTTTATGATCGAATGGCTAGCCATTCAGTGGTCGTCTTGAGTTTACACCAAGTTTCGGCGTGCTTCGGGTGAAGGCCGTGGTATGGATTGGTACCCCTTGATGCCAAGTGAAAATATGTGGGCCGGACCACTTTTCGTATTTCCTTCAAGCTGGCTTCATTTCTTTTAATGACCAAACGATCATTTTTTTTCGTGCTAGTAAATGGCGCACTTCTAAGGTGTCCCCAGGCAGATATAGATTTTGCAAGAAAAAGCTTGATGTCTCTGCCTTCTTTCGTTCTAGCAGTTCTGGGTCAATTTTTCCCTGAATGTGCCGAATGCACTCCAGCTTGCAAACTGTAACTTCTCCGTATGACTGCGATGCTTGTGACTTCCAGAAATTCCTCGTTATGTAAGAATGGAGAATGGCAGGCAGTCGCACGAGTTTTGAAGTACGTTACTCTTAGAGAAAAAAATTTGCACTGAGACAAACAAGACACATTCTGGTTCAGAAAGGCTGCAGATTTCAAATAACGTAAAAAGGAAAATAAATGAGTTTTTCCAATATATATGCTAGCCCTCTCCCCTTAAAGCAGCACGTATTTTAGGAAGACAGAAAAAAACACCAAGCGTCATTCTCCGCATTTGTGTTCTTTATGCGCACTGTGTTAGCTTTACTACGAGAAAGAAACTTATCAAAGGTGAAAGACAAACCAAAAAACTGCGAATGAGGTGCCTGATCGTGATTGAGCTAATGTCGCGCGATTCCTCTCCTATAATATTGTGTGTTTCTACCCGTGCAATCCCGGAAGTGTTAGCCAGCGCTATACTCACCGCATTGGCACATAACAAAATCATTTACCGCCACTAGCGAAAGAAGAGGTTAACTTGGCTGAGTTGGTTCATCGTGGTTGCATAGTAGTACCAGCGCCATTTTGACTCTTCCTCCAGTTGTCGCACTGTTACAACCACAAATGCCGCACTGTTGTGTAATACAACCGCAAGTGGAAAGGCGAGTGAATTGAGCATCGGACACGTGAAGTTAGGACTTCGTACCCACTGATGGCCAGCTTTTTTCTTCTTCAAGATTATTTTCTGCATGCGATAGGTATTAAATGCGAAGCATTTCTTAGCGGTCTTCGGCGACTTTGAGCGTATCTATCTATCTATCTATCTATCTATCTATCTATCTATCTATCTATCTAGCTATCTATCTATCTATCTATCTATCTATCTATCTATCTATCTATCTATCTATCTATCTATCTATCTATCTATCTATCTATCTATCTATCTATCTATCTATCTATCTATCTATCTATCTATCTATCTATCTATCTATCTATCTATCTATCTATCTATCTATCTATCTATCTATCTATCTATCTATCTATCTACTAACTATCTATCTATCCGTCCATCCGTCCGTTCGTTCAATCAATCAATCAATCACATCAATCAATCAATCAATCAATCAATCAATCAATCAATCAATCAATCAATCAATCAATCATCTATCCGCCTATGACATTTAGCACTCCTGGCCGTTCAGATAATGATATCACTACCAAATTTGGTAAGGCAAATGACCGTATGAAACACATATTTGACTAACCATTACAAAATTATCATGACATGTGTGTCATGAATGTCATGATATACATTCATGGTCCTGCAGCTCTTTCAGTGGTTTCATTCACATGACACGTTGCAAAACTGGTATGGTATGGCATGATTGCATGGTGAACACAAGTGACAGACCCTAACATGAAGATCATGACATGTGTGTCATGTAACAACATGACTACTTGCCATGTCAAGATACGCTAGCGGCCATTTCGCCAGCGCCACATATACCAAATTTGGTATTACAGTACGTGAATGGGTGACAATGGTATCATACTGGTGGAAACATGATAAACATCAGTTGCGTGTCAAGTAACAACATCACTACATGCTACGCTCATGATGCGCTCGCGGCCGTTTCGCTAGCTTCACATGTACCAAACTCGGTATTACGTGACGCGAACGGACGGCATAGGGAATGACACATGCAAACATGATAATCACGACATGCGTGTCATGTACAACATGACTACATGCCACACTGATGATGCGCTCGCGGCCGTTTCGCTAGCTCTACATATACCAAACTTGGTATTACGTGACGCCAATGAATGACGAAGGTATGTATGTGACTGGTTCAAACATGATAATCGTGAGATACGTGTCATCTAAGAACATGACCACATGCCACAGTCAACGCGCCAATAAATTTCGACGTGACAAGGTGCGCGTGCTTGCTGGTGTTCATTTCGTCGCGTCACGCCGGTGTTGTCAAGCCAGGCACCGGTCACGCGCCGCGCAGCGTTCCTTTGACGCATGCACGTTTGAGCGCGTCCGGCGTCCCTCCATCACGAAAATAGGGAGACGCAGTGTTGTCTGGGTAACGCATCGGTGTGAAATGCAGCTTGTCGCATTTCACACCGGTTGCCCTCGGGACGTGCCGACGGACGCTGGTCGTGCGTGGCGTCAAACTATAGAGTGCTCGCGTTTTGCTAGCGTAGCGTCGCTGTATGTGCGCGCGCGTCGACGCTACATTGGAGTATATTGGACCCTTCATGTAGCGCTCACGTCCGTTTTGCTAGCTCCACATACACCAGATTTGGTGTTACGTGACGTCAATGGGTGACAAAATATATGACTGGTGCAAACGTGATAATCCTGACACTCATGTCATGTAAGAACATGACAACATACCACGCTCATAGCGTGCTCGCGGTCGTTTGGCTAGCTCCACATATACTAAATTTGGTACTACGTGACGTGAATAAATGACGAAGGTAAACGACACATACTAACAAGATAATCATGACAGGGAAGTCATAAACGGCGTCATTTACCTCCACCTCGTAACGTTGTGCTGATTTTAAACATATCAACATTTCTCATTCGTGCTTCGCATATCATCGATTCCCACTGTATATGGGATCTGCCATTTTTTAACACTGCAATTGAAACCGAAAGATAAACTCCCCTATATGTATATGCTTTTCTGGGAATCTCTAGTGTAGGGCAGCAAACCAGATGTTTCCCTCTTGTCCGTGTTCGTTGTCTGCGCTACCATCTATCATCATGCAACCATACCAACAAGCCCAAGTCGCCACCCTCATCGATACGAATATTCACTCCACAGGTGTAAGAAACCATTGAAGGTGGTTTAGGGGCTATTGAACGCGGTGAGTGCGGTAAAAAAGAAGAGCCTCCTTTTGTATACTCAAAGCTGGGGATAACAAAAGAGTCGAACGTACGGCGCGAAAAAAAAGCCTTATTACGTCTTCGCTGATTGCAAAATCCCACGCAGTCAAGAAAAAATAGAGGTACAGTGGCGTGAGAAGATATTGTTTTTTTTTTGCGTTGATACCACACATTTTCGCGTACATGGTGCTCCTGCATATGATCACAAATCTCCCTTAGCACGCTCTCAAATAGTACAAAATTAGGAATTAATTATTCATTTTGCCGTGAAGGCGTGTTTTTTATTTTATCGTGAAGAAGTGCCGTGAAGACAAGTAGCGCTTGAATGGCGTTGAATATTCAATATTTCATTAAAAGTCGCATACTGAGCAAGATTGTCCAGTACGTTGACCTAATTCCTTCTTTTACCTTGTGAGTTCTGTATATGCGGGTGTGATGACAGCTTGATTTTTTTGCTCAGAGCCAACGAAGCCGACACCTGTGCCGGCACAAGAGTTTCTGGGACATGGGCTGTTTGACGCTATGGCGTTAGTATGGGGCAGTGTTCTTCAACCTTCAAGACAACTTTTCGAAGCCTCCAAACAAGAGTTACGCGTGGTAAATACGAGCAATTATTTCAAGTCACACAAAGGAACTATGGTTGCATTGTTATTACTGCATGTCAAATCATATTGCAGTGGCTGCCTTATGATTGCTGTCTTATTATTGCAGCTTTTCCCAAACAATGCCTAGCAAAGTGTTGCCAACCGGACGTCCATCTAACTTACCTGCAGTGGATATAAAGCTTGCATATGATGTGCTTAAAGCAAGGCAGAGCCGTAAAATAGAGTAGCCATCATGGTTCGCCATGCAGGTTTGCGGTGTAAAATACTGTCAACGTCATGTGCGCTTCTGTATTCTTTTACCTCTTTGCGTGAAGTTATATATCGGCTGGTGACAAAACTCAAAGAGCCCTCCCGGTAGTGTTGCAGCACTGAGAGTTTCGAACAACCGCTGGACAGCAAACAGTTTGAATGCACGTTATATCATGATTAACGCTCAGGATTTGGTCGGGCCGCGGCGTAAATCGGAAGCGGTGAGATAATCAAGAAAACGAGCGTGCATGCGTTCTTTCCGATTGGCTGTTGTGGCCGGTGTTTTTCTTTCAGTGGCAAATCCACGCTCTTCGCAACATTTTCTCCTTTCCTTTTCCTTGTTTTATTTATTTTCGCAACAACGTGCGACGGGCAGACTGGAGAACGCAGCACTACTACCCTTCGCAGTACACACACGCTAATGTTTTCTATGCGCCTTCGCGAGCCTGCGCGCTTCCCACTTTTGCCTTGGCGGTATGTCTCGCAGATTTTTCGTGTTGTCAGCCAAGCGCTACTGTGGGCCCTTCCGAACGCTGTTTGTTTTCTCCAGGGCGCGTCGTCCCTTCCTCGAAAATAATTAGATTGCGACGGCATCGCTGTTTCAGAGATCCGCGGTGCGTTGTGCCGCTCAAGAGACGGCCACGCATGCGGCAAAAGTAATTACTCGAGCAAACATGGATACCGTTTACCTGGTCAATTCTCTCTTCTCGTTTGCTGCCTAACGCGTGTGCGCTTTTTTTTTCTCTTGTACATTTTGCGACAGTGAAGCTCACGCGAGGAAAACAGAACGAAATAATTTTTCGCTCCCACCTGCGGCGTTACCATGTTTCTTTCACCTCGTCTTCCGCTCCGCTGCCATCTGCTTGTGAAGTCGCTCAGGCAAATGCTTTATATTTTGCTTGTTTGCATAGAGTACCGGTAGCCGTGAAGTTTCACTGGCCTACGAAGCAAGTTTGTTGTTCGACGGTCCCTAAATGCTCAATACTTTAGTACCTAAACCCTGGAGCACTTTTCGATGTGCGTTGTTTTGCGCCTGTGTTTATAATTTTCCCATGTTTTCTAAACAACGTCTCATTTTCCGAACACATTTTCTTAATTTGCACAAAAGTATGTATGTATGTATGTATGTATGTATGTATGTATGTATGTATGTATGTATGTATGTATGTATGTATGTATGTATGTATGTATGTATGTATGTATGTATGTATGTATGTATGTATGTATGTATGTATGTATGTATGTATGTATGTATGTATGTATGTCTTTCTAAGTAAGGACAAATTTTGCCTCTGTTTTGGTGAAAATAAAATAAATAAAAAACATCTACTTTTAAGCAAGCAAGCCTACTTGTGGTATTAGAGTACGGATCTCAAACATTCTGCTCTCGGTTATTTTTCTAAAGACCGGCTTTGCCCATGACTGTGTAGTCCAATATTTATATTTTTATGTATGTTAATGTGCTACATTTTTTTTCGTGTGCTCCAATTTTTTTCGTGAGCAACCCATGTGGTCTTTATGTATATAGCTACCGACAATTAAGATACAAAAGGTGAACAACCAAATCGGCGTCGATGTTTCACCAGTGGTGTAATCTAGTAATATTAAGTTATTCTAATCCTCCTGCCAAATCATAGTTGCCAGGTGTTACCATGGTAACAAGCAAATACTCGCAAAATAGAAGCCCCCCAAAACTTTCGCCGTGAAATAAGCACAAAGAAGCGGAAATTAGCGAATGATCTAATCATGAAAATAATCTTGGTTATAACAAAAAGGTCGCTCCAATACAATGGGAGTTAAAACAACTCGCAGATTTCATTGTGTACAGTGGGAATCGATGATATGCGAAGCACGAACATGAAGTAGTTAATTTATATGTCACGTTAAAATCAGCTCAACGTTTCGAGGTGGACGTACTTAGTAGACAGTAAACACAATGAGAAATGTTATGTGCACTCAGGTATCTCGATAAGATGTAAGTATGTAGATTATAGTCGCGTAACGACCAGTGCCAGCAGTGGTAGGCACGTAAATCATGCCGTAATGCATGACTTCCATGTCGTGATTATCATTTTCGCACCTGGCATTTGTGTTCGTCGTTCATTCACGTCCCGTAATACCAAGTTTGGTATATGTGAAGCTAGCGAAAGGCTGCGAGCATGCGATAAGCGTAGCCTGTAGTCATGTTTGACATGACACGCCAATCATGATTATTATGTGTGGACGCGTCATTTACCATCGTCATCTATTCACGTCACGCAATACCAATTATGGTATATGTCAAGATAGCGAAACGAACGCGAGTGCATCATGAACGTGGTATGTGGTCATGTTTTTACATGACACGCGTATCATGATTATTCGACGTGTAATTTACCTTGGTCATTCATTCACGTGATGTCACATCAAATTTGGTATATGTGAAGCTAGCGAAACGTCCGCGAGTGCATCGTGAATAATGGATGTAGTGATGTTCTCACATGACACGCATGTCATGATTATCATGTTCGCACCAGGGATATACCTTCGCCATCTATTGAGGTCTCGTAATAGCAGATTTAGTATATGTGAAACTAGTAACAAGACCGAGAACGCACTATGAGCGAGGCATGTACTCATGACTTAAATGACATGTATATCATGATTTCCACGTTAGGGCCTGTCACTTATGTTTGCCATACAGTCATGTTATACCATACCAGTTTTTCAATATGCCATGTGGACGGAACCACAGCAAGACCATAAAATGTAAATCACGACATTCATGACATACTTGTCATGATTTTCATGTTGTGACTGGTCATTTATACTCGTCATACAGCCATATTATGCCATACCATTTCTGGCAAAGAAGATACTATCACCGAAACGGCCAGAAAAGCGGAAAGTCGCAGGTGGATAGATAGATAGATAGATAGATAGATAGATAGATAGATAGATAGATAGATAGATAGATAGATAGATAGATAGATAGATAGATAGATTCAAAGTCGCTTAAGTTTGCTAAAAATGCTTTGAATTTTGATTCGAACATTATTCTCATCATCTTAAGCACCAACATAAGCACCAGCTGACTACGCCCATCGCAGGCCAAAGGCATTTCCCATGATCCGCCAATCAACCCGATCTCGTGCTTTCTGCTTCTACGTTATGGCTGCGAACGTTTAGGGGCGAAGCTCCTTAGTCCAGAACGTTCACCCGGGAAATAATGGAAGCGTTCTCGATGAAGAAAAAAAAAGGTGACCTGTGTGTAAGTGACACATCAGTCGTTCTCGCATGTCTGAGTTTGATTTCTGCGCTTGGTTGCTTGATTGGATCTGTCTTTTGAATTTCCTCAGTTTTTTATTAAATGCGAAGCATTTGTTAGCGAACTTCGGCGACTTTGAGCGTATCTATCTATCTATCTATCTATCTATCTATCTATCTATCTATCTATCTATCTATCTATCTATCTATCTATCTATCTATCTATAGATAGATAGTATATATAATATAAATATATATTTATATATATATATATATATATATATATATATATATATATATATATATATATATATATATATATATATATATATATATATATATATATATATATATATATATATATATATATATATATATAGTGAAGGTATGGGATATGGCACAACGGGAGCGTTGTCAACAAGGATAAATATATTTATTACCCAACAGTTTCGGGAGGGGACCTCCCTGCATCAGGGGATGAGTTATACTCATCCCCTGATGAAGGGAGGTCCCCTCCCGAAACTGTTGGGAAATAAATATATTTATCCTTGTTGACAACGCTCCCGTTGTGCCATATCCCATACCTTCACGAAGACTAACTGGCCCATTGAATTATTACTCCCACTATATATATATATATATATATATTATAACTTTACTGGAAGGTGTAGAATTCCACCGCAAGTCAGAGGTGTTCACACACACCCATCGTCCTAAAAAAAAACACACACACAAGAGATCTTTCACAGCCTTGTAGGCTGCCGAGTGATGTGAATGGGGCCTGTGAAATAGGGGAAATATTGAGGACAAAGATGCTTGGTCTTTTTTACAAGAACAATGTTTAAAGAGCTGTAGCATCATCGTTCGGTTGAACATTAATTCAAAACGCTGCTTTGCGGTTTGTTGGGCTAGAACATACTGTTCAATACGAAATACAATTCATAACACCTTGAAAAAGTTATGCTGGCCGTTTCAAGTAATCATCACATTATGGGTACTTTCAAGCTGCATTTTACTGCCTTTATTACTTCACTGGGGAGCTCAAGGCAGCGTAGAATTTAAAGAAAAAAATCAGAGCCCTCGACGAGTGCTGTAGGCTACGAATTTGGGTTTCTTGATTAAAACTCTGCACTGCCGTTTAACGATCTAATAAGATTAGCCTTGTAGGAATCATAAAATCGAAGAATAAATATTGCGCGTACCTGTACGCTATATGTTGAGCGCAGCCAGGACTGAAATTACCGCGGAGCAATCACAATTTCTTTTTCGACGTGCACCGGCAGAACATCCGGTTGCCGAGGGATTAGGGGCACCAGTGGGGGTCAGTCACAAAGGGATCCCGCTGATGGGTCTGGTGAGGCAGCAGCGACAAGCAGACGAGTGGGCTGCCCCGAGGGGCCGCCGTCCAGAAACGAGTGACATCGTAAACCCCGTCCGCGACAGCCATCAAACCGCGCGGTGGGCACGTGTAAAAGAAGACACGAAGCGAGGACTGCTTTCGGACAAAAGGAACCGCTTCTTCTTGCGGTCGTTTGTACTTATATACATCTGCACGAACACGACCTCCCGTAACAGAAACGTCACCTTGAAATCAAGTGGGCATAGAAACTTGCGTGTCTCTAACCGGCGCTTTATTCCCGGAGCTTTCTGTTTTTGCTGCCTGCTTTCGAAATGGACCTCCGTGAAGAGTAGGAAGATTGCTGCTGTGCTGGACAGTGGCTTGGCTGTGACACAAACCTTTTTTACAAGCATAGTTTGTCGCGCTTCGGGTTCGCTCGACTTTATCCGCGAAGATCCACTTAGGTTGCCAGTACAGCGGACAAGAAGGCCCCTCGAGGAGGAGTGTGAAAACAACATCTAGCATTGCAGGATTCTGCAACTTTGTTTTTACAGCCTGCTGCTGAGATGCTATCGCTATATGGTGCACTTTTATTTTTCTCGTGTGCGAGGGTGAAGCTTCTGTTGAAAGCTGACCTCTGATGCATGCGACACAATTGTGTGCGTGGTTGCTTTGTTTTTGTATTCTCTTTTTAGTGGTCTTCTAGTGGAAGCTGTCACCTTGATCATTGGTTGGGGAATTTCCGGACTCGATACTTCCTCGCTTTCGGAATATCACTACATCTGGCAGTAGTTACCAAAATTTTCTTGTTTAAGTAGTGCACAAAACCTTTCACATGATAACTTTTTTTTAGGGGGAGGGAGGGAGATGTGCAGTGTTAACCAACTGATATGTTTTGTGATCACGCTCAATTCTTTGAAATCAGGATTCTCTATCAGCGCAGTTTTTTTTTCGCTTCTTTACACTTAAAGGTGGACATCTTCGACAGATATCTGTCTGGCCGGATGAACTTTCATAGTAATACCATACTCTCGAGCCAAGTTTCATGGGAAGGTCAGTACACGCTGAAGAAGTTTTGTAACTATCCCTCTTCTTGTATTTTCTTTTCGTTCGCTCTTCAACCAAGTTGTATCCGCAAAGCAAAGTTAAACATTAAACATTTGTTTGCATGACGTCAACGAACTTGGTCAATGTACCTGAAGGGGCAACGTAATTCTCTAAGAGCTGTCACTGGATGAGTGATGCTTGTTTGCAGGGTTCTTGCATGCGGTGCATTCATGTGTATCCCTTTGCTTTCCTGGATGTAGTGCTATGTAGTTTGACGCACGTTAAAATAGAATGGTTCCTCGATGCTCATTTGACGTTTGTATAGTAGACATAATGCGTATGTGGGCTCAAGGAGCACAAACAAGGGTATATAGGCGGCAGAAGCTGTTGCTTGGTAGTACGCTGATGAGAAAAGGTCCGGCGAGGGTCGTTGAGTTTAAAAAACGCCAAAGTTGTGCCGGTATATAAAGAGGCTACAAGGCGAGGGTCCGGCGAGGGTCTTGCGTGTTTGCGTGGTGATGCAGCTAGATAAATGTCCGTGACCTTTATATCTGCTAATAGACTTTGCGTAATTGATGCATTCGCTCAGATATCGGCTGAAGAGCAAGAGCAAATGGAGCGAAAGAAGGTGCATGTGACATGAGACATCTCTAGAGCGTTAACAGTGCCCGTAGACGGGACAACAAGCTGTAAGAAGCAGACATACACAGCGTTGTATATGTCTGTTTCTTTTAACCTTTTGCCCCGTCCAGGCACTTGGTTTCACAATCTCTAAAAACTAACTGGCCCGCCAACAATCTGTGCTGCGAATAACAAAGATCTCGAGAGGTTTGGTCATTTCAATTCAATTCAATTCTTATTTCTCTTCACACTTGAAAGAGAAGGGACAGGACTAAAAGGTACTACAGCTTGAGAGAGGTCCTTCCCCCTTTACAAATGAGAGCAACACATTGCAGAGAAAGAATAAGCGCAACACATTATAAAAAAAGTAATCCGCGACAACAACACAGTTCTAATAAAAACAGAAAGTTTGTATGCATTAATATATATTTATATATTTACACACAAGAAAATATGTGCCTATGAATGGAAATGCGGATTTCGCGGATTTACATTTTCATACCCAATACAACAGTATATATGAGCACGTCTATATACGCACGTGTACACGTTTTTCGGTAACATGTTTCACACAACTTGAATACGAGGGTAACGAAAGAAAGAAAAAGAAATATGCTATGTACAACGTTAGAAATCTCTTTGGCGTGACTGACAAAATAGCCTTATTTCTTGAGTAGAGTTGTACAGAGGATAAAAATCAGCCTTTGTAAGCTTATTAAGTATGACTTGCGCAGTATGTTTTAATGATTGTTTGTCATATTTGTTTCGAGGTGCAAGGACACGTCATTTTTCCTTATGTCTAGTATGACGAATACTGTGGTTCACATTTATATCAGTCAGGAAAAGTGTAATAAATTATTAAATTTTAGGTGTGACTTGTGGATTAATTTAAGCGATAATTGTATAAAAAGAACACAGGTAGAATAAAAAACTTTACGAACAGATATTTCGTAGAAAATAAGCGTGAAAAATTTGGAATGGAGCGCACATTGCTTTTTTATTGTAAGTGCAATTTTGTTAGGTTTTTCTTTGTAGTCGTGCCCCATACAAGGCTGCAGTATTGTAGAATCGAGAACAGTAAAGCGAAATTGTAAAGAAAAATTTTAGTGTTAAGCAGAAAAAAATATTTTAAGCGAGCTATGGTTCCTACAGCAGAAGAAAGCTTTTTACTAAGATATTCGACGTGATCGTTCCAACTTAGGTTCTTCGAAAACATCACACCTCATGTGGACACTGTGTTGACAACTTCTAAATCATCTGCACCTATCTTCATTTTTACTGTATCTTGCAGTTGTTTGCCTTTTTGCATATGAACCATGACTTTTGTCTTGCTGGCGTTTATTCGAGAACAGTTCGCTTCAGCCCAATTCTTTAATTTCTCTAAGCGTTATGTTCCCTTGATGCTCAGGTTCAGTCTCGGATGTAGTGGTAAGAAATATTGCTGTGTCATCCGCTTAAGAGATCAATTTTGCTTGATTTGAAATGTTTGGCGTTTCATTTACATAAATTATAAATAGGAGTGGCCCAGGGATATTCCCTTACGGGACTCCGACTCCTACAGCCTGAAAACTAGAATTGTTTTTCTTTTCCTAGCTGTACATGCTGTGCTCTATGTGATAAGTAAGATTCAAAGAGCTTGAAGGCTATACCACGGATACCATATGCGTGTAACTTATTAAGATTTTATGATTCACAAGATAAAAAGCTTTAGAGAAATCGATGAAGATTCCCATAATTCCCTTTTTATTATTAAAAGCTTGTAATATTGTTTCTTTTTGAGCTAAAAGAGCAATCTCGGTGAAACGGTGCTTCCTGAAGCCATGTTAATGATCTGCTAATAAACTACTTTTGTCTAGATTGATCTGGTGGAAAATCTAGGTCCATGAACATTTCGGATAAATAGCAAAGCTATGGTGGGGCTTCAACATTTTTTGTTTAGGACACTAATATTCCTGATTAATATTGAGTGGACTACATTGCTAGTTTGCACTGCTCGTAGCGCAGATGGCACATGCTGTGTAGTGTTGCATTTGTCTGCCCCATAAATGAGGCATACAGCATGGTACTAAATGTTCGCTCAAGAGAACATCAAAATTCCTTAAGAGGCACGCCAATAACAAGCACTTGTTGAATGCACTGCAGATTACTGCAATGGCTGTGCGGTGGTTCTGAAAGCAACACAGATAATGCTTGCACTACTTCTTCAATAAACGATGACGAAACAAAGCGTGATAATCTCTGTTTGCAGTGGCAGCCAATCTTCGTAAGGCACCCTTTTTCTCCCCGTCATATTTTACGTTCCGAAAAACCCACACCCCAGAGCAGCGAAGTAATTGACTTAAAAAGCGCTATAAGATAACGCCGTTTCATGGAAGGTTATGAGAAAAAATGCTTGTCTACTGTAGCTTCTAGTCGGTTTTTCTTTCTTCACAATTAGTTTACATTTACTCCCGATAACATCCCCCGCACTTTTCTTGGCATTATTGTCTGGTAATTCTCGTTATTATAGTGTCAAACAAAAAAACGAACTTTTAAAATTCCACTATATATATTTTCTATCTTTCCTGCACTGTCACTCAATTACAACCATGTCCTTTTCCAAGGTGCGAAGCACTTTATTGGCTAGGCTTGTCGGGGTATCCTGTCATCACGATGTATGATGTATTCGCGGTCTAATATAAAAACGGCTAATATATAAAACGGCTATTTACCATGATATGTAAATTCCACCCCTCACCCTTGCTCCACTGAAAGTCAACAGTTACAGCAATAACGCTGTTCAACGTGGACCCAATACAAGAGACACACGAAAGGACGTAGATGATAAACATCGTTACGCTAAACAGAGTTACTAGTGACTTGTTCCAACTCGCCCAACAAGCAACGTTGGGGTCGGTTTTCTTTCAGTAATATCCCCGTGTTCACCGGCTAGGGTTTGTCCTCAAATTAGTAGTCAAACGACAGCTTTAAGCTCTCCAATAGTGGAGTAACTAGCACTCTAAATTGTTAACAACTTTTTCTAAACACACAGTTCACTCAACGAATAGCCGACGACTAGGTGTGGAGAAAAACATATTTCTTATGCCGTAAAGTACTGAAGCCGGGAATGTAAGACAAAAGAGAGGGACAAGAGTCAACGCGTGGCTGACTGTTCTTAGTGTGCCATCGTTTTTCTTCTAGTTTTTTTTCCCCTTTTAATGTAAAACTTGATACAATTTTATAAAACCACTCCATTCTTGCCAGTCCGCCACAGTGGGTGTGCGCCACAGTAAATAGGCGAACAAAACAAGAACAAGACGACGTTAGTGGAGTGGGAACACCCTTGGGCCCACCGGTGTCTCGTTGAATAAATCTATCTCAAAATACTGAATGCTTGGTTCCTTCCCATGGTTCACGAGCAAGAACATTCTTTCCTACGTGCTTCAGCCCTACTCAGTTTTTTTTTCTTCACCGAAATGCAGAACGGCAGGGTGGTGCTCCTTAGAGCCTATTTCGTCAATACTCACTGTCGTAGGTTAGCCGTAGCCCGGTACCACTCTGCCAAGCTTCAGGGTGAGGGCTCAATACCCGGCCAAGGCAGCCGCACTTCGATTGGGACAAGATGCAAAAACAAAAGAAAGACACCCGTGTGCTTTAAGGGACACTAAAGTCAAACAACAATTTACGTCAGAGTGAAAGCTCAATGTATGAAAACATCTAAAATATCAACAACATGAAAAACAGTGCCCTACTTACAGAGAAATTAAAGTAAATACACAAGAACACAAGCGCCGCGGTAGGACATTTTGAAAATGATCCCCATGCCATCAGAGGGATTGGATTGGATAAACTTTTATTTGGTCCTCCAAAACACAGATCACTGTGTTGCGGGCAGCTCCCACGTGGGGACTGAGATGCCAAGCTCCTCAGCCGCCTCGCGGGCTTGGTGGACAGCCCAGAGCTGATCTGCCAAGGATGAGCTGCGGATTGCCGCCTCCCATCTGGCAGAGGTGATGTGCGATAAATGAGCGAATTTGGTGCACTGCCAGAGCATGTGTTCTAATTAAGCTATTTCCCCACAATGTGGACAAAGATTACTTGGATATAGGTCAGGGTACATGATGTGTAACATTTTCAAAGTAGGGTACATCCGCGTTTGCAAAAGCCTTAATGTAAGTGCTTGGGGCCGGGTTAGATTTTTGTGAGATGGAGGAAAAATCCTTCTAGACAGGTAGAAATGTTTAGTGAGCTCGTTATATGTTGTAAGAATTTCCCGGTTATCCCCTTCACCGCTAGAACGCATCCTCGGGGAGGCGCGGTTGGAGAGTTCTCGCGCCGCCTCGTGTGCTGCTTCGTTGAGATTGGGAGGGGAATCGTTGATTTGTCCAAGGTGAGCTGGGAACCAACTCAGAAGATGATGTGTTATGTTCTTGCCTTGCAGTATTTTTAGCGTTTGTTCACAGACCGTCCCCTTGGCGAACGCCCGTAGTGCTGCCATGGAATCACTGTAGACCACTTCAATGTTATCCATCTTGAGTGCTAAGGCGATGGCCACTTGTTCCGCAATGATTGGGTCTTTCGTCCTGACCGTCGCTGAGTTGACGACATGGCCAGCCCCATCGACTACCACTGCCACAAACGCTTTCCCATTGGCGTAGGAAGCCGCGTCAACAAATACGACCCCTCGTTCCTCGTTTGAGACTTGACGAAGTATAGTCCTGGCCCTCGCTACTCTTCTTCCGACGTTGTGTTCTGGATGCATGTTTCTCGGTATAGGAGATACCGTGATAGTCTCCCTGATGTTGTCAGGGATATCATTGTAATTGCGTCTGATTGCTATTGGGTTTTGGCCCAGCTCCTGCAGGATCATTCTCCCCGACCTTGTAGTAGATAACCTTGCAAACTGTGCTCTCTCTTGGGCTTCTGCTATTTCTTCGAGCGTGTTGTGTATGCCAAGCTCAAGCAGACGCTCGGTCCTGGTATGTATGGGTAGGCCCAGGACCTTCTTGATAACTTTCCTGAGGAGCACATTCAGTGTCTCAGACTCTGCTCTTGACCAGTTGTGCATTGCTGCCTCGTATGTGAAGTGACTTAGAACAAACGCATGCATCAACCTGATGAGGTTGTCTTCCTTGATCCCATTTCTTTTGTTGGCCACTCTGCGTATGAGGTGCACCGCACTGTCTGTTTTCCGAGTTAACTTGGCTATAGATTTGCTGTTGGCGCCGGTAGACTCTATCAGCATTCCCAGGACTTTGATGGAGTCGACCCTCTGGATGGCATCCCCTTGATTTGTACGGAGATGGATGTCTATCTGGTTTAACGGCTTCCATCCCGTGGGCTTTGGTCCCCGGCGTGCAGTCCGATAAAGCAAAAGTTCTGACTTACTCGAGGAGCACTTGAGCCCGGAAGGGCGAAGGTAGTCTTCTACGGTGTCAATCGCCTCTTGCAGAGCGCTCTCAATCTGCCCCTCGCTTCCACCTGTGCACCAGATGGTAATGTCATCTGCGTAGATGCTGTGCTTCAATCCTTCAATGCTCGATAATTTCTTTGACAGTCCAATCATGGCAATGTTAAACAGCATTGGTGAAATCACTGCCCCTTGTGGCGTGCCCCTTGCTTCTAGTTCGATTTCTGCGGTCTCGATATCTGCAATCTTCATCACGGCTTTTCGATCTGTAAGAAAGGACCATACGTAGTCATAGAAGGCTTTCCCTAGACCAAGCTTAGAAATTGCTTCGAGTATGAATGAATGGTGGATGTTGTCAAACGCTTTTTCTAGATCTAGGCACAGAATGGCTCTCGCGTCTCTGGTTTCATTGTCGATGACCTGGTGTTTGATAAGCTTCAATGCATCTTGTGTGGATAGCCCTGCCCTGAATCCAACCATATTGTGTGTATATATGTTGTTATCTTCCAAGTACTTGTTTATCCTGTGCAGTATGGCATGTTCTGCGACCTTGCCGATACATGATGTCAAGGATATTGGCCTCGTGTTGTCCAAGTTAGGGGGCTTTCCTGGCTTAGGAATAAGGATCGTGCTGGCCAGCTTCCACTGCTCTGGCACCCTGCCTTCTTTCCATGCTGAATTGATCATATCCCTCAGGGTTTCAATTGAATCGTCATCAAGGTTACGCAGGGCCTTGTTTGATATACCGTCCGGACCAGGGGCCGACCTGCCGTTGAGATCATGCAAGGCTCTTCTGATCTCCTCGATGTTAAAGTCGCCCTCAAGACCTGGATTCGGCGTGCCCTGGTACTGTCTACTTGGTGGTGCCAATCCTCTTTTGATTGGGAGGTACTTATGCACGAGCTGCTGGACAACTTGCTGTTCTGTAGTGCGCCCTATCTCTTTATGCAAAATCCGAGCGATGATATGCTTTTGATTTGTTTTGGTGGTGTTTTCGTTGAGGAGATGCTTTAACATATTCCATGTTTTGCCATTGCGCATCTGACCATCGACGGAGTTGCAGATTTCGTCCCATTGCTGCCTCGATAGTGCGCGACAATGTTCCTCGACTGATCTGTTTACCTCAGCTATCTTCTTCCTCAGTCTTCGGTTCAGGCGCTGACCCTTCCAACGGTTCAGTAGTGCTTGCTTTGCCTCAAGAAGATGAGCAAGCCGGCTATCCATTCTTTCAACCGGAAGATCTGTGGTAATGGTGGAGGAGACGGATTTGATGTCATCTTTAATCTGTTTGACCCACTGCTCCAAGCCTTGTCTGTGGCCATCTTGTTCCCTTTCCATCCTTATCTTCCTGAACTTATCCCAGTCTGTGAAGTGGAATTCTCTCTGCTTTTTACGCTCCACGGAGAAGATAGTGGCAAGAATGCAGTGGTCACTCCCTAGGTCTACAGCAAGGTTCATCCACTGGGCCTTCTTGATGTTCCTTACAAATGTAAGGTCCGGGTTGGAATCCCTGCAGCAAGATGTACGAAGCCTTGTTGGTAGGCTGGGGTCTGTGATTAGGGTGAGATCAAGTTCACTGGCACTTTGCCAAAGTCGATTTCCTTTCCCAGTGTTGTACTTGTAACCCCATGTATGATGAGGGGCGTTGAAATCACCTGCTATGACGAGTGGACATTCCCCGGCGATATTAACAGCTTTCTTTAGAACCGTCTTGAACCCTTGCTTTTGTTTTTTTGGACTGCTGTATATATTAAGAATGAAAATGCTCTGACGGTTGCTGGTACCCGGCACGATCTCTACCAAGACGTGTTCCAATCGGCCTGCTTCTATCTTGAGGTCATGGGTTACGTGCGTTAGTTTGTTGCATACGAAGGTGCAGACTCCCCTCCCTTCAGTATCCCCTATTACAGGCCGGAATCCAGGCAACGTTGCTTGCGGTGAAAGGGTCTCTTGTAATAATATAATATGAGGCTTTTCTTGGCTGCTCCTGATATACTGCTGCAGGGTTGCCTTCTTTTTAAGGTAACCTCTACAGTTCCATTGCCAGATACGAAATGCTTCACGTAGCGCTGCCATCATGGTTATTACATGGGTGGCCAGAGCCTGATGCTGCACCTGTCGACAGGTTTGGTACCACTAGTATTGGTGGCCAAAGGGGTGAGCTTGGTGCATGAGGAGGCCTTGCTGTGTTGTGCAGATATGATTCTACCTTTGTAATGCGCAAAGTCATATGCTCTTCCAGTGCCGCCACGCTTGATTGTAGCCTACCCATCTGCTCGCTAAGATTGGCTACTACTTTGCTGAGCGTCTCAAACACCTCTTTCATATCTGACATGGTCGTTTGGTTGGCTTCCACGTGTTCTGCCATGACTGCCCTCTTTTTCGCGGTTCCCGAGTCCCCCACGTTTTCAGCCACAGGGACATCAACTGGCTGAGGCATTGGCTGTGAAGATTGCGCGCTGGTTAGCTTAGTGAGAAGAATTGTTATTTCCTTTAACTCAGCTGATAGCCTCTCATTTGATTTTGTAAGTCTCGCGTTTTCTTGCTCTAGCTGTGCAATTCTATCATGCTCTGGCAGCTTACCTGTCATCACCTCTGCCCCGCCGTTGCGCACTCGCTCAGCCCAGCTGCCTTTCGAAGTAACTGCAGGCGTCCTCCCCGGATGTGAAGCCGTGATCTCGAACTGAACGCCAGGTAGCTGGCCGTTCGGGTGCCGCCCAGGCTGATCCCGACCCTGATGGTGACCTTGAGAACACGAGCGCCCCCGTGATTGGGAGCGGGCCTTGGGTCTAGAACCTCTTCTGGAACGCGACCTCCCCCTGGAGTGGGGCCGCCTTTCCTGTTCTTGTGTAGTCTGGATGCTCGGGGTCCCGTAGGCTGGAATAAGCTGCTTGTCATTGATGTCTGGACTCGATGTGATTGATGCGTCCCGGGCTTCTGCGGCTGCTCGCGATCTTTCCCAACGTCTGCGTCTGACGACGTATGGCACTAAGAACCTGTTCTTGCACTCCTTGTCTGCCGTGGGATGGTGACCGTCGCACAGCCTGCATGTTGAATTGCACTGGTGCAGGCTATCTGGGTTCTTGATTTCGCAGCCTCTGCAGATTGTTTCAGCTGGGTTCGGACAGACGTCAGCCCGATGTCCCAGCTTTCCGCAGACGTAACAAATATCGATGTTCTTGCGGTAAAGGGAGCACTGCAAAAGTGAAGGTCCATATCTCACGAATCTGGGCACCTTGTGTCCTTCGAACGCTATGATGATTGTCCCGGTGTTCTTGATTCTCTTGGCCTGCAGCGCGAGCGGGTTGTTCGCGTTCACAATCTTTCGGGTCAAAATGTCCTGAGTATCGCTTACGGGGATCCCGCGAATCACTCCTTTACAAGTGTCGTGGGGTGCCGCGGCGTACGCGCTAACCTCGAAAACTTTGCCTCCAATGTCAATTTGCTTGACCTTGAGGTATCTTGAAGCTCTGTCTTGGTCCGGAGTGCTTGCCACCATAATGTTCTGCTGCAAGTTGGAACAGATGATGTCCTGCATGGCCTCTCCCTCTTTGACGCCGGCCGCCAGTACTATCGCGTCTGCCACGGCTCCAGTGCCGATTCTCGATATATTTAATCCTCCACGTGGTCGTAGCACAATTTCGCTGAAGTCCTTAGGTAGTGGCGGCATGCGTCCAGCTCGCACGATTGTATGCTTGGTGTCATACCTACTACGACTGGCTCGAGCGTCTCCCGCAACGCCGGCCTCGGTCGAACCCTTGGCAGCAGGAACGCTAACCGCGGCTTGCTTATTCCTTGAGCGTCTTGTTTCGGCTTCCTTCCAACCCATTTCTTCCGTGCAATCCTCTGGAGAGATGTCCTGTCCATCTACTTGGTATTCCATTCTCAGTTGCAGATACTGGAACGCGCAGAGCGTTGAGTCGCGTTGGCGCCGGGCCGGCGCATCGGCGACAATCGCCTCCTTGGTTAGGCCTAAATCCCCCGGTGGCGTTGCCGTGTAAAAATGTCCCAAAAAACGGTTTAAAAGTCCACTCACCGGCACAAAGGTGGTATCTGCTGATTTCTTAAGAACTTAGGCACACGATGAGAGTAAAAACTCGGCGACAAATTCGTGAATACCACAGGAAAGCATTCTTGAAAGCAGGAGCCGATCTTCGCGCGTCCGCACTGGTCGGCACTTCCATCAGAGGGAACGCCTACAATTATTAACTAGTAATTGATTGAACTGCACTAAATAAAGGACATTCCGTGCATTAAGAGACGCAATAAAATGCTGCTTGTTCGTTTCTGTTTGATTTATGGAAAAAAGAATCGCCGGACGTTACTATGGGGAATGGCCCGATGCAGAGCACTAAAACGTACTTTTATTTCTAAATAGGCCCTTCCTTGGCACAAAATGAACACTACGAGGTTTCTGGATCGCCATTTCAACAATCAACGTTGACGTAATAGTTGAGTTTAGTGTCCCTTTAAATTTAGGTGCACGTTAAAGGGACACTAAAAGCGAATAAAAATTCATGTCGGAAAGAAACCTCATTGTATGACAGCGTCTAAGACAATATTATCAGCACCAATACCGAGAAATAAAGGTAAATGCATGAGAACACAGGCGCCATGAGTAGGTTATTTGCAAAATGATCCCGATGATTTCAGACTTACCACCAACAATTATTCACTAGTAATCGAACTAGCTGCTCTAAATGAAGAGCTTTCTGTGCATCAAGAGACATAATATAATGCCGTTTTTTGTTTCTGTTTGATTGATTTAAAAATAACCGCCGGACGTTACATTGGGGATTGACGCGGGTCGTTCGAAAGTTGAATTTTCGCTTGGTTAAACTGGGCAGGTCGTGCGATCTAGCGAGTCCCAGTTGAACGAAACACGCCAGCCATCTCGGAGGCCATGGCACAAAATTGTTCAAAGGGCGTTGTTGCTGCTGTGGTTCCCGCTACTTTCATGCTTCTGCGACTAGTGTCGGCGGCCACGCAGTAAACTACGACAACGTTCTGCACGGCTACAGTAACGTGAAGGTTTCCACTTTCAGGTGGGTAACTTGAAGTGTGCTGACACGATGTGGACCACTAAAACATGATTTTATTTCAAATTAACATTTCCTTAGCATAACAGTAACACTGCGAGGTTTCTGGACCACTATTTCAGCAATCGACATCGACTTAATATTTGCTTTTAATGTCCAACTCAGCTCGTCAAAATTATTGCCTATTTCTCCATCAGGGTGTGATAAAGATATCGTTTTGGTACATTAAAGCCTGGGAATGTTTCTTATTTCCTCAGTGTTGCTTGCATATAAAAGTGCATAGTTTATCGAAACACCACTATGAACTTTTAAGCGTGCTAACTAAAATTTATTGGCGTTCTTATTTTCACTGTGCGCGTTGGCGTCGCGGATTGTGAGCCGAGTAAATTGATTTAAATTTTGCGTCGGTAAAGAGCTCGGCTTTTTCGGGTCTGGCATCGCCCGAGGCTTTGTCGTCGTGTGCGAGTTTTATAACCGGAACTGTGCCCGAGTCGTTTAACAAGCTTTATTGTAATAAGCAACATTTGCAGCATAGCGTGCGCTGGCATATTAATTCGGCGCACCGCACAGCACAGGGTAACGAGCTTGATCCCCGCGTTGTGGTCACTTTAAAACAGGGCTGCCATTTTATTTTCTAATGAGCTCAGGACGACGCACGGCCTGATCAAAAACGCACACGTGCGTGACGCTTGTCGACTAACGGAGTGGAAACGGTTATTAGTCACGCTTGCCGGTCGCTATCCAAGGCAGAAAGCAATTATTCCACAACATAAAAGGAGTCCCTTGCCATCACCTGGGTGACGTCAAAGTTTCATCCTTACCTCTACGACATGCGCATCAAAGTTGTGAGCAACCACCACGCCTTAAGTTGGATAGCTAACTTGAAGGACCTTCAGGTAGCTTTTTGCGATGAGCCGTGTGACTTTAAATGACATTAGCCATGTACAAGGGCGGCCAAAAACACTCCGACGCTGACTGCCTGTCACGAGCCCCCGTCGACCCACCACCACCCGACGATCTGAATGACGGCTGCTTCTTGGGAACGATAACTGTCGAGGACTTCGCTGAACGACAGCGGGCCGACCCGAAACATAGAGGCCTAATAGAATAACTCGAGGGCAGGACCTCCGTTGTTCCGAAGGTATACAAACGAGCACTTACGTCGTTTTCGCTGCGAAACGGCCATCTCGAAAAGCACTTTTTGCCGCTTTGATCCAAGGACCTTCTTGCAGTGCCTACAGCTCTGCGACCAGAACTCCTCCAGGCCATGCTCGATGATCCGACGGCAGGAGACCTAAGTGTTTCCCGCACGCTTTCGAGGATACAAGAAAGGTGCTACTGGCCACGCCTTACTGCCAACGTCACTCGTTACGTAAGGACAATCCGAGAGTGTAAACGAGAGTAGATGCCACCCACAAAACCATCAGGATTCCTCCAGTCAATCGACCCTCCCGGGTGACCATTCGAGCAGATCGGGATGACCCTCTTGGGGCTGTTCCCAAAGTCGACTTGTGGAAATAAGTGGATCATCGTAGCTACCGACTACCTCATCCGCTACGCCGAAACAAGAGCACTGCCCAAAGGCAGTGCCGCTGAGGTAGTGAAGTTCTTCGTTGAAAACGTCATCCTTATCTCGGCGCCCCAGAAGTCCTCATCACCGACAAAGGTACAGCGTTTACTGCTGACCTGACTCAGGCAATACTGAGCGAAAGCCAGACAAGCCACTGCCGTATAACCGCGTACCAGCCACAAACCAATGGCCTGACCAAGCGTCTAAATTAGACCATCGCCGACATGTTGGCCATGTATGTCGACGTCGAACACAAGACGTGGGACACCATTCTTTCAGACATGACTTTCGCATACAACACCGCCGTGCAAGAAATCACGCAGATGAAGCCATACAAGTTGGTCTACGCAAGGACCCCGGCAACGACACTCGACGCCATGTTACCGCACGTCACCGACGACGAAAACCTCGATGTGAGTGAATACTTTCAGCGCATTAAAGAAGCTCAGCAAGTCTACCGCGTCGGCATCAAAAACTAACGGACTATATACCAACAGCCGCCGTTACAATCTTCGACGACGTTTCGCGGAATACCAGCCCGGTGATCGTGTTTGGGTGCGGACGCTGATACGACGTCGTGGACTCAGTGAAAAACTTCTGCGAGTATTTATTGAGTAATTGGTACAAATATTGATAGATAAGTATTTTTACAGGCTAACCTACATACATTGTACAAAGTAAAAAGAAAATATAATGCCTGTTTACAATTCACAAGTTTCAATGCTGCGGCATCTAAAAACTCGCCCCAGCTACATCCCTGGAGCATTCTACTTCACCTATAGTTTATACTCATTTTTTGTTTCATACTTATAAACGTACCTCTCTCCCATGATTCATGTGGGATTCAATGGTGCATTTCCCTGAGCGCCTTAATTACAAGGGGCTTGCACACGACTCCACACAAATGGTTCACAGAGTGCACGTTTGCGCAAGTGCTACAACGACCTGTCGTAAGCAGCAGGGATAGGGGTACAATGAGCGCTTTCACGAAAACGTGCGATCTGTCAACCACATCGCCTCCCCTGCTTGCGCGCGAGAAAATGAATTCATTTCGATACAGGGCCCGAAGGGTGACCCGGTGGGTCTTGTAAGCCCACTTGCGGTTTTGCGATGAGCTGCCACCGAATCTTGGCCGCCACGTGGCCCTATTGCTTTTGCAAACCAGCCGAAAGAAAGTTCGGCTGCGTGTTCAGTAGGCTAAATTTTATTAGTGGCCGCTAGTGTTGAGCTGTTTTCTCAAGGGGGTAACGAAAAATAGTTTTCGGCCATGTTCTGATGTGTGCGGATTAATTTTTGGCGTTCACAAATAAACTGGAGTTATTCTGATGCATTTGGTGGAGCACTCTTTTAATTATTATTGTGATGGCAATTATATGATTACTTTCGGCTGGACTTTGCCGCTCGCGTTGATGTCGGCGTCACTCACCGTATACGTACACGTATTCATATATATGCAAATTAAAGACAGAAAGAAAACAGAAAAAGACTTCGGTGAGCAGAATCGAACTTGGGTCCTGCGAGGCGTTAACCACTGCGCCACCGAAGACCATGTCCTGCAACGTTTCAAACGGCAAGCTATTTATGTTTACAACTTACCTCTGATGACGGGCATCTCAGGGGAAATTGTGTTTTTAGTATTACCAGCTAGATGGCGCAATGAGAGCGCGTCGCCACATCGCGTGGCGGCGCACGCTCTAATCTCCCGCGCGTACTTTGCCGCGCTTAGAGGAGGAAAGCGACGCTCCCTCGCGCGCCCTTATCTCGCGGTGGGGATAACGACAGGATCGTACGCCTTGGCTGGCCTCGGGCTTTACCTGGTACGATTCTGTTGTAGTTACCGGGCGCACAAAGGTCATTGCAATCATTGCAGTCTCCGTTCGCGAAAAGCGTGTCATCGAAGAAACAACTGAGATACTTATTCGCGTGAATCTGTACCAGTAAGTACGTTTCAGGCGTCACCTGTGCTTGAGAAACTCGGGGCACGTCTCAATCTGCTTTCCATTCTGCGCGTGACCTTCCAATTTTTTACTATCGCGTTCAATGCTTCGCCGTTGCGGCAAAGCTATGTTTCTCGTTTTGAATATGTTTTTAAACAGAGAAGAAGTCTGACAGTAGGCAACACTGATGCACTCGCGATCCTTGACATAACAAGTACATGATACTAGAGAGAGAGAAAAAAAATCGGCAGATCCCACGTACCTGGGAATCAACGTTATGCGAAGCATGCGTAGGGAAGGTGACCATGTTGCAATTTGTTTATTGAGTGACATGCCATTAAATTACGCTAAAATATCTGTATAAACGTTGTACGCACAGACATATGTTGAAGAGTTGCAGATGTTTATATAAGCAGTGTTTTGCACTTGCGCAACGATTCCAACTGGAACATGCGTATTAGCAACACCAGAAGCTGATATGAAGCGCTCGTTCTTGTGAAGACGCTGGCCCTGGACACTGCTACATAAATCTACTTCAGTGCATGACACCTGAACAATTGACCTTAACACGACGTGACAGCTGTATCAAAGGAGCACATATGTACTCCTTTGGGAGGCAGCCCTGCAACCACTATTAACGTTTTACGAAGGTTAGCGTCTATTTGAAAAGAAGTTCCGACCGTCCTGGCGTAGTTCTGTGGTAGAATGCTTGACAGCCACGCACAATGCTTGGGTTCGATTTCTGCTGGGACCCTGAAATTAATACTTTGCAAATGCCGGGGGTCAACGCAAATGCCGGGGAAACCCTTATGTCAGGTTTTTCTTAACGCTGACATTTATTCTATGCCTTCATTGGGTCGCCGCTACCGATGTCGGATATTGCTTAACGCTCACGCGTTGAAATGGCCTATGTGTGTTCTCGTCGTTCCTAGATCACCTGTGGCACATACCCTCATACCAGCGGCACATACCCACTGTATGTGCCACTGTCTGGTTGTAAGTGCTTGGCGACGTACGTGACAGAATTGTGACATTATTCATGCCTTTACCAGTGCGTCATATTCGTCAAACGATCCTACCCTCTCATGCTAATTTTGGTTCACGTCATGTTAAGGGAGTGACTACGACAGCACCCAAACCTAAGCGGCTAGATAGATAGATATGCTAAAGGTCGCCGAAGTTCGCTAAGAAATGCTTCACATTTAAAACATTTATTGAATTAAGCTTGTGAGTGACGGTGGGAGGATCCCTTATTCCTGTAGCCCTTTGACTTGGACAGCCCGCTGGGCTCGAGCGACGAGTTGACGCTGCTCGACCAGGTCTGGCTGGGAGATCGCAGCCTCCCACGCTTCACTGAGGAGGTCTTGGTCCGCATCTGGAGCTGGTGCTTGTAGTCTTGGGACGCTCACTTTGCACGGCAGTAGGAGGTGCACCAGAGTGTCTGCCACATTGTAGTGAGGACTGATGTAGCTGTGCAACGTTGGCCTCATATAGTGCAATAGTACGCCATGGGTGAACGTGTGCTTCGAAGACGCCTGTAGTCAGTGCCTTCATCTCTTGTGAGTTTTGGATGTGGTGGAGGGTATGAGCTGTGTTCGAGCCGATAATGTTGTAGCAACGCATGGTACGTTAGTGGTACGGGTTCTCTTGCCTCTGATTCTGTTGTTGAGTGGGAGGTGCCTCGGATCTCGTACGGTAATGCCCGGTTGACGGCTTCGTGGGCTGATGATGATGATAATAATAATAATAATAATAATAATAATAATAATAATAATAATAATATTAATAATAGACTAAGAATAAATACAAAGAAACGGGCCTGTTTAACTCCCGAGCAGGGTGTGGCAATAAGTTAGGTGCGTACACTCGCCACTCAGCGTGAGGAGAGGGCGGGGCATACTGGGTTCGCCGATGATCCTGATCTGCATGTAGTTTCCGAGGCGCGAGGGGGGATGACGCTACTGTATGGGGTTCCAGGTATTCGCGCAGGGCCCATTTTGAAATTTGAGCGCGAAAGAACATCTTCCTAAAAGCTTTGTGCACATGGGATATTGTGATTTAGAAACGGGTTGCCCTGTGCTTTCGAGCATTGTCAGTGGATTTGTTGTGCTGATTCGCGCTGTGTGATCTAGTGCACGCGTATCTTGACGCTGCATATGACTGCGCGTGAGTGGCATTGTCGCTGGTTGAAATGAGTGATCTGTACCGAATCGCAAGCCGGAGTATCGGAAGTTTGTACAGAACGTGTGTCATTTTTCAAGGCTCCGCCTGAGCCAGAGCGCTGGGATAAGTGGTGACAGGCAATTACCAGTGCTGAAAGAGCCTTGCAGCCTACTTACCATGTGTGCGCGAAGCATTTCCCGGAAGAAGTGATCTCTACCACATATGATGCAGAATATAAGGGAAGTGACCTGTTGCACGCATTAAAGAAACCTACACTCACTTCAGATGCTGTTCCTGTAGTTTTACCGGGGCTGCCCAAAATACCTGACTATGCAGCGAAAAACCAAGAAACCCCGGTAAAAATGGCTGGTTTCACTGCCGACTTCTCTTAAGCGACGGGGGCCAAAAGGTTCAACTGTATCTGAAGTGCCTCAGGCGACCGCTGAAAGTATGCCAAATTTATTGCGCGTGAATAGAGCGACTCCATGGCCCGGCGATGATGAATCAACAGGCACGCATGCAAAAGCCAGCGCTTCGACTTCTGCAGTGACGGGCCTCCTCCACGTAAAGAGGAGGATTCTTCTCAACACGACACTGATAGTATGGGCCTATGCGCTACCACCTCAGTTCCTCATCACGTCGTGAAAGGAATGCCTTGTTCTAAATTCAAATACAATTTTTTAGCTGCCTCATCTATGCGCATATAACCCGGCAGGGTGGTCTCATGGCTGTGGTACTCGGCTGCTGACCCGCAGTTCGAGGAATGAAATCCCGGCTGCGGCGACTGCATTTTCGATGGGGGCGAAAATGCTGTAGTCCCGTGAGCTTACATTTGGGTGCATGCTAAAAAAACCCCAGGTGAGCCAAATTTATTGCGCGTGAATAGAGCGACTCCATGGCCCGGCGATGATTAATCAACAGGCACGCATGCAAAAGGCAGCGCTTCGACTTCTGCAGTGACGGGCCTCCTCCACGTAATGAGGAGGATTCTTCTCAACACGACACTGATAGTATGGGCCTATGCGCTACCAACTCAGTTCCTCATCACGTCGTGAAAGGAATGCCTTGTTCTAAATTCAAATACAATTTTTTAGCTGCCTCATCTATGCGCATATAACCCGGCAGGGTGGTCTCATGGCTGTGGTACTCGGCTGCTGACCCGCAGTTCGAGGAATGAAATCCCGGCTGCGGCGACTGCATTTTCGATGGGGGCGAAAATGCTGTAGTCCCGTGAGCTTACATTTGGGTGCATGCTAAAAAAACCCCAGGTGATGTAAATTTGCGTTTCTCATAATTATATGGTGGTTTGGGATGTTATATCCCACATGTCAAATATCCATGCCTATTTGGACCAAGAAAGAATAAATGTTGGTTGAACAGAAATGCCATATCTGTGATGCAGCCGTGTTTTCCTTAATGTTCACGATATTCACGTGAATGTAAGTAGTTTGCAGAGCTGGGTGTAATTAGGCCAGAAGTTCTGGTTTTGCCATATCTGTGATGCAGCCGTGTTTTCCTTAATGTTCACGATATTCACGTGAATGTAAGTAGTTTGCAGAGCTGGGTGTAATTAGGCCAGAAGTTCTGGTTTTGGGATAACACTTCATCATCACTGTCTTGCAACATTGCAGGAACACTTCCAACCACGGTATTTACGACACAACATCGTCTGTTAAGGCGAGGGCCTCAGATAGCCTTGGATGCCTAATCGAACGCGAATTATGATTGTCGGCGGGGTAAAGGACCAGCTGCACAAAATATACTGCTTTAGGTAATGCGCTCGCTTTCACTCTCTGATAAGCACTTCGTCAAGTTGAAGTGCGCCCGCCTTAATAAAATATCGCGAAGTATGGCTGATTGCATTGGGTCGGCAATCCCGACATTGGTGGGGTACGGGCTGACCCATGGTCGACCTTTGGGACCCAATGAAGTTCTTTTCTACCACATCATGCAGCTTACACTGTCAGAGGCCGAAATTGAGTCATCTGCGAGACGCTAACAGCAATACTGGCAAGAATAGCGTGTCGATTTAGGTTCTTGATAGAACGTGTGTAAGTGGTGCATTAGTTGAAAGTTTTTTGACAAAGTTTTTTGTTAACTTTGCTAAGCAAACAGAACGCGACAGCGATATTTCTGCGCGCGCACACACACGCAGGCGCACGTGCTCTCACACACACGTACACACGAATGCAGACTTTCGCCTTCCTAATAGCTAGCGTGCCTTTGCTCTTGGGCTGGCATCCTTATTGAAAACACCTGAAATTTTCGCTCCCGCGCAAAACTGATTCTTTTCTTGTGACCCAAAGATGCTGACGCCGACACCGCCGACCCCAAAATTTCAGTGAAAGAACCTCTTGAATGCTGTCGCGTCAAAATGCGACTGACTTCCAGGCTAACGCTTCTGCTGTTGAAGCATTTATACGACAAAAACACTTTTAGCAAATAGGTTGCATATAAAGCTAAGAAATAATTTCGTTACAGTAGAGCCACAGTGTAATAATTTATTGACATTTATGTATATCTGTATTTCAAGCGTAAAAAACAAGCGAGGCTCAGCAGAAATAACCTTTTTCACGCGAAGTGGAGTCACTCCCGAGTGAGTGCTTCGGTAATGATGATGATGTTTATGGTCGTCCTCTTCGTATCGGGTTGCCACTTTGCGATATGCTGACCGGAACGATAGAATAAATGTGTTATCACAAAATTACTCATCACAAAGTTACAACATGCAGGTCCATGAACCCACACTCCGTGAGCGCCATCTGCATCAAGCAGAGACAGCACAGGCAGCGAATACAATCTGGACATGTCGCCTGGGACACTGTCATCACCTAACTTATCATTACACCGTGGTCCCGACTACTTGTGTGACTAGGCCTGGCAGAGCCGGTTACAGCGATGTGATTACAAGGTCAGAAAAACTATCTTTTCTTTTCTTGCCAATGAACAGACTCATGATTGAGACTATTGCTTTTTTTTACAGGGAGTAAAATAATAAAAGAACAAAAGTGGCCACTGGTAGCTACTTTTCGCCAAATTGGTGAATTTTAGAAGCCCGTTGCGACCTAAAATCATGATTGGCGAAATGGCGATATTTTGGCAATTTTTGGCTTAGGTCTCGACTGAGGTATTATTCTCAGCGTCTTCAAAACGATCGGGAAACATTTTTTTTGTATTTTTTGTAGTTTTACATTCACCAGTAGGATGTGCACTTTACGCGCAATTCAGTGCGTCTATGATGTTCCTCGTGTTACAGAGCTCTAGGTCACTCTACTCGTGTGTATATCCTCCATTCACCAATATCCTGGAGGTACTGGTGCACTGCTGCATCCAACAGCAACCTTCAAGCACAATTTAAGCTGGCGGACTCTTCGTGGGCCGCAAGGTGTTGGTGTGTACTTAGGTGTTTTAAGAGAGTTAAGCCTCTTCAAATGTATACCGCTTCTGAACTTCCTAGGTGACGGTTAGGCCACATGTTTTAAGCACAGCCCCAACGGTTGTAAAAAGCTTGTCGACTTCTTCCCTGCTGTAGTACAGCCTAAGTTTGTATTTGCGTTTAATTTTTTATTAACATTCTTTTTGGGCCGGCAAAGAAGTCGGCTTCTTTGGACAGCCTTCAGAAACTGCACTGATTCGAGTGTTTAGCGCACGCATGCCAACAGTGACAACACTAGGGTGCGTGCATCGCGACGGTTACGTGCTGCTTTTGAGTTTCTTACTTTTTTTGTGCAATTAAGTGGTTCGATTATCAAACGCAGGATTCCACTCAATGAACTTATCGAAACTTGCAAGAAGGCTTCGCACGCCATCGTTCTCTTGTTGCAGCGACTGCTTCATCCAGCCCTCGTCACAGCTAAAACCGTCGCAAGCTTCTCTTATGAGGTGCTAGTATGCAGGGACGCTGATGGTGCATGCATGCACTTTCTGAGTGCTACCAAGACAAAGCGGGCGATGCAACTGGCATTAAACAAAAATGTCAATATAATCAAGGAGCTACGGACAGTATTGATCTCTGCGAGGCTATACTTAATTGGCAATTTTTGTTACTAGGCCCGCCACGCATATGCAGATAGAGTACGACTTTTTTTTGGCTAAATTTTACGAAAAATGGCGACTTTTGGCGACTTTTCGTTTGTTGTTGGGCGACTATCACTTGAAAGTCTGCTGCAACCCTGCAAAGGAGGAACCTATATCTTATGTGACATGCAGGTAGACCATAGCCTACCTGCATGCTGCATAGCTGCTACCTGCATAGCTGATTTTACAGCTCGGAGAGTAATTTATTTAACCAGCATTCTTCAACCAGCTGAAAAAAAGAACTATTCAGGTAGTTCATTGAAAATTTTGGGAATAAATACACATTTACATGCTTCTCTATATCTGGTAGAAAACGCTTTCACGTGCTGAGGATGACGGGACGACTTTAAGCTCTCTCATAGTACACTGTAAGCAAAAGTTGGTTGAGATGGGAGTTTCCAGCATATGAGCCCATAAAACTCCCCTGTCCCAATTATTTACTCCCTGGTAGTGACTGAACTGGGCACATGTCGCCGTAAAACGCCCCTGCTTAATGACAGAGTTTATGAACGGCATTACCTTGCTAAACTCCCCAGGGAGTTTCAGGTCACGTGGTTACAAATTCCCTATGGAAGCTTTAAAAACCTTCTTTGGGCGTGACGTGCGTGCGTGTGTGCGTGTGTATGTATGGGCATATACATGCTTGCACGTTGGTGTGAAACACAGGTGCTTCGCGTGGCTAACCATATAAGCATCTGTCAACAGGCAATGAAACTATAGGTGCAGTGAAGAATTGCAACGACCGGTTGGTATTTACTGTGAACATTTCAATATATTTCGCACTGTTAAACCACGCTGCACATCAGTCCTATTCCTCAACGAAACGCCGTAAATGCCGCGCTTCAAAGGGCCGAGTAACAAAAAAAAAAGCTTCGAAGAATAATTTAATGGTAGCAAAAGTAAGCTGTTACGATCGTCAGCGGCTGCTCCTGGAGTTTCACCGTCAAAAAATTCGAAGCGGTCTGAAGTAGGCTTCACTCGACTACGGCAGGCTGGCCGGCTACCGGTGTGACAGTTGCACCGACGACGCGCTCGCCCCGTCTCCGCCGATGGAGAGTTCTCGGAGTGTCACCGGTATTTCACCGGCTGCAACATTTAAGCAGTAGGCCTCGCTATGTCGTCGGTATCAAGCTCGCAGTGCGCACCGGCCACCGTGGCGAGCTCTACGAGCTAGCTAGCACCGACTACCGGCGAAGCAATGAATGTGTTTTACAAAAAATAAAGGCTGCTGGGATTAATAACAGACTTCTGCGCCTTGCGACCGCAGCTGTCAAACGACTAACACGAAGGCGAGCGCAGAACGAGGCGGAGACACACAGAAACAGCGTACAGCATGCATGCATGCCCATGCAATGCATGCTGCCGTACTCGTGAGTGAGGCCTAGTCGTCGAATGCTGTAGTGGCGGTCTACCTCGGCTCATCGCTGGAGCTGCTGAATGTGCCTCGTTAATGTGTTAATTCAGGGCCGCGCGGGATTGGTGTATGATTCAGTGCATTTCACGGATCCACAAACAGTACTGCTAATGCAAATTCAGCCCGTACGACAGAGCGCCAACCGACGAAAACTTTTTCGCTATAGTTAAAAAATATCAAGTATTAGGCAGCCTTAGGATAAAAGAAATGTGTGTTGAAGTACATACAATAAACCACCGCAACATCATATTTACGCCGTGCGTGTTTATTGCTTAATTATTAGCAAAAGTAGGGCTCTTGCAGGGCGACATGGGAGGTCAGAATGTGGTGCCTATATATACCCGGTGACTAAATGGCAGGTGTGCACTGCGAGTGGCAAGCTGTGGTAAGTGTAAGTGTTATAATATGATGTGAACGTTGTGAGCATGTTTGAGCACTGTAATCATTGTTGTGTGCTTCGAAGGTAATGGAATTAAAGTAACGTTGCGCATAGTATGGCTGCTGACGTAATTTTTTTTTCTCAGTCGATGCAAAAAGTTTACTCCCATACTGACCTGAAAAAGTTCCCCAATGGATGTAAATAAAAACTCTCCTGGCACCATGCAAAACCCCCTACTGATGAGGAGTAAATTTTTTACTCCCTCCGGACAATGTTTATAAAACTCCCATCAGGGCATGCGCTAGAGGACAAGGTCATTTACTCCCATCTCGGCTTATTTCTGTTTACAGTGTAGAGTGCCAAGTGCTCTAAATCGCTAACCGCTTTTCCTAAACACACACGAAAACCGTTTTCTTTTTCTCAGGGGTCGACGCGTAACATATGGCACTTTGAAGACATTTCACCAGTTGTATCTCAGAACAACTGTTTCAGTAAACAAACCCTCCAACATACAGAAACACAAATCATGAAAAATAGTACTGAAATATACCTTACTAACGTAAGCAACACTAAAATTCACAAATATTGTAATTATTACAAATATAGTAGAAATTTTTTGGAAAATACACGTTTTTGGCGCATTAATTAGCCTATCAATGAGCTGTTGTGTTGACCATATTGACGTTTTTAACATGTATTTTCCAAATATTTGTGAATGTTTATTCAAACCTGTTTTGTATAGTGAACCTATTCCAATGTCTACTAATTTTATTCATCAGTGGAGCTGTTTACCAAGTATTCTCGTGTGACCCAACCATGGCAAACTGCCTATGCGAGTGTGTGGCGCAGGTAAAAACCACTCTTGAGTCCACTCAAAATGAAGAAGGCAACAATTAGCACGAGAACAAATGATTGCGAAGCGATGAGCCGATTTAACCCCGAGTGCGCACGATTTCTCGAGAACGGGAAAGGCATCAGCGGCCTCTAAAAGACCGCGAAGTGACGCCAAATAGAACGCGCTCGTATGTGAGGTGTGAAGCTTGGTTTCAATATCAGTTCCTGTCTCTGAGGCTTGCATGTAGTATCCTTGATAGTCTGTCGTTTAACTGGAAACTCTCTTCACCGAGAACCAACATCCTATATCGAAAGCCTATTAAGCACCTAGAAGCAACCTAGAGATAACCTGTAAGGTAAGGCGTGGAAACAACCCATAGAAGGAACCAGATGAGTCTTCAGAAGTTTTTTCATTTAATTGTTGCCCGCGGCTTTGTGCAAGCTTCGTCAATTTTCGTTAATTCAATTCTGACAGGGGGTCCGCCCACAGTTCTTAGACTTTTGGCCCTCCGTCTGGAGATGATGCACTTTTGTTGTATTTCGTGATTCATTTAATAAATGTCCCCCTGAACGTCGTTGCTACTGATTAATTATCATTCAGGTCTTATATATATAAAGTGATGTCAAACTTATCACATCAGGGCAAGTTTTGGCGGACGCTTGAATTTTCTAATTGCTTTATCTTTTCGCTCGTCTTCACGTGACAATGTCTTGATTTTCGTACATCGAACAAAGAATGTCCCTATACTACCAGAAAAGCCGTGTTGCTCTTTAATGTTTCATTAGGCCACAATGAAAGGAGCACGACAAAAATAGTACTGAAAGAACGTTTATTAAAGAGAAAGCAAATTCCGAAGATATAGGGCTTCTATTCTAGTACAGGGTGCCTCTGGCCTCTAAATCCCGACGACGTGCCTGGGCAAGGAGCACAATTGAGTTGGGCCTGCTTTGTCTCGCTGGTGAGCAAGGTCTCCCGCTGCTCCATTTTAAATGTTAGTCAAATAAGGACATGCGCTATTTGAAAATCCGTGAGGATATGGCTCTGGCAAACATCAACAACAATATGGAAGAATGCAAACCTCACATATGCGGCTGTGAAGTAAAGTTTGCTTTATGCCTTGCCCAAGTAACTTTCGGTAGTGGAATATTCGATAAAATAATGACGTATATGGCGAACATCTGTTACGGTTCACTAGTGTTAACGCTATACCTTTTGCAATAAAAATGCATTGAAATTTTTCAAGAGTACTAGAAAACCGGTACTTAAAAAAAATCCCCGCCATATCTACAAAGTGAATGACGTTAGAGAAGCTTGCTCGGAGGTGCACAGGACGTTTTTGGCAAGGCCGTTTCTGTAGAAAGGCTTGTTAGTTGACCGGCGCTTGATGTATAAGTTGAAGAAAGCTTTGTTGGGCTCGTTCCACGGCCGGCACTGGACAGTGTTGGCCTCGTTGACCGGCCCGTTAACCACCTGGCTCTTTATGTCGTACTGGCCACTGCCGTGAGTCAAATGCATAACGCTCATAAATGACAAACGTGGAGCTATAAGGCGTTCTTCAACGGGTTGAGAGTGGGTAGGTGAGGTGGCTTGGGTAGGGCATCGATACCCATGCGTAACACTCATCATAGGAGCTTAGTCACGTGCTGCTACGTCTACGAATCGAATGATCTTTCCCCTGCCAGCCTGCCTGACGGTTTTTAAGGCGGTTGGTTGGACGCGAACAATCATCTTATGCGTGACCGAAAAATCGAGAATGATGCAAATAAAATAAAATGAAAAATTATGGGTCACAGTATACAGGGATTGGGAACAGGTTGTTTACGTGGCAAGCAGATATTTTACCACGCGGCCACGCGTCTGCTTGTGAATAGCGTGAAATCAAGTTCCTCTGCTTTTAAATGCA
This sequence comes from Rhipicephalus microplus, assembly GCF_013339725.1. NCBI lineage: Eukaryota > Metazoa > Arthropoda > Arachnida > Ixodida > Ixodidae > Rhipicephalus > Rhipicephalus microplus. The sequence goes on along the minus strand of NC_051165.1, from coordinate 190,266,509 downwards.
GTGAAAGTAACTTTCATGCTTTACAAACCCAGACGTCATGTATGCGGGCTTCACAATACAACATGAAATATTGCAGCAATAATGTGTGGTACAAGCGCTCATTGCCATCGTGCGCCAGAACAAGAGATCATAATGACTTCATAATTGAATGCTGGTCACAAACTACAAAATGCACACACGCCACTGTTTCTAAGCCACGTAGTGGATGCATAACAAGTTCAAGAAGGTTTCATGCACTGAATGTTTGAAGCACGCAGTGGAAGCAGGACATCGCTATTGCATTCAACTCCCAAAGGTGAAGCTTTTGGGTCCCCCATTTTTTTTAGGGGCGAAGCTCCTTAGGGCGTGGGCTGTGCGTCCCCTGTAGCCTGTATGTAGCTACCTCTAGTTTAGTTCTTGCAGTGTTCACTAGATGGTGGTACCGTCCCCTGTATGTAGCCACCTGTAGTTTAGTTCTTGCAGTGTTCACTAGATGGTGGTACCGTCCCCTGTATGTAGCCACCTGTAGTTTAGTTCTTGCAGTGTTCACTAGATGGTGGTACTGTCTCCTGTATGTAGCCACCTCTCGTTTAGTTCTTGTAGCGTTTACTAGATGGTGGTACTTGTAGCTGATGATGAAAAGATGCAAGATGTTATAAACTAGAAAGTGGTACTTGTAGTTGATGAAAGACGCGAGATCTTATAAAATAGGAATGATGTCACATATGACGCGTGTCATTGGTTGAAGGCAATCGTTCGATTTAGTGCGGCGACGTACGCTAGGGGGAGCGATGTAATAAAATCGAGTGGGCAAAATGTACAGAGGATTCATGGTTTACCAGGTTTACCTCCGGAGCTTCGCCCACTCATCATCATTCACTTCGTGGATATGGCGTAATTTTTTTTCTCTTCGCCTGGCTCGGAGGTGGTGCGCGTTCCCGTGCGGCCAGAGCAAACGCCACTGGCACTCCTACTTTTCTCTCTTTCACATTTCTTTTCCCTACCCATCCTCCGTATGGAGTTGTTGAGGTGACCTCCTGAGAGAGATAGATAGTTATGACGCCACATTTTTCTCTTGACTTCCTTTTCTTTCGAATCCACTTTGAGGACGCGAGTGTGCGGGCGATCAAGAACAGGTGCCTTAGGTGGCGGTGCACCATCTTGTGAGCATTGTTGGGGAATGAAGGGCTGGGCAGTGTCGAAGATGTACTATCTTAGACACTGTTTGAGTATCTTATATCTGTATCGCAAGAAGTCTTGTAGACGAGTATCTGTATCTCTATTCTCGATACATTGAGTGAAGTATCATGTATCTTAAGATGCCAAATAATGTAATTAGAACGCGACCCTGCCAAACATTATTGCTGACTTAACTGCGATTCCCTGGCTGGTACTAGTGCCACGAAGCCACCAGAATAAAACTACTCGCCGTGATATAGTTTCACCTTTCCGCCCAATACCACCAGTAAAGACAGGATATGAAGTGCATGCGTTCTTTTTCGGAGGAACAGAGCATCATGACAGAGCTCGCACAGTGTCGCCAGAAACAAGTTTCTCGTGCTTGCCCACGTGAATTTTGTTAGCACAATTTTTTTCTGTTTTTAATTGTGTCAGATCGATGACACTTACGTTTTGGCTGTTGCAAGCGCCGCATGTTACAATGCGTGCAGCGATGACCACACGAAATGTGTTTTTCGCTTTTCAGTGTGGAACTATAGCACCACCGGCTTCGATGCTGCATCTAAGAGCAAGCCTTTACCTATTAGATGATATCTTGGCGTGCCATGTCGCATTTGTTCTGCTATTTCTATTGAAGGAGCTCTTCAGTATTGAAAAAAAATGTGCTTTTGAGTATTCAAAAAATATATAGTACAAATATTGTATTAGCACAGGTGCTTTCTCTGTTGACTCTCTCTCGCATCCCGTATACCTAGGCCTCTGACTTGCTCTAATTTTAGGTCTGGTGGATACATTATGTCTGTTCTAGAGTGTGTGGGTATCGGGCTTGCTGCGTGTCATTCTTAGTTGAAGCAAGAACGACGGGGACTCCACGTCAAAACAAACAACAATTTAATTATCTAAACGAGACGAGGGACGAGACAGGGCATGGTGACCATGATCCTCGAACACCAGCAATGAGCCAGCTTGGGTGTCAGCATCCATTCTTCGGAGCAGCCCCGGCACTTCTTTCTCGCGCAGCACGCAGGCTGAATCTTTTGAAGAGTGCCAGTGCGCCATGCGCACCGCTACTGTGCAACACATGGCACTATTTCTTGATAGCCGGTGGTCGTGGTTCCCACAAATGCCGCCAAAATAAGCTCTCTCTTTCATCTACTTTACCTGTCTGCTTTATTTATGTTATTGTTTACACATTTATATTCACTTCTGCTTACTATTTCACAAAATCTATTTGGGAAACAATTATAGCATTATGTAAGACTGCATTGAGTACGCACATCAAGCATTCGGCTTTCTGCTTTGTGAAATGACTAAACTGAGTTTGCATTATAACAGCGAGAATAATTAGGAACCATCCTAAATATTTTAAAAGGGGGTTTTCAGAAACATTCTTATATCAAAAAGTCCGTGCTTTCTTATGAACGTCGCAACGAGCCATTTCCGGTGATTTTTCATAGGCACTGATTTGTTTATTGTGTCACCTTCACAGGAAAGTAGACAGTTCTACATGTTTAATTTTGTATTTATTTTACCCTCAATAGCAAATAGCTTTACAGAGGGGAGTGGGGTACACAAAAAGAACTATAACCAAGAGCAAACATCAAAATAACAAAGATTACAAGACATGGAAATTTGATGTTAGGCAAACAAATGAATGTACGTGCAAGTATCATTATAAACATGGGGGAAACAGAGTGCAAAAATATATATGCACAATATACACTCCACGCGTCATCACGTAAATAATTCTGTATAGTAGATAAAAACAAGTCGTGATTTGAGATGGAAACCATGTCCGAGGGAAAGTGGTGTCTCCTCTATCGTTTATCTCAAAGTATGAATGGAGGACACAAAATGACTTTTTAATTGTAGTTGTAGGAGCTTTTCTCTTTTAGGCCTCCCTATTTATTTACTATTACTAATTGCCAGGTAAGCGTAGATATAGGTGGAAATAGCGTGAATAGAGGTGGCGTCCTGCATGCGGCCATTTTTGCGGCTGTACTACCACGTGCTATCATTTCTTTATTTTGGTGTGGTTGGGTCTACACCACAAAAAATTATCACAGTTCGACGCGAGGTACCCTGCTATGCTCCGTAAATTTCAACATTGACTTATATGAGTTTGCTAAGATTACACGGAAATGCTGCTGCAAACACGTTAAATTACATACACGTTAAAGAACACCGCATAGTCTAATTTTCCGGATAGTTCCGCTTCCGCGTTCTTTATGATTATGATAGTAATAACTAGTAGTCATATTAGACACACTGCGCGTGTTTTCTTAATAACACATGAGCTTACGTGAGGTACAAGTAAAAGCGCTAGAAGACGTGATCACTGTTGTATAAAAGCAACGCAACGCTTTCTGTCGATGATCAGCTTATGGAAGGCCGATTACATATATGTTGCTGAGATGAGAGTACAGCGCGCTTTCTTATACCTTGAGCTACTTAGCTTTGTGGACATAATTTAGCCCAATAATGAGCTTCATCTCTACCAGTGACTGCCGGCCGCTATACAGTCACTATCAGATGACAATACAATGGGTCTGGGGCATTTCAGGGGTGCACAGGTTCTAGCGCTGAAAAAAAAAAAACATTGATTGTACGTTACATAGTATACAGATAACGAACAGTTTGTGCCAGCATATGAGAAGAATATGAATAGTGATAGCAGCCTTATGTAAGGCTTATATTCACAATGTGCCACAGAAATCGCTACCAGCGTTGTTATTGCTGTACACTGCTGAATTGGTATTGAAAAATGATCTCTTATAGACGAAGTAAAACTGCACAACGGTATTTTTACCATCGTGCAAAGCTTCCTATTGAATCTCGTGTGCTTACAAGGTTACCCGCAAGCTTTTTGGTAAGCGCAGAACCGAAGCTTATCAATTACACAAATGGCAAGCCCAAACCGCTGTTAGTGGTTTTGGCTAGAGAGCTGTACTCTTAAGCAGCTAGGAGCAATCGCTAATAGATTCTTCAGAAGTACACTAACATACTTTGACCAAGAAGGGCAAAAATTTTTAGATAACAAACAACATTTTATAAAAATAAAATTGGTCGCAGTTAAAGAAATATTTCATCAGAAGTTATTCTGCATAGGCGTTTACTACTATACACCATATGAGGGTCTATAAGAAAAAAATATTGCGATGTATCGAAGTATCTTAAGACACAAGTGTCAAGTATCGTATCGGATAAAATTTTGGAGTATAGTATCTTGTATCTGTATCTCCAATACTTCTGACCCGCAGGTCGCGGGATCGAATCCCGGCAGCGGTAGCTGAATTTTCGATAGAGGCGAAAATTCTGTATGCCCATCGTGCTCAAATTTGGGTGGACAATGAAGAACCCCAGGTGATCTAACTTTCCGGAGCCCTCCACTACGGCGTCTTTCTTAATCATATGGTGGTTTTGGGACGTTAAACCCCACATACCAATCAAATCAGCTTCTTGCCTGAGTATCTTTTATCGCGACACAATTTCAAGATATGCTTGCCCAGCCCCGAATGGAAAGCCTAATAAGTACACAACACTGAAAGTCAATCGGTCTCGTGTCCTTCGGTAGGCTCACGAATGCATTGGGGTGAGAAATAATCGTGCGTTGCTAATCACGCGCAGTGGTTGAAGCAGGTGATCCCTGCGCTGCGTAATTTCATCTTCTCTATTCCTTAGAGAAGCACGTCTCTAAGTGAGCGCATAAATTGCCTCCAAGAAGGGGAGAGCCACGCGATGAGAAGTTCGCTTTCCATTAGCTCCTTACCACGCCTTTTCAAGAAGAGCGTTTTTTTTTTGTTTTTTGTGCTTATACAAGCCCGGTTAATGAGGCGATAGCTGAAAGCGGCGTAATTCAAGGAACAAAGTGGGTAAGAAAGAAAAAGAGAAAATTCAAAACTGGGATCGAAAGCGAAGATACCATCGAATGCTGCATCAACCAACTCTTTCTGTGATGGCTCGGGCAGCGGCCATATGTGATTAGCCTAAATTTTTGATGAGATGCACATAATCGGCTTTGACCTGAAAGTGGAAGCGGCTTCCTCTTTCGCCTAGTATGGCACGTAAGCCCTCTCGCCAAGTTTCACGGGGGAGTTTCTTTCCACTCGTTCGTTCAGATCATAGTATTGGAAGCTTGCACAGGCAGCCTGGTGACTGCCATTCTTTATAAACCAGCACGAACAGCATATTTAGCAGTTGCGGTACACCTTTCGTGAACTCCTCACACGCCTATAAGCTACGTTATTAGTCATGCTCATACAAGTAAAAAACAACAAACGATCGCTGGATATTTATGCACGCCTTTGGCAATTTAGCCTCTCTCTCTTTCTTTTTCTTGTTCTTGATGTGCGAATTACATCAGCGGATATATGCTTATCGGCGTCTCCTGTTCTCACCGTGTGTCATGTAGTCAAGGTTCATCAAAAGAATGGGGATGTGCCACAGTGGATAAGTTTCCCTACTCGTTACTGGTCCACAAACAATGAATAAGGCAGCAGTCAGCCAATGACGTTAGAGGAGCGGAAACACCATTCCATAGATGCCCGACTCGGCACCACCAGAGTGCCTCTCTTCGCCCCTCCTCGAGGTGGTTTCACGTTAGTGGAGATGAAACACCCAACCGTATGTGTGTTTTTGTGTCCTTCTTTCTTATTTGCTCTGGCTAACAGCGCAGCTCTGGCCGACTGGCTCGCCCTGCGCCATCTCCTGACGCCGGAAGGTCTCGCTGAGTGGTGCGCTGTCTCCGGACTCTTGTGACCGTGTCCATCTTTCTTATCTTCTCCTTATTTATGTGTGTGGGTCTCTCTGTCCCTGCCCCTATCTCTATCCCTATCTTTTTCAATCCCTCCTTACCCACATCCTTCATGAGCCACTGTTGAGGTGGTGGTAGTGGTTAGAAGATGAGAAAAGGCACCTAATTTCTGCAACCCGGCTGGGAGCACGGCGCAGTGCCTGTTGCGGTGTCGCACCATGATGCAGGCGGTTGTGGTGCTTACTTTTATCTTCTTTTCTCTCTTTTGAGAGTAACTCCCCCTCCCCTCCGCCGAAGTCGCCAGACGCCATGGTCCCACTTGGCCGACGACGACGACGCCTCAAAAGACAGCATGTCGTCGTAGTGTAACATGATAAAGGGCAAATGTGCACTGCAAACACAAACAGTCCACCGGTGATCTCTCGAAGACTCCGCTCGCACCTTGTTGTGCTCACAGTCTTTCGTTGTCTAATTTTTCAGTCACATTGGAGGGCACACTCAGTGAAAACGACTAAACTTGCACCTCATTTTTAGCCATGCTCCCTGCTCTGCCATTGCCCCTCTCCGGCTACGCGCCGCAGCCCCCGCCATCATCCACGGTGACGAGGGAAGGGGGTGGTTAGACACAGAAGCGAAGGGAAGAAAAGGCTTCCATGTGGTGCTTATGATGCCTATTCAGACGACGCGGAAGCGTCGGAGAGTGCATTGTTATTCCCCTACAATTTACCCTTCGTGTTCGTTTCAAGCAAAGACATGAGACAAATTTTCGCTCAGCCGCAGATCTCCTGACGACACGCCGAGGACAGGTGTGCGGATGCGTTTTGCTGGTGTATTCGGCCGGTGATCATGTTACACTACTATGAATTGCTGTCTCTTAAGATGTTGTCGTCGGCTTAGGGTGACAATGGTGTCTGGTGACGTCGTCGGCTGGCGACTCGTAGGCCGATGGTTCGCGTCTGCCTCGTGTATTCGTCGGGGTCATGTCAGTGTCGTATCGCTCTAGTGTAAACGCGCCTTAGCAGACCAAAAACACCAGCAAAACACATCCGCAGACCTGTCGTCAGCGTGTCTTCGGGAGATCTGCGGCTGAGCGAACATTTGCCCCATGTCTTTGCTGCTTCAAATGAGCACGAAGGGGGCAATTTTGAGTAACAAAGCCCTCTCCGAGGCTTCCGTGGTGTCTGAATAGGCATCTTGAGCACCGCACGGAGGTATTTTCTTCCCTTCGCTTTTGTGTCTAACCCGCGTCCCCCCCGTCCTTCGTCACCGTGGATCTAGGCGGGGGCTGCACCGCGCAGCCGGAGAGGGACAAGGGCAGAGCAGGGAGTATGGCTGAAAATGAGGTGCAGGTGTGGAAGTTTAGTCGGTGTCACTGCGTGTGCCTCCAATGCGACTTGAGAATTGGCCAACGAAAGACTGTGAATACGACAAAGCGCGGGTGGAGGTTTCGAGAGACCATCGGCGGGCTGTTTGCGTCTTCGCAGTGTACATAAGATGAAGACAAGACAGAAGACTTTCCCAAAGACAGTCGGCATGCCAAAATCGGTGTGGTATCACTCAAGTGTAAACGCACCTCAACGACAATATAACCTCAAAAACACTAAATGGCGAGAGCATTATATGGGAACATTTAGTTATTATCAAAAACACTAGAAAAGCAGAGTATAGTTTGGTAGGCAGTTATCACGATTGCTAAATAATAAGAACGTGAGTGACGTGGTATATTATGTAATCAAAACAAAAGGAGAGAGAGAAAATTTAATGCGGAAAGGCAGGGAGGTTAACCAGAAAACATATCCGGTTTGCTACCCTGCACTAGGGAAAGGGTAAGGGGAAAGGGAGGAAGAGAAGCACAAACACACATACACACACTCGCACACAGTAGTGTCACAATCGTTCTACGAGGCGGGTCGCTCGCAGAAACTTCATCAGCGCCTTCGTTGCTTTCTGGCGTGAAGCTCGATCTTTCCGACATTCCAAGATTGACTGCTCAGAAAATGGCTGGTCGTCGAGGCGAGCAAACACTGCTGAGAGGGACTGTCGCTGAGAGCTGTACTGGGGGCACTGACATAAAATATGTTCAATTGTTTCGTCATTGTCGCAATGGTCGCATGTAGCGCTGTCTCTCATTCCGATGCGGCAGGCAAAAGCGTTCGTGAAAGACACCCCAAGCCACATACGGCAGAGAAGGGTCGTCTCGGATCGGGGTAGGCCAGATGGAATAGTAAGTCGTAGGCATGGGTCCAGGCGGTGAAGACGGGTGTGGAGAAAACCGGGCGTATTCCGCATAGACCTTGCGACATCCTGCGCAAGCGTATTAATCTTTGCTGCACGAACCGCTGCACGAACCTCGCACGAACCGTGCGAGGCCTACGCACATTTCCCCAACAACGTTTTCCGTTTAAAGCCTTGGCCCTTTTCCAAAATAGAAGGGATATCGAGGTAGCGGAAGATTTTTGTAGGAAGATTGCGGGCCCACCAAATTGCACAGAAGCCCTTACTGCTGATTACACGCCACATTCACTTGACCCGCACCTGGACCTGCCTTTTTCAATGGAAGAACTGAATGTGGCTCTTGCTTCATGCAATCGATTGTCATCGCCTGGGCCGGATGGCATATCATACCGCCTATTATGCAATCTCGGTGATCGAGCACGAAGTGCTTTGCTGGAAGTATTCAATGAGTCTTGGAGAGATGGAACGGTCCCCAGAGAGTGGAAAACAAGCCGGTTGGTTGCACTTCTCAAACCTGGAAAATCGCCTCTAGAGCTGACATCATACCGCCCAATAGCGCTGGCTAGTTGCGTAGGGAAGCTGATGGAGCGAATGATCCTTGCCAGACTCGAGTGGTTCCTAGAACGCCATAGAATATATCCAGACGCCATGGCCGGTTTTCGTCGTCTTCGGAGCTCCATTGACAATGTCATTGACCTGGTGACCTACGTACAACACCAGAAAATGAGCAGACGGTTATCTGTCGCACTATTTTTAGATGTCAAAGGAGCATATGACAATGTTTCTCACGAAGCCATACTTGACGCCCTCGAGTCAGTTGGTTTGGGTGGGCGAGTGTACCGCTGGATCCAATGCTACCTACATATGAGATCATTGTTTATGCAAACTGATGATGGGCCGACTTCTGAACATTATACACACCGTGGTGTTCCTCAAGGTGGTGTATTGAGCCCCACACTGTTCAACCTGGTTCTGATCGGTCTCGTTGAACGCATACCAGATTCCGTGCAGATATCTCTCTATGCAGATGATATTTGTGCCTGGACATCAGGTGTAACACGTCCTCAGGTACGTGCGAGACTCCAGAAAGCAGCGAATTCAATATCGGCGTACCTTAGAGAACAAGGCCTCGAGATTTCTCCTGAGAAATCGGCGCTGGTCGCGTTCACGCGGAAGGCAATGACGTCATATCCCATCGCCATCAATGGACACAGTGTCTGCTACGCCAGGACCCACAGGTTTTTGGGGGTCACGATCGATCGAAATCTCTGCTGGAGTCCCCATGTGGCCACTCTAAAGAAGCGCCTAACGGCCATCGCACAACTTTTCAAGTTCCTCGGAGGCAAAACGTGGGGCACATCAGTGCACGCGATGTTGCATTTGTACAAAACGCTGTTTCTGGGGTACCTGCGGTATAGCTTGCCGGTTCTGACGAACGCTTGCAAAAGCAGTATACGCACAATAGAAAACGCCCAGGGCCAGGCACTCAGAGTTTGTCTTGGATTACCACGCTGTACATCAACAGCGGAAACCATCGCAATCGCCAAAGATCATCCGGCCACAGTGCACATTACTTTGGAGGCGCTTAGAGCTCATATTAGACACCTTGCTCGCGCCCCTGCCCACCACCTAGCTTCGCTTCCAGAAGATCGACCGAGTGCCTCCTTCTGTAAGAGAGTATTGACTTTCCGTGAGTGCCTTCCAACAGTCTACACACCTCCGGAACGGATACTAACACCTCCTTGGTGCTTGGACCGACCAAAACTGCGCTTGACAGTGCCGGGGATTCGCAAGAAGGCGGAGCTCTCGGCGCCAGCTTTAAAGCAGATGATTCTACTCATGCTACACGAAGAATACAAAGATCATGTCAAACTTTACACGGATGGCTCGACAACTGTTGGAGGATCTGCAGGAGCTGTGATCTTCCCAGCAAGAGCCGAAACCATCCAGTTCAGAACGTCACACAAGACGACATCGACAGCCGTGGAGCTCGCGGCACTCCGCAGCGCACTCCGCAGGATTGACCAAGAGACACCACAAAAATGGAGCATTTTTACTGATTCGAAACCAGCTCTCCAATGTCTACACAATACTCTACGTCGTGGACCTCAAGATCAATTGGCGCTCGAAATACGACAACTGTACCATCACCTAATAGACGAAGGACATGACATATCTTTTCAGTGGTTACCAGGCCATTGCGGCATCATCGGTAACGAGCATGCCGACAATGCAGCTAAGAATGCTCACGAAAATGGAGTGATGGAACCTATTCCACTATCAAGAAGCGACAAAACAAAAGGAGCTCATCGAGTAATGTATACAGGGAGAATCTGAACATTTGGGAAAACAATGACTACCATATAACTGGCAGGACGAATTTATATGAAGGGATTTTTTTAGTTGTGCATAGTTTTTTACTTGCCTTCTTTTGCTCGAAAAATGTTCAAAACTCTGCGAGCTTACGAATGAAAAGTGTAACGTTTGTAATGAAAGTTGTCTCAGCATGCGTAGAAGGCAGACGTTTTCTATTGGCTCAGCTGTGAGCAGAGCCGCGGAAGCCGCAGCGGCGACTTCTTTATTTTTGTCCCAAATATAGGAGAGCTCATTCGTTCCTGTTTCCCGTTATGAAACGTCTTCAGCACCGTAGTGGCCGAATGAGATTGCTTTTGTCCATACGCAACGGGACACCTGAGCCTTTCGCAGATGATTATGTAAGCATAGCACTCTCAACGCGCGAATTCTTTCTGGCAGTATTCACCGATGAGTTTTAAGGTCATTCTTTCCCCACAGCGGTGGAAGGTCTGTACAGAATCACAGTTCTCAAAACAACCGCACGCATAAACGTTGGCAAATACGGATTGGTGATACAGATACCAAGACACTGCGTCTGTTAACTGCACAAGTTTGCTGAAACCTCGTACGTCAAACGGTTCACCACACCGCCTTTTCGAGAAAATTGAGAACGTTGCCTTGCACGTTTATAGACTATTGTTCATCTGGACACCTCCATCTCGGGCTCTAAGCCGATATTTGTTTTTTTATATATCGTGACATATTAATAAATTCATACAATATCGTACGCACCATCCCAACCATATTCATTCGATTGCATAAACCGTAGCACTGTTTTTTACCCTCAAAGGTTAATGGACCAATATAATGGCACTAATACCTTAATATAGTCGATATAATGCATGGCACAACCTTCGAGACCGATTTTTGCGCAAGATCCGCTGGTCGCTTGGTTCTCAAGGCGATTTCAATTAATGATATTGTATTAGTCTGTATCATTGAGGCATGCTCGAGGTTACACAATGCTGAGTGGGACATTGTCAATGGCACTTCTTCACTTCGACGATTTTTTTATTGCTGTCATTGTGCGGGACGCTATTGTGCTACAAGTGATGCACTGGTGTAAAGACTCAACTAACCAGTGAGCATGTGCAAATACGCCTAACGCCTGTCTTCACAACCCTCCCATACCTGTAAAGCTATCACTGTGCATATTTTGATTAGGCTCCTAACTTATCATCATTAACTGTTACACACGTGATACATAGTGGTACACTTGGTTACGGCTTATTCACCGTACACTGTGTTCATGAAGGGCGAAAGAATGTGTTCCTTTCTGTGGTATTGATTCGCAGCAATTATCATTCAATTATTTTTATTTTCTATGCACAGTAATCACTGCTTATAACTTGTATAATTCTGCTCTAGCGTCTGTAAGTCTTTAATCACGCCGACAACAGTGTACTCAGAACAGCCAGTGCTATAGACAGGGATGTGGCCTACTTTTCAGATGTGAAGCAGCTTTGTGACTAGCCTGTGTAACGCTGTCCCTTCGTCCGCACCGCTCTCTTAACGCACGCTCACCGAATGCCAGCTCTCGCTCACTTCACCCTCACCACCGCTCGCAACGCTCGAGCCCACTCCTCACGTGGGCATCATCTCACCCGCGCCACCTCTATATCTCGGCGAAAAGCCACGAGTCGGCGGGTGCACGCGCCTCGAGAATATTGCTGCGCCAACAATGTGAACAGCACGCCGCTGCTTGCCACGCGATCTCGCCCACGGGCGGGACACCATCGCGGCATGCTCGCCGCTAGTGTGCGCGTACCTTTCCCGTCTGTCGCCGGCATTGAGAGGGTTAGCGAAGCCGATCGCGTTCGCGAATGGCGACGTCAACACCGACGAGGCGCGAGCCAGGGAAGCGCAAGCGTCGGCAGTGGCTTACCAGCGACAGCGACGAGGTGCCAGTCAAGAACAACGATCACGTTCGAGAATACAGACGGCGCGCAGGTAACACCAACGAGACGCGAGCCAAAGAAGCCGAGCGCAAGCATCTTCAACGCGTCCCACCTGCCGTGTCTGCGTTTCAAACAAACGTTAACTCGACTAAATGCTACACCGAGTTTCGCTTCAAACGGTTCTTCCAGCACCCGCGTCGACGCCCGTTTCAACCGGGTCAACGCCGTGCGCACCACTAGTGCCTCGCATCCCATCAGGGTTCTCTTCGGGAAGATGGTCCATAGTTTCAAGGGCGAAGCCTCTTACGCCGTGGGTCGTATGTCTCATGTCGTCGTAGTCGTAGTAACCGGCGTAGTAGCCAGTTGTGTTGCATTACATGTCAATAAAAACGGTGTCCTATCATATTTAAGAAGTGAATGATGATGAGTGGGCCGAAGCGTCCGTCCGTCCGCGCGTTATTCCGTCCGTTTCGCTCCACTCGTCATCCTTCACCATGCTGCAATTTTTTTTTACCCGCTGCCAGTATCACTCATCAGAATGTACACGGTATTTTTCATTCAGCAATATGAATAAGCTGTGAAAAATTTTAGCAGATCCCACGTACCTTGAGAATTGGTGGTATGCGAAGAAAACGAAGGCAGGGGCGGTGCCAGGGGTGGGCACGGGGAGATGGAGCCCTTCCAAACTTGCACACAGGCGCGTATGTGCCCTTGTATGTGGGGATGTGCCACAGGTGATTGGCACTTGATATCTAGCTAGGAACGGCGAGAACATACATCGACACTTTTAACGTATGAGTGTTAAGAAATACCCGACATTGGTCGCGTCAACCCTACGAATGCAAGGAATAAATGTCAGGGTCCCAGCTGGAATCTAAGCGAAGTTTTCTGCGTGGAAATGAAGCATTTTACCACAGAGCTACGCCAGGTCCTCGAACTACTTTTCAAACAGACGCTTATCTTCGTGAAATGTCAACAGTGGTTGCAGTTCTGCCTACTCAATTTTATAAACCTTATATATGTACTCCTTTGATACAGCCATTACGTCGGGTTAACGTCAATTGTGGTTGTCATGCGCTGAAGCCTCATTTATGTAGCAGTGTTCAGGGCCAGCATCTTCGCGAACATCAGCTCGTCATATAAACTTCTGGTGTTGCTAATACGCACGTTCCAGTTGGCATCGTTGGGCAAGGGTCAGCAACTGGTTATATAAACATCGGAACTCTTCAACATATATCTGTGTGTGCAACATTCGTACATATACTTAGCGTCATTTCATGGCGTGTCGCTCAATAAAAAAATTGCAACACGGTCAACTTCCCTCCTAATGCTTCGCATAACGTCGATTCTCAGGTGCCTGGAATTCATTGATTTTGTTCGTAATGATCTCGCGTTCAAATTACCAATATCTGTCCTTGGTATTTCTGGGTAGATGTCATGTGCTGATCAGCAATGACTCATAACCGCATACCTGTGGCACATGCGTACCTCTTCGTGGTATACGGATACGTGCCATACGTGTTTTACGGAAAAGGATTGAAGGCATACTCAATGGTTGTGTCACATTATTCAACACATGACCAGCCAGTTATATTCGTCAAACCATCTTACCGTTCCATACAAATTTTGGTTTACCCCAAGTTAAGTGGGTGATGTGATAGATAGATAGATAGATAGATAGATAGATAGATAGATAGATAGATAGATAGATAGATAGATAGATAGATAGATAGATAGATAGATAGATAGATAGATAGATAGATAGATAGATAGATAGATAGATAGATAGATAGATAGATAGATAGATAGATAGATAGATAGATAGATAGATAGATAGATAGATAGATAGTAAAGTACGTGCACTGCAAAGAAATTCTTTGCATTTAAATGTAGGAAGACTTCAATGATCGTGTTTTTTGAGTAATGACAAGGTAAATATTATATGGATCTCAGATAAATCCTATTTTACACGTGATTAGCAACTCGGTATTACTTTTAAGCAAAACTGCTAATACGTGACAAACTGACGAAGCGAGGTTTCTTGCGCTTTATTGATTTCTCGCGTAAGAAGCGATGCCCTGTTGATGTTGCGCCATCCTCAAGAACTGCCTTGTTGCGCTGGCGTGATTCACTTTGGCCAGATGGCAAGCTCGTGGTAGTGCTCCTTTTCTTGTTAACCTGGACAAACGAAGAAAAACGTGGGCAGGCATGTTTATCGTACATCCAGCATGAGCTTGACTTCCGGCACGTGTGGGCCGTAAACGTAACTTTAAAACTTGCTAAAATAAATTACGCCAATGTCCGCATTTGAGAGGAAACTTGTGAAAATAACGATTACCTCGATATTAGCCCCGTTATAAGTACATTCCTAATAAAACATTATCACTTACCATTGCCGTCGTTTCTCTCACTTTTCTTCTTTTTTTCAAAGGAACATTTATGTTCAAGAAATCAGTGAGCAAATAGGTGAAATCTAATTTGCCTGAATGTGTAGTGAGTATTTCAAGAAACATGTCCGAAACACCCAATATTGTTAGGATGTCATACTTGATCGCTGATCTCACTATTTTTTTCTTGTACTGGCAGGCATCTTATGATGGTTAAAGACAACATTTGCGACGGTAATTACGCAAGGTAAATTACCTTTTTTAAATTGTGGAATTATGCAGTTGTGTCAAATGGAAAAACTGAAGTTTTTTCTACCCTGTCGGAGCTTTGCCATATAAAAAAAGTTGCTTCTAGTAATAATTGTGACCTAATGAACTTCAATTTAACTCAATGACGAAACCAAAACTGTAGCACCGATGAGCACCGCAAGCAGACGACCAGAATAGTGTCATGAATCAAGACAACATTCACAGAGTTGTCTGATTATTCTATGACCTTTAACGCACGTGGCCATGCGCGCAAAAATTACAAGCGCAGGCTGCGCAATGACACTACAGAATGCACTGATGGCTAACACGCTCGCTCATTCTGGACATCTCAGAAGAATCGGGCAGTTGCCACGAAAACTTATTTGCGCAGGCCCATGCAGTATGCGTATACGAACTTATCATTCTGGCACCCGTTATCTTTCACGCAGACCACAATGCGGGCCAAATTGATGGCAGTTGTATTCTTCTGCGTTTCGGTTTCGCCGTTGAGTTTGGTTTAATTTCATTGCTTCGCAGTTACTTCTAGACGGTACTTTTTTATATATTTAACCAGAAGTGGGTTGTTCGCAAAATATAGCTTAAATTCTGCCATTTGCCATAATGATCCAAGAGTACTAATCAAAAGGTTATTTATTTACCTCATAGTTACAGTTCTAAGAGGTGTCCTCAATCATCTTAAAATGCCTACGGCGACAGGAGAAGCAAATGTGTGGATATCTAACAAATATCTCATTTCACAATTTTTTTTCTAGAATTTCGACCACAGTGTTCAATACACCCAGTATATGATTCTGCTAACAATTTTAGTCGTTCTGTGTGTGCCCGAAGATAATATGAAGTCAAATCTATGGCTTACGTTTTCTTTGTGCATCTCTCGCAATCATAATTTATGGCCCGTCATTGGGATATTTTTGTTTAAGAATATAGCTGCCTTTGTCCGAGGGAAAACAGTAACGAGTCGTGTGGTAGAAGGAAGAGGATGTGACATACAACTATACGAGCAATGAACATAGTAGTAATAAACTGCATGCATTGTGCTATACCAGTATTCCCATGAAAAAAAAATGGAAGAGAAAGAAAGTTCTCATGGTATACAGGACAACCGAAAAATGCCAGTGCCACTACAATGTGCACCTGAGAAAGCGACTTTAACCAGATTACGCTAGAAACAAAAATCCATTATAGTCAGTGTGTCCTCCATCGAATTCTGTAACGGAACAGGATACTTAGTTTTGTGACAACCACAATACTAATTTTCATTTCCTGGTGAAGGCGAATGTATTATTGGGACACTTTTCCAGGATTATCGTACGCAAATAAGAATTACTGCCGCCACCCAAAATTTTTAGGTCATATTTTGTGCATACCTGTTGCACCAAGAAGCTCGACAAGACCGAAATGTAAATTTAAAAATTGATTCTCACCCAATGGGTATGTGAGTGTGTGCAACTGTCTTCTTCCTTTCAGCAACATTACCCATATAATATGTGCTGAAAGGCCAACATTTCTCCAATAATAGTTTCCCTTATTATGGTTGTACTTTAAAAATGTTTCGGGGAGTGAATATGTTGCAGAACGAAACCGTAATCTTAATTGTTTTTATGTCTGGTGAATTATTTAAAAAACATTGAAAGAAGCATTATGAATATGGAGTTGGAAGGTGCAAGTAAACTATTACTTCACGGTGTTTTGCGGCCTCAAAAAAAGCCGGAAATCAGGTACCATCACAACGCACTGTTGATGTTGTAACAGCGAAGAAGCCGCAGCAATAAACACCGTAGGAT
This sequence comes from Rhipicephalus microplus, assembly GCF_013339725.1. Lineage (NCBI taxonomy): Eukaryota > Metazoa > Arthropoda > Arachnida > Ixodida > Ixodidae > Rhipicephalus > Rhipicephalus microplus. The sequence goes on along the minus strand of NC_051165.1, from coordinate 190,249,669 downwards.
TCAGGGATCACGAGAACATTCTCTATTATTATTGGAAACTATTAGTTCGGTAAATATTAAGTTTATATGCATTATTGGTTCCAGTCTTTTCAACCGTATCATATTTGATTTTATATCAATCGTCTTTATATGACCCCCCCTCTCTCTCTCTCTCTCTCACACACACACACACACACTATATATATATATATATATATATATATATATATATATATATATATATATATATATATATATATATATATATATATATATACTGTTGCGAAGAAAGATGGTTCTGCGCGGTTCTGTGTAGACTACAGACGGCTCAATAAGATCACTCGCAAGGATGTTTACCCACTGCCGCGCATCGATGACGCAATTGACAGCCTTCACGGAGCCGAATTTTTTTTCTTCTCTCGATCTGCGCTCGGGGTACTGGCAAGTACCCATGGCTGATGACGCTCGACCGAAGACTGCGTTCATCACACCCGACGGCTTGTACGAATTCAACGTCATGCCGTTTGGTCTATGTAATGCACCTGCGACCTTTGAGCGCATGATGGACACCGTTCTGCGCAACTTGAAATGGCACACGTGCTTTGTGTTACCTCGATGACGTTGTTGTGTTTGCTCCAGATTTCTCCACGCACCTCCAACGTCTGAAAGAAGTTTTTGCACGTGTCAGCAATGCCGGCTTGCAACTAAATCTGAAGAAGTGCCGCTTTGCAGCACGGCAACTCACCATCCTTGGGTACGTCGTGTCCAAGGATGGCATTGTTCCTGACCCAGCCAAGCTTCGGGCCGTGGCCGAATTCCCCAAACCTGCGTCCGTCAAAGAACTGCGTAGTTTCGTGGGCCTGTGCTCGTACTTCCGACGCTTCATACGAAACTTTGCCACGATCATATCACCGCTGACGAAGCTCCTTGGAAGTAACGGGTCCCTCAATTCGTGGTCGTCTGAGTGCGACGACGCGTTCGCGAAGCTCCGCCATGTGTTGACATCTCCTACCATTCTACGCCACTACGACCCTACGGCCCCGACGGAGGTGCACACAGACGCCAGCGGTGTAGGCCTCGGCGCTGTCCTGGCGCAGCGCAAACCCGGATTCCCTGAATATGTCGTAGCATATGCAAGCCGTACGCTCACGAGAGCTGAGACAAACTACACCGTCACGGAGAAAGAGTGCCTGGCGATCGTCTGGGCTCTTACAAAGTTTCGACCGTATTTGTATGGTCGCCCATTCGATGTCGTCACCGACCATCATGCACTATGCTGGCTTTCATCATTGAAGGATCCCTCAGGCCGTCTCGCCCGTTGGGCTCTTCGTTTACAAGACTACGACATCCGCGTGCTGTACCGCAATGGACGCCAGCATGCTGATGCCGACGCCCTCTCGCGCTCCCCTCTGCCTGAAGGTGATGTGCTCTGCTCAGTATCCTCGGCTGCTGTTTCTGCCATTGACGTTGACATAATCGCTACCGAACAGCGAAAGGATAATTGGATCGGCCCGCTGATCGACCTGCTCTCTGATCCATCCGCAACGCCATCCACGCGTGCATTGCGTCGTCAAGCTCGCCATTTCGCCATTCGTGACGGCCTTCTACACCGACGCAATTACGACGCCGACGGCCGGCAGTGGTTACTCGTGATACCCCACAGTCTGCGGTCAGAGATTTGTGAATCCTTCCATTCTGATCCGCAATGCGCGCACTCTGGGGTATTCAAAACCTACCATCGCATTCGGCAACGCTACTTCTGGCGCGGGATGTACCGCTATGTGCAGCAGTTCGTTCGCTCTTGCCTCACTTGCCAACGCCGTAAACCGTCAGCTCACATGTCGCACGCCAGTCTACAACCGTTACCTTGCCCTGAACGTCCCTTTGGGCGCGTAGGTATCGATTTGTATGGACCACTTCCTCTGACGTCGGCTGGTAACCGCTGGGCCATCGTTGCCGTTGACCATTTAACGCGATACGCCGAAACCGCCGCTCTCCCTGCGGCTGCTGCGCGCGATGTTGCGTCCTTCCTGCTGCATCGATTTATACTGCGCCACGGACCACCCCAAGAGCTTCTCAGCGATCGAGGCCGTGTCTTCTTGTCGGAAGTCGTCGAAGCCATTCTGACGGAGTGCCATTCTGTCCACCGCAAAACTACTGCTTACCACCCACAGACGAATGGCCTCACCGAACGCTTTAACCGCACTCTCGGCGACCTGCTTTCTATGTACGTCGCTGCCAACCACACTAATTGGGATAATATACTGCCCTTCGTCACCTACGCCTACAACACCGCCCCTCAGAGCACGACTGGTTTTTCACCTTTCTACTTGCTGTACGGAAGGCACCCGTCGCACACCATGGACACAATACTCCCGTACACGCCGGATCCATCTGATTGTACACCTATTTCCGAGACAGCCAGGCTTGCTGAAGAGTGTCGCGAGCTTGCCAAGACTTTTACGACGCAAGAGCAAGAGCGGCAGAAGAGTATCCGTGATGCCAGCACCACTTCTGAGCCCACGTTCCTTCCTGGTGCGCTTGTATGGCTCTCGATCCTGACCTCTGCCGCTGGCCTCTCTTCCAAACTACGTCCCAAATACGAAGGCCCCTACCGTGTCATCGAGTGCACCTCACCCGTCAACTATCTGATCGAACCCGTTGAACAATCTTCGGACATGCGCCGCCGTGGGCGAGATATCGTCAACGTGGAGCGCCTGAAGGCTTATTATGACCCGCTCATAGTAACGAGCTGTTAGGTCGCCAGGCGGCTCCCTCTTCGACCCCGGGGTAATTGTAGCGAAGCCTCCGAACTATGAAATGGGTTGCGGGAGAGAAAATCCCACCCCAGGATGACGTCATGAGAGCATGCGGGAATGATGATGAATTGGGCGACATACAGAACGTCCTGAACGACAACGCGAGCTGTGCACCCTGCTGTAGGATGGATACGATGCAAACCGGCGGTACGAAGGGACAATCCAGAAATTGGCGTCGCCCCACTAGCCCCACTAGAAGTTACTCAAGAGTTCGACCCATTTCATAGTTCGGAGGCTTCGCTACAATACTTATATATATATATATATATATATATATATATATATATATATATATATGTGTGTGTGTGTGTGTGTGTGTGTGTGTGTGTGTGTGTGTGTGTGTGTGTGTGTGTGTGTGTGTGTGTGTGTGTGTCAAAGGCTATTTGGATTCGGTCATCAGAAAATGAAGTGGACGAGAAAAAGAAAAAAAACATGCATTATTGCCAAAGTTACGGCCGGGGACTGGCCTTCATCAGGGCATACATGCAAATGACAGTAACACGCACTTCTTAACGACATGGCGTAGGAGGCCCTTATCGCGAATAATCACTTTAAATAAATTTTGACATATATACACGTTAACAAACAGATATTGAGACATGCGCAGCATTTTGTATGGTGATATTATAGATAGTGCGAGATACAGAATATGGAAGACAAGGTAACGGAAAAACATAAGCTACAAATAATATGCAGGAGGCTTATCATATCGCAACATTTGTCAACGATGTGAAATCAACACATTTTTTATATGAAGCAACACTTTTGATATCGCAATATTTGTGCCGGCAGTGAGTACCTCTCACTCGCAGCAACACTAACGCGGAACGCATGGAACTTCGTGTTCCTTCTATGACGTTCCTATGAAAGAAGTGAACGGGACACACTTACTCCACTGGTAGTGGCCGGGCCTAGATCAAGCACGTGTTCGTCACTGCAGGCATACCGGTCACCGTTGAGGATTACAAGGCTGGATGCAAGGACAAATCCAATGACCCTTGCTGAACTTTATGGATGAGTTCAACTTGTTTCGTTGTGCAAGACCAGCCTTTCGTGTTATTGTGTACTTTAGTTAAGCTCAAAGGCCATCTATACATAAAACAAACTTGTCGTGTTCGTAAATCAGCTTTACTAACTAATTACAATTACTATTTGCTACACCAAAGCTCTAATGCTGGCGTGGTATAAGCGTTCAGGGTACGCCAGAGAAATCTCAAACAGAAAATGCAAGGGCTGATGCCACCGTGAATTTCCCGCACCAGCGCCCGGACGTCACAGATTTTGGGGCGCTTGCAAGTGCCTGCACATGTCGTAATCGACATAAATAAAAAAAGCTTCTAAGAACGGCCAAATACAAACAAACGCAAAAAATGATACTTTGAAGTTCATGACACCGCACTGACATTCAGATGCAGAGGTATCGGTGCAAAAAAATGACGCTTTCTTTTTACGCTATACTTATAAGTGTATGATAACAAAATCTCGTGGCAGTAAAGTGCTAAAAGATCAATTTACCAATGTAACTGATCAATCTCATTTAGTTTTCCGTCGTTCACGCGCATCGCGCACCTGGTGATTACAAATAGGATGTCAGACGTTTAAAATATAGTTTTCGTGAATCCAAAATATGCAGGGTTCTTAACAGTGTTAGATCGGGCTTGTTCGGACGTGATTACTAACAATCGCAAAACTGGTTAACCTCCATTCCTTTACTTTTTTGGGGCAAAGCTTCTGAAGCCTGGGTCGTGCGTCCACAATTTGTGTAGTCGTAGTAGCAGTAGTAGCAGTAGTAGCAGTAGTAGCAGTAGTAGTAGTAGCCGTCACCTGCACGGCCGGAATAGAGGAGCGGCCCACGGGCACTCTTTGGAATTGAGGAGGAAACACGTGCATGCTAATCATAAATAAAAAGATAGTTGTTTCTGATGAAATAACTATAACTTACGGAGACGAGTGCTGGCGACTTAATCTCCATTAAAATTTGCCTTGAATTTGATGCTTTCTAGAAAAACGAGTAACGGCTGAACGCATTTTGAGCACTATCTGACCAGAAAGGTTTGTCACGTTAAACTCACTGGGCCTAACCTCGTTGCTTTTAGCAAGGTTTAGCGAGGGTTTAGCCGCCGTGCGATGAACTAGCGGTATTGATCGCTGGGACCTTTACGAAACGCCAGCCGTAAGAGAGTGCGCGCGTGCCGTTTCTCTAGTCTGGCCGTGGCACCTCTCGTTTACTCCTTGGAATATCTACTGGATGATGGCACTTCTATACAGTGAATTTATAATAAAAACTAAGAGAATGCAATCCTTGGAGTGTTCCCTAGATGGACGGATGAATGGACAGACGCATGGACAGGTGGGCAGACGCATGAATGGACGGACAGATGCACGAATGGACGCATGAACGGATGAACTCGTGGACGGATGAACGAATGGACGGACGGACGGACGTACACAAGGATGGTTGCGCAGACGGTTCGCACGGACGGACGGAAGCAAGAACGAAAGGATAAATGGAAGCGCCGATGGATGGACGCATGCTTCACCCCACTCATCATCATGCACTCCGTGTGTGTGTGTGTGTGTGTGTGTGTGTGTGTGTGTGTGTGTGTGTGTGTGTGTGTGTGTGTGTGTGTGTGTGTGTGTGTGTGTGTGTGTGTGTGTGAGTGTGTGTGTGAAAAACATTTATTATTTATGTTATGGAGAGTTTGCATTCCCACAAGGGCCCTTTACACAGGGAGAGTCCTAATTCCGGGACCCCGCTGGACAAGGCCGCTACCCGCGCCCGTTGGACTAGAGCTCTTCAAGCCTCCAGCTCTGAGCGACTGAGTAGGGCTGCCTCCCATGTCTCTCTAGTGGGGGAAGGGTTAGGGGGAAGAGAAGAATTCATCTGACATGCCCACACCATGTGAAAGTTATCCGAGACTTCCCCACAGTGAGGGCACCGCCCATCGACTTTCGGGTCAAAATGCTTTATTATTGCATGACACAGCAAGGTGTTGGTCTGCAGGCGTCTTAAGATTCGTTCATCGGCCTTACTCAGTTCCTCATCAGGAACCAGGAAAAGCCGATGTCGTTCGCAATAATATAACAGAATATCTTTGAATTGCAGAAGCGGTTGGCTAGTCTGTCAGTCGGAAAAGCCTAGGTGAGGTGCCTGGTAGTTAAGTGCGTGAGCGGCCGCATCCGCAGCCTCGTCACCTCCAAGGCCCTGGTGGCATGGAGTCCAAACAATGCGTGAGGGGTCTGAAACACTCCGTGGATATGCGGTGATTTTTCTCGTATACACGTTTCTGATAAATTAGTTTCGCCTGTAAAGCGTGCTTTTTGACAAAAAGACCATTATTCAGGTGAAGCCTGCACAAATTTTACAGGGTTATTAGTTCTCGTGCAGTGTAAAGAAGAGAAAAAAAAGAGGAGGGGGGGGGGGGGGGGGGCTAGCGTCCACATGCTTCTCAACAGAAGATGCGTGGGCTGTCAGGGAGACGGAAGGAACACCGTGTTTAACGCAGTGTAAGTTTTCGACTCGACCTTTACGTCCCCCTTTTTTTTTCGTCTCTTCTTGTAGGCACGTAGTGCGAACTTTCCCCTTTTACACTTTCATACCAACTTCTCATTCTGCATAACTCACAAGGCAGCGTTGAAATAGTTCTTGACATCAGTAGCCACGTTTGCACCACTCATGCGCTGCACGGTTTATTAGCGGAGATTAAAGGACAATGCGATGCCCAGCGATTAGCGGTTAGCTAATGCGATTAGCGGAGATTAAAGGTTCCCTGTTGTGCTAAGCACAACAGGGAGTGGCCATAGAGTTTTGTACTATCACCTAGAGGAAACTCTGGCGCTACCATCATTCAGGCACCACGAGAACGATGGCTCGTACAAAGGTTTGCCTGATCTTCACGTTGCAGCTTTGAGCACACTTGTGACTTTGTCTAATGCTGTGCTTTCGCTTTCGTTTCAGATAATTGAATGGGTCGTTGTGAATGTCGAGAAAATATTTAAATTGGTGGGCCTAGGAAGTTAAATGCTCTGAAGTGGAACCGCTAAAGATTTGCTGAGATTCGCCTTGCAACAAAATGAATTCAGGCCTCACAGAGACAGACGCAGCCGAAACAAGGACGCTGGGACAGATTTGTATACTATCCACCATTCTCACGCTGACCTATGCGCCATGCGTTGCTACTCCCATCGACACTAGCGCCAAAGTTTCCTTCAGTGTATTATTCGGAAGCTCTACGGCTCAGGCCACCCACTGCTTCTTGCGGCTGAATTATGAACTAAGTCGCTGGGGCTTTGCTTTCGGTCTGTATGGTATAAGCTCTCGTTATGGCACCCAGTGCTTGCTATATTCGCATTGTATCAGCAGACAATATGTTGTAACTTAAAACGTTCCTGCTAGACTAGTTTCGAGCTCGGGGCTCCCTTGCAAAACGTGGGATAGTTGGCAATATTTCTTCGACGCCATGATAAGGTGGACTGAAATGGGCTAAGAAGATTAAAAAAAAAGGCTTGGTGTTTTCCTCGCAGGCAGCAAGAGTTTTCCATAACACAGTCATGTGTATATACAGACACAGGCATATGCAGTCACGGTATATACAGACGTTGTTTGAACTTGACGAGATACTTCCCCATGTCCTCGCTCACTACGAACAGTAGCAGCTGGTCCGGATTCTGTGACCGCTGACCTAAACAATCGCAGAAGCTACTGCACCTGCGAACACTGTAGGATTGCCAATTCCATTTTTTTTCAACTCGAGGCGCTCCTGTCTTTCAGGCCTCTTCACGCGTTCTCGCCTTTTCTGCTTCCTCGCGAATGTTCTGCCTCAACCTCCTCACGAAGTTCTCGCCTTTCAGCCTCCTCGCGACGTGCTTTGATATCCACCCAGGCCTCATAGGCTTCCTCAGCTATCACACCTTCATACTTCATGATCTCGAGGATCGCTTGCTTTCATTTCGCACGGCCCATGGTAAGGCCAAGTTCCTCACAACTGTCGATCAGTTCGTTCATTTTAAGGTTCTCCATCGTTCACTCTAGCCCTTTACTGTTTGCCCTTGTTAAAAATCTACTTGCCGTACCCACTAAATGTCTACTAGCAAGACGCGCAAGCAATTTTCAACGCTACCGTGTTTACACCCTCCGCATGAACCTTGGTTTAAAAGCGCTCTGGCTTAGTTTGAAATTATCATAGCTCACTCTAATGCTTCAGTCGGCCCTTCTCTGAACTACTTGCTAGATCTGTCCGGTGAACTGAGGAGAAAACATCAGGCACTCACCGCATCGAGGTAGCTGACGCCGGCTGATCCCGCAGCTTCCATCCATTATTGGGAATGCTACCACTGCCGTCACTGTTGCGTATCATGTCATTGTTCCTCACTGTTAAGTAACGTGTTTTTTTCTGCTCGCGGCTGCAACTGCGCAGAGCTGATAGACGGAGTGTACAAGGTGACGGAGAGTTAAGGCAACATTTATGTACACCATAAACAGAGGCGTTACAACTTCGGCATTGGGGCAGACAGCTTAGGGACCTCACCCTGATGTGCGACGAGCCGGGATTTTTTCGGACGCTCTCAGACGCCCTCGTCTGCTCTAACTCTACCATCTACTCTGATGCTCTGATCTTTTCTGGCGCTATCGTCTGCTGCTTGTCGTCACGCCGCTTCGTTCATTTATAAGCCCCGGGGATTCCTTACGTCAGCATCCTCCGATCAGGAACCACCGATGTCCTTGCGTCAGCAGCTTCCAATCAGGAACCGCCGCTAAATTGCACCCATGGACGAGTGGTATTGCCACGCATTGCATAAGGCACGCCGGGCTAAATGACATCGACTGCATCATTGGGCTGGAATCAGACCCGTGGGTGGAAGAGGCTTGCCACGAGTTGTGTAAGACACACCGTAGCTGGTGATAGCGTCAGCCTGGTTTGCTCGCTGGTTTTGACGCTGGTTGTATTTGCAGGAGCAATGAGGTTTATTTTGGACTCCCAGGCATAACATTAGGCGTCATTTCAGTTTCTTAAATGCGTCTGTTTGCGCCGTTCCCCACTTGAATTTGATGTCGGCTCTGGTGAACTGCATTACTGGCTCGGCGATCTGTCAAAATTCTTTGACGAAGCGTCTGTAATAGGCTCGCAAATCAATAAATTAGCGCACAGATATCTCGTCGGTGGGTGATGGGAAGGCAGCGATGGAAGCCATTCTCTCTGGGTCTGGGCGCATTCCAGTTTTGCTGATGATGTGACCGAAAAACAGGAGATTCTTGTACGCGAAGCGACATCTTTCTGGCTTCAGGATGAGTACGGTGCACCTGATTTCTTGAAGTATGAATTCAAGGCGCAGGAAGTGTTTCGTCAAAGCTCGACGAGAACACAACGACGCCGTCCAAGTAAACGAGGCAAGTCTGCCACTTCAAGACAGCCAGGATTGCATACATGGTTCTTTGGAAAATCGTAGGGGCTGAGCAAGGACCAAGGGGCATCCCTTTAAACTCGAACAGGCCGTCTGGTGCTATGAAGCCAGTCTTTTCTCTGCCTGTTCTCGACTTCGATTTGCCAATATCTGGTCTTTAGGTCTACCGAAGTAAAGTACCACGCATTGTGGAGTCAATCTACGGCATCGTCTATTAGTGGGAGCGGGTACACATTCTTCATCGTGATTTTGTTCAGGCGGCGATATTGGACGCAGAAGCATAGAGTTTGATCCTTCTTCACTAGTACGACCAGTGACACCCATAAACTCTCCGAAGGCTGAATGATGTCGTCACGTGGCACTTCGTTGACTTGTTTCTTTATGGCCTCACGTTCGTGCGTCGAAACTGTGTATAGGTCCTGACAAAGTAGCCTGGCACTTTTTTCTGTTACGATTCGATGTTTCGCGACACGGGTCTGTCGAATTCTGGACGATGACGGAAACCAGTTCTTGTATTTCAGGACCATGTCTCTGAGCTGTTGTTTATGCGTCCGAAGGCTCGCATTAACGTAGAAAGATGGTTGAAGAGCTTAAGTCGTCGGCGTAGATTCGGCAGAAGCAGTGAGAGCGAAAGCGTCACTGGCTTCCAATATCTCTTTGATATAGGTAACCATCGCGCCTTTGTTCTCGTGCTTGTACTTGTCGCTGAAGTTCGTGAGCATCACTCTTGTGTTCATTCCTCGCAGCTGGGCTATTCACCTGCAACGCAAATTTATCGGTTGATGAACAGGTGTTGGTGGCCTTCAACGACACCTTGCATGTTTGTTGATTCTTGAGTGATTACCTAAATGCTGACGCTGGAGCGAAGAGAATGGTGACTTGGTCTTTCAGAACATTCAAGGCGCGCCTTCCTGGTGGCGTGTGCAGCGGAAGAGCTATTTTTACGGATAGAGTTATCGGCTTTGTTCTCGGGTCGATAACGGCACCATAGAGGCTTAAGACGACCATGCCAAGGATGTCGTCTCTCGAGAAATGTTGTAGCACAACAAATCTTTCGTGATAAATCTGGCGATTATGGTGATTCTGACTGTGCAGATTTCTGTCGACGTAACTAAATGACTTCTATACAAATTTCGGGGCCATCCCAGGTGGTTCTAACTTTCTTCAACTTCGTGACGAATGTCCCACTCATGACGGAATGATTGAATCCGGTGTCGACAAGAGCTGTGACACTGTGGCCATCGATGAGAACGTCGAGGTCGCTAGTTCGTCGCCTCGCGTTGCGTCATCTCGGCTACGACGGTTTGTACCACTGCTTCGACGTTTCGTCATCAGGTCTTCTTCTGGCCGTGAAGTCTCGACGTTGGGACTACCTCGACGTCACGGCGGGTTCTTGAAGTATCGTCGTTGCGTCTTCGTCGGTGGCAATGTATTCGGCAGTTCGCAACCGCACTTCAAACAGTTGTTGTGCTTAGTTTTAATAGTATGGGTTATGCCCGGTCCCGGCTTGGTCAGTGTACGGCCGGTGGTGCGGTTACATGTAACTGCCGGATGGCAGCGAACTGGAAGATCCTCGGGACCTCCACTGCGCTACTGTGAGGTAGTCAGGTGATGTGGCATGGTCTTCCACCCCGCTGTGGACGCGGCGCGTCTATGGCGAAAGCCATGCAGTCCCGTCTGGTGGTACATGGCAGCGGCGGTAGGCGCCGCCAGCTTCTCCTGCAGGGGTAGTAGAGAGGTGGGTGGTCGGGAGCATGCCACACGTTGGTTTACTTCAGGGCGTTGCGCTGCTGGTGAAACTGCGATGGTGTGGCCTGTTGGGTATCGCGTGTCTCAGCTCGCGGATGCATCTGCGCAGAGCTGATAGAAGGAGCGGGCAAGGTGAAGATGATTTAAGGCAACATTTGTCTACAATATATAGAGTTTTACGATCTTGTTGGGCTAGGGCACATCAGGCTCCCTGAAAGTGGAAGAACTCCAGCTGCAACAGCAATTCCGCAGGAAGCAAGTAGACCTTGTTGCCTGCGGCTTGTTCGCTGCTGGGGGCTTGACGTCGGAGTCTTCGCGACAAGTGCTGGGTTCACAGCTTGACGGGGACATCCGGTACATGAAATGAGCAGCACATTCACCAGATATCACGGGGTCGTGACGTCGACGAAGGGCACGGATTTTAGGTCCAACTTGTAGACCGTTAAAGGAAGGTCAGATACAGCTATACAAACAGTTGCGATGCGGCGTAGAGAACGTCGATCATCGATGAACTGACAAGCAGTGAAGCGCATTGGCATTTCTACATGTGCCGTCGAATATTTCAGCGTTATCGTTGGCGGTCACGTAATTTCCAAAATAATCTGCAATGTTCGCGTCGTGCTCCTAATCTTGACAAAAGGATCTGCTGCAGCCCCGAAGCTTCTCGAACACTGCAGGCGAGAGGTTTGCGCCTTTTAACATTACACACAGTGTCACGGGATATATATATATATATATATATATATATATATATATATATATATATATATATATATATATATATATATATATGCTGAAAAACGACGGATGGACGTGCGAAAATGTTTATTGCTTCTAACGTTTCGGCAGGATGGCCTGCTTTCGTCTGTGACCTGCAGAAAGGGAAACGTTGGAACTTATAATCATTTTAGCACGTTTGTCAGTCGCTTCTCGACGCATGGAAAGCAGTGGATCCACAAAAGCCCTTCTTTATATATATATATTGCAATGAGCAAGTTCAAGTATGAACACTTGTTACTATTGATCAAGCGTTAGCCTCGACAAGCTGGTTCAGGAAGAAACCCGGTATAAGCACGAGCCACACGGACGTCAACGTCTTCTTTCACGCTGGCACAGAGCTGGCGCCACTATGCTCCGGTGCAATATATATATAATACCCATACGGTGTACTGCAGCCCTCTCAACCGCTTTTCGAGCAAAACAACGTCGTTTGTCACATGACTAGCGCAGTTGTCAGCAGCCTGTCCATAATTTTCACTAACTACAGAGTTGTACCCAACATTAATAGTACTGTGGGCTAATATGTGTTGTTATTGATGCAGATATTATGCTATGTAGGAGGGAAGTGTCATTTGGCTATATCTTATATAAATACCAACACGCGTATACTAAAACTATGATGGCACAAAAGCATGTTCGAAGCGGTTCTGAAAACACAAGTCTCAAGGATATTGTTATTATGTTGGAAGACAATGCAAACAGGTACGTCTTGTCAGTGCGACCCACAGAGATTCAGCAATTATTGTGAGTTATTTCTACCATAACATTTTTTCTACATAAAATTGCGTGTTCATAGCCACCGCTTAAGCATCAAAATGACATGAAAATAATAACACAGGTGTAATGTGGTGCGTTACGGCCATTTTAGCAGACATGTATACAAGCGGTGCTTAGGAATACTGACGTTACAGCCGGTAATATATTTGAGGAGGAGTTCTTCTGATCCGTTGTGGTGCTTATCTGCCCATTCATGCGACGACCTGGCGTCAAGCCACTTTTTTACAATCAATCGCAGACCATAGGGAATACCGAGGAAGAAGAAAAGAATCCCTGACATGAAAAATAGGGGAGGGGAGGCACAAAAAGAACGTCTCGCGTGCGTGCACGCCTCTTTTTTTTTTCTTTCACAGCGGCTGTATTTCTAAGCGAAGGAAAAGTGTTCGCTAGGAAAAAGGGCAAAACCACTTGTTCGGTCAGCCCTAGGCCAGCGCCTCCTTTGGGTTGCTTAGGCGCTCGATAGGAGGAGGTACGGGAGAGGTTGTACTCCCCCCCCCCCCTCACCGAGATAACATCGGCGCTCCCAGATTGTGAAAAAAAAAAAAGCACCCCGCGAGGCTTCCACTTTTCTCTGCCTCTGCGAACGGTGTCGAAGCAATACTGCACCTATCCCGTGGCTAGCCGATCAAATATGGCAGATCCCAAGCTGGCGTGATGTGATTGAATATGTATCGTCCACGGCTGGCGCTCGCGCTGACCGCCGGCGACGTTCGATCACGCTTCGTGTGAACAGTAGGCCGGCAGAAACGCGCCGTGATGTCGGTGCAGCAAGAGAGGCTGAAGGGAGTTTTTTCGAACAAAGCTAGGGTTCTTTTGTTGATGCGGCATAGAAAAACTGTGGTACAAAACATTCACAACATGCATACATGGTCACCTATTGTCTTAAAAAAACTGAGAAGGGGCAGAGCGTGCAGAAAAAAGTGTTTCGGCTCTATAACGTCGTCAAAAAATGGCGTTGGAGTGCAGCTCACGCGAGGGTTTTATTCGTCTTCTTTTCTACATACCATACCATACCATACCATACCATACCATACCATACCATACCATACCATACCATACCATACCCATTCCGATCCTGGCCGCGCAAACCGTCTTTTCGGTAGAGGTGGCATGCCAGAGGTCCCCATATCGATAAGTTTTGGTGACCGTCAAAGAATATTATTATTAATCAAGATATGTTACTATTAGCTTAGAAGTTATGGTGCTGCGCTGCGAAGCGCGATGAAACGGATTGAATTTCCGGGTATACACTGGGCACACTGAGAAAAGCATGAAATATCAACATGTCCGCTCCCTCAAAATTGCATGCACGTTAAGGAACCGCGAGTAGTATAAATTAGTCTGCTGTCTGTACTACAGGGGTCAGCCTCATAATCATAACAAGAATTTGTGACATAAGTTAGCCGTATTAAATTAAGGAATGACTGTCGGTACTCCGCATAGCTTATACTCTTCGTTGCTTTTTTTTTTTGCTCTCAAATGTTTCAAGGAGGGGTGCCTCCTCACTGTTCTCTTTCGCTTCGGCGGGCTTGAGATAACGCGCAAGAGAGCGTCCTCGCAAAGTTTGCTTATTGCAGTGCCGCAAATTAGTTTTCTTCGATATAGTTTGTGCTACAAGGTGTAGATGAAGTGTTCATTTAAATCTGTTTGCAGCAAATGTTTGCTTACAGTGCTTAAAAAGCCTGTTTGTGGGATTGCAGCGAGCACGATTAACGTTGAGAGTAACGTTTTGAGATAGAATCAATGCTTGAGAAAGAGTATAGGCGAAAGAAGAATGAAACCTCTTTCATTCCCTATTTGCAGCTCGAAGCTATGAGAATTAGAAATAGAGCTCGCCCATTAGCGAGAACTTGTTTTGGTATTTCTTCTGTCTGCAGGATGCCACAGCAGTATTATGTCAAATGGTGTTTGGTGAGAATTTTGATAGTTCCGAATATTTAACACATTTTTGTTGTGTTTGTGCTTGTATGTGCGTGTCTGCGTGTTCAAACCTCCCGGACATCTAAAATATACTTACTTTGTTCGAACGTTGTAATATTCAGATATCACTGCATATGAGATTTCACTGTTTAGAGAATACGATTATTGTTAGGTGTTTTATTTTTTACGAAGAAGATGAGAAAGAGTGGGTGCGAATCCTGACGAGCCTGACTAGCTCTTATTTCAACTCTCCCTCTCCAAAGTGACCTTTGGCAAGTTCAAAGCAGTGCACATAACCGCATTATCATCAGTTACAATGTTGCCCCGCCACGGTGGTCTAGTGGCTAAGGTACTCGGCTGCTGACCCGCAGGTCGCGAGATAAAATCCCAGCTGCGGCGGCTGCGTTTCCGATGGAGGCGAAAATGTTGTAGGCCCGTGTGTTCAGATTTCGGTGCACGTTAAAGAAACCCAGGTGGTCGAAATTTCCAGAGTCCTTCACTACGGCGTCTCTCATAATCATATGGTGGTTTTGGGACGTTAAACCCCACGCATCAATCAATTAATTAAATTAGTTGCAATGTTTTCACGCGGAGTTGGTAAATACACAGGAAGTGAGAAAAAAAATAAAGGATGCCAAACAGGATTATCGGCAGCAATGCAACGCATTTTCATTGAACGAAGATCATTAAAAGTTCATTGCGAGAACCAATAATGCAAAATGAAACAATGTTTCGGAGAAGCGAGATATTTACGAGAAATGACTCAAGTAAACGCCTAATTTTGCTCGAACAATGAACGGCGAGAAACAGTTTTTGAATTCCAAAAGAAATAAAAGCAGAAAACACAGAACGCCAAGCATAGCATGGCATATCGGAAGCCTTTGTGGTTGGAAGATAAATGCTAGTGTGAGGAGGAGGGGAAGGCCACCAGTTTCACTATGTTGTAAAGGATCGCACCATGAGCGATTGGATGCCTCAGTTTCGTTTGGTTGGTTAGCTGTAGCATTTAAGGAGGTAACGTTTAAGGAATGCTTGTTTAATATCTCCAGTGGTGTCAGAAGCCTAATGATTAGGTGCGACGCACAGATTTATTCCGTTATCTTCGAGTATTCAAACAGCTAGCAACTGTTTCCGCCACCCGGGCCATATTCTGGAGATGATCACTTTTCGGGTAACGCCTCGTGTGACGCTGAATCATGAAGTGTTCAAGAACTTGATGAGCTACTTGATGGTGACTGGCCCCGCCGCGGTGGTCTAGTGGCTAACGTACTGGACTGCTGAACCGCAGGTACCAGGATCTAATGCCAGCTGCGGCGGCTGTATTTTTGATGGAGGCGAGGATGCTGTAGGCCCGTGTGCTCAGATTTGGGTGCATGTTAAAGAACACCAGGTGGTTGGAATTTCCGGAGCCCTCCACTGCGGCGTCTCTTTATAATCATGTGGTGGTTTTGGGACAATACACATCAATAAAGTTATTACTTGATTACCAGGATCGAATGCCAGCTGCGGCGGCTGTATTTTTGATGGAGGCGAGGATGCTGTAGGCCCGTGTGCTAAGATTTGGGTGCATGTTAAAGAACACCAGGTGGTCGGAAAACCCGGAGCCCTCCACTGCGGCGTCTCTTTAAAATCATATGGTGGTTTTGGGACACTACATACCAATAAAATTATTGCTTGATTACCAGGATCGAATGCCAGCTGCGGCGGCTGTATTTTTGATGGAGGCGAAGATGCTGTAGGCCCGTGTGCTCAGATTTGGGTGCATGTTAAAGAACACCAGATGGTCGGAATTTCCGGAGCCCTCCACTGCGGCGTCTCTTTATAATCATATGCTGGTTTTGGGACATTACATATCAATAAAATCATTCCTTTATGGTAACCTAATTGTTTCACGGGAAGTTCATGTCTTCGAACTCCACAGCACATCAGAGCGAGGGCGCAATACGAGCACAGAACAGCCGCCCGAGGGAAGTGCTTTTCCAGTGTGCCGACTTTTATGTCAAGACTATGAATGACCCCACTCGAGATGTAAAAAATGTTAAGAAGTGTTTGTAGGTACACTATAATATTTAAAAGACACATGTGCGCATAAAATCTGTTTTCGTCGAGTGCCGAGAACGGCGTGCCCACAAAGGTTAACCGTGGTGTGCGTCTTCATTCGACGTTAATATCATCGTAAGTAGCACTACGAAATATAACTGCAATGGCATCGTCTACACATCTTACCGTTGCGCGAGAAACCAAGCGATAAGCACGTGCTTCAAGCTGCTGGCATGTAAAGCTACAAAAAGAAAACACGCGCCTATACGACGATTTCGGAAAAGGCAAAGAGCCAACACCCGTTGAAAGCTTCAACGAAAAAAAAAAGTTGGCAGATCCCACGTACAATGGGAATCAATGATATGCAAAGCACGAATGAGGAAGATATATATGCCACTTCATAATCAGCACATTGTTGCGACGTGGATGTAAATTATGCCGTACATGGCCTCCATGTCATGATTATCATGTTTGGACGTGTCATTTAACCTTGATGTCTATTCACGTCACTTGATACCCAATTTGGCATAGGTGGAGCTAGTGAAACGGCCGCGTGCGCAGTGAGCGTAGCATGTAGTCATGTGTTACATGGCACGCAAGTCATGATTATTATGTTCGGACGTGTCATTTACCTTCATCGTCTGTTCAAGTCCCGTGATACGGCCACGAGAAAACCATGAGCGTATGGCGTGTAGTCATGTTTGACATGACATGCGCGTCAATATTTCCACGTTAGAGAGTATCAGTTATGCTCGCCATGCAGTCATGTCATACTGTACGAGTTTTGCAGTATGTCATGTGAACGAAACCACTGCTAGAGCAGCAAGACCATGAAATGTAAATCATGACATTCATGTCATGATTTCTATGTAATGACTAGTCACTTAAGCTCGTTATACAGTCATGTTATGCCACACCAATTTTGTTATTGATACCATTATCAAAATGGCCGAGAAAGCTGAATTCGTAGATAGATAGATAGATAGATAGATAGATAGATAGATAGATAGATAGATAGATAGATAGATAGATAGATAGATAGATAGATAGATAGATAGATAGATAGATAGATAGATAGATAGATAGATAGATAGATAGATACGATCAATGTCGCTGAAGTTCGCCAAGAAATGCATCTAGAAAAAAATGTTATGCACATCAATGCACATCCGTCATGGGACAATTCCAAAGGCCATTATGTCACAGATGTGCTACTTTTTAGCTAAATCGATAGTAAAGACGTGCGAAATGCAGTACAAGTCCACTGCATGCCCGGATAAATCCCACCGGCACTGGAAACTGCTGAAAGTTAGCTCGCGTATCGAGTAGGCTCCAGGAAACAGGATTTCAGGGCTGGCTGTACGCCAGCGGCGCTAAGTTACCTCTGGCCTTTCGTTACTCGTCATAAGAAAACATTTTTATTCAGTAGGTTATTTGGCAAAACGATCATAAAATTTCGTGTCACTGAACGCCTGATGTTTCGCAACTTGCAGAAAAGCCTTAATTTTCGGTTTTTACTGTTCGCAGTGCCAAATTTTATTTTACGAACCTAATTTATACAAAGTTGCTGCCCGTTCTAGTTTGTTATTGTATTGTACAAATATTTGGTGCAATTAGTATTTCGGTAAATTCATTGTAAAGAGAATTATGCCTCCCCAAAAAGAGTGGCGTATTTTGCAAGACTGGAAGCTTGGGCTAGCTGGCGTGAATTCAAACTGGCAAGTTTATTCATCGCGCTAATACAGGGGAAAAAGGAGAGAGTAGACGGAAAGAGCGCTCTATCTGTCTACTTCTTCAGTCTACTCTGTCATTTTTCTTATGTTGGCGATCTAAAAAAACATGCCAGTACGACAGTCGTGCATTCTAATCGACAACTTTAACCTAGACATATCTTCAAGGGACACTAAAGAGCGAAAGAATTTTTTGCGTATTAGAAGAGTACAATTCGACAATCTCGAAATTACCACTCTTACCATGACCCGACACGCTTAATAAGCGAGAAAACTTACGAAAAGCAGATGTGTGTGGCGTCGCCACCTTGACATTCTCACACCGAACATCGTGACGTGATACATTTTGCAGGCGTTTACTGGGTCCCACGTAACTTCCTGTGGACACAAATGGAGCGTATTGTTATCTGTGGGAGCTATAGACATAGCATACGAAGTTTCTTCAAATTTTATCGAGCGAGTTTCACGAAAAAAAAAACAAAAATATATCTTGAAACGTGGTACGTAAAGCGTGGAGATTAGGGCGCGAAATTTAAAAAACTAAACTCCAGCCTTGATTTTCTCCCCATAATAATTACCTTAGGATAGAGAACCATATGAGTTCTCAAAGTGCAGTTTTTCAATATAAACCAATTCATTGTTCCTGTTTAGCGTCTCTTTAAGATTGCGGTGATAACTTGCACTCGAACGGAAGCGCAACACGTGCCCCATCCGCACGATTTCCCATTCTGTTGTTCGGCAACAACCCGGCGCCTTTTATTTTCTACCTGCAAAGACTGGGCTATAAGCGTACGGTCCCAAAGGAGAGCATTTCTGTTTAGTTGAGCGCTTGCTTCGAAGGGGCGCAAGCTGCTCCACTTTCTTATATGAGAAGTAGTTTTCCCGAGGAACATGAAAACGAGCCATCAAGGAACCTGAACGAGAAAAAAGAGCGCTGACAGAGAAGCAAGAGCGCAGAAGCCAGCAGTGAACCCCGTGGGAGTTCGAGGTCGTGGCTGTTGCATGGCAGCGGGATTGTAATGAAAAAGGGTGTGAGCGGTAACGGCGACCCACCAGGAGAGAAGAAGCCATCTTCTTTTGCGTGAGTCTTGCTCTGCAGACTTTGAGTGGACGCAAGGGAGGAGAGGAAAAAGAAAACACTTTTCTTCACTAAGCTGCTCTTCGGGTCACTTGGAGACGCACCGTTGTTGTTATTCTTCGTTGTTTTAGTTTAGTTCTGGTAATTAAGAAAAAGATGAAAAAAATGACAATGAGAAGATGCTTGAAAGATGAGCGCAGAGTTTACTTTTAATTAGCCACCCGTATTACACACACACACCCACCCACCCACACACACACACACACACACACACACACACACACACACACACACATATATATATATATATATATATATATATATGTGTGTGTGGTGTGTGTGTGTGTGTGTGTGTGTGTGTGTGTGTGTGTGTGTGTGGTGTGTGTGTGTGTGTGTGTGTGTGTGTGTGTGTGTGTGTGTGTGTGTGAGGGGGGGGGGTCTTTTAGGAAGCCAGTAAGCCCGCTAAACAGCCCCGTGAGTATGTTTTTGGTTTGCTTCGCGAGGAGTCAATAAAATTGCGAGAAATGAAATGTGAAAGGCAAAAAGACAAGCGGTTGTGCATCGCTTATTTTTTCCTAACCGTTCAGTTTTGACCATTTTTGCGCTTTGTTCCGACACTATATTTCCCAATGAAACCGAATAGTTGTACCCAGTACACACGTGAAACAGACAAGTTGCACATACTTATAAGTGAAGCATCGGTGCAGTATTTTTCAGATAGTCTATTTGACGGGAAACAAAAAAAGCAACATTTGGCGTAGGCTTCATTTGAGTAGATGTTGTGGAGGGAACCAATGTATTTTATGCTGTTATCAGCAACGACACTGCCTTCCCTAATGGGACAGCACGGACTGAAAAATTGCATCGTACCTGATTTCTCGCTAAACGCAGTCACACAATATATGTCATAAGCCTGAGATTCTTACTCTCATCATTGTGTCAAGAATGTCAATGTTAGGCTCTCAATCCCTCCTGTTCAATCACGCACTTTCATTGGCTGCTCTGAAAGAATAATCATCTTGACATCTTGCGCGAAAGGATAGCGCCCGACATCCGACATGAGTGAATGGGCTTAATGCAGTTTGCGTGTAAGCGACTGTTGAAAAAATAAATACAGAAAGCTTTCTTTATTATTTCCAGGCCAACTTCTTTAATGCCTACCAAAAATTTCTTCGCTTACAGCAGCATCACATACATAAGTTTATACATGGATGACGGGTACTTCTATATGAAATTGAACTGGGCTTTGTACCTGATATCTGCTCATCTTTGTCGTTTGTCTGTTCTCAGGGCAGCACGAGCTTACATTTCTGATTTGGGATATACAATCTGTCACACCACTTGGACAGTCAGTGTAAAACTTCGGCTAACGCTTTCTGTTTTTGTTATACAACTCCATCGCCATTTAACCTGCTGCATTCGAGCATCGAAAGCACAGCTCTGCCTCAATTCGTGCTAGTTGAAAAAGACTAGTAATAATAACGAGCCCATGGCTAACGCAAACGCATCACCGGAGTATATTCTTTCCGTTTCACCAGATAATCGTACAACAAACAAACAGGGCGTACAATATTCTTTATTGCACCACATTTTATATTTTTCCTCCAGGAATAGGTGAACAGGGACGTGTCTGACGCATTACCTTGGTTTACAAAAGGGCTAACGTAAACATGATTTGCTAGAAAAGAATTGGCCCTCACTATTCGCATTATTTTTTGTGCGCTGGCTGTACTTGATGATTATGATTAGGTTGATGATGATTATTGGAATATTGGCACCTATCCACTTTACGGCCGCATCAGTCGCGTACATTTTCTTCGTTTTTCGAGAAAACGTCTATCTTTTAACAAAGGGGCTGTGAGATTTTGCCGTCAATCCGCTAAGTGTGAACAGATATTATCATCATCATGAACTGGGACGCATGGAGGGAAAATGTCATTTCATTCCTTCTTGCTGGGACGCATCACCTTCAATGTTCTCGTCTTCTTTATCTGCTGCGCTCCCAGAACACGTGCACCTAATTCTCCGGCGTGGGATGCAATAATTATGATGGGCAAGAGAACTACTACAGAGAGAGAAAGAGAAACATCCACGCATCCCTACGAAGTCAGTCATAACAAGCGGGCGAAGCTCTGGATATCAAATCGGTGAGTAACCCTACTTTATCCGCGTGTTGCCCTTTGTAATGTAAATCAAATGACATAGAGTATAAATAGAAGCGTAATTTTATTGCGCCTTCCAGTCGTCTTAAGCAATTCTAGGAGCATTCAGAAAACTGCTGTATTATAGGATGTAACGCATACATTTACCTTTGGCGCCTATACCCAGCAATATGCATCCAATGTATCATGCAGGCAGGAGCAAAGCAAGACCATACTCCTTACTCAAAGCATTTCACCATAGCCCTGAAGCTATCTGTACAGACGTAATTAAAGCGAGCAGAGATACACATCCAGTGGAAATCAAAGCACGTAATCACACTAGAATGGCGTCGGTAAATGTTACACACGAGTTGCAGGTGTGTCAACAATAGCTATCGTCCTATCCAACGTGGAAAGCAGGAATAGTCGTGGTGCTTTCTAGTTCCCAGGTGGCAAAATGAACCCATAACAGGGCATCATCACAATATATGATGTGTTGAACGCGGGGGTTTGAAGGGGAACGTCATGGCAGACCCTATAGCTGGATGCTTGGCCGAACGAGTGACGGCAGACGCAGACGTTGAAACTCTTTCCAAAATACAAGACATCCTTCTCCAACAAAGGTAGGAGCGGAGAGTATGGCCTTCCATATAAAAACTAGGAATAGCCAACAAAGCAGAGATTTCAAATGTATACAAACCAATAGCTTTCCCAATCTGTAGCAACTAAGTAGAATAAATCGCACTCAATTTTGAGAAACCTGTCCGCGGTGTTCAGACACACCAACACTCAGCCACATAACACGGGAGTGCACCGAGCGGCCCAGATGCATCGACAGCCCAAACATTACTAACCAGCCGCACATGTCACACTGGCCGTTGGAGGCATGGGTGACATGAAATTGAGGAAGATGCAAATGAAATATATATGAAAAACTTCAGAAACCGACTGGGCTTAAACATAAGCCGTTTGCGTGCAAAGTAGGTGGTCTACCAAACAGTGAAGCGTCTGCTTGGAAATAAAATGAAAATAACTTCCTCTTTCTATCTAACTCTATATTTTGTGACTTTTTAATTGCGTAAGTTTGCATGCACTTAAAGCTTACAACGCTTATTTTGCGCACTGTTCCTAACTTTTTGCCAGGCACCTCTTTAACGGGGCAGTTATTGTCATACGCTACGTGACATCCAGCCGCTAATATAATTGTACACTGTCTCAACGAACAGACAAGTTTAATATCATCATCATCATCATCATCATCATCAACATCATCATCATCATCATCGTCATCAGCCTGACTACGTCCACTGCGGGACAAGGCCTCTCCCTTGTTCGGCCAGTTAATCCGGTCCTGTGCTTGCTGCTGCCAATTTATACCCGCAAACTTCTTAATCTCATCTGCCCACCCAACCTTCTGTCTCCCCCTAACCCGCTTCCCATCTCTGAGAATCCAGTTAGTTACCCTTAATGACCAGCGGTTATCCTGTCTACGCGCTACATGCCCGGCCCATGTCCATTTCCTCTTCTTTATTTCAACTATGATATCCTTAACCCCCGTTTTTCCCATAATCCACTCTGCTATCTTCTTGTTTCTTAAGGTTACATCTACCATTTTTCTTTCCATTGCTCGCTGCGTCGTCCTCAATTTAAGCTGAACCCTCTTTGTAAGTCTCCAGGTTTCTGCTCCGTAGCTAAGTACCGGCAAGATACAGCTGTTATATACCTTCCTCTTGAGGGATAGTGGCAATCTACCTGTCATAATTCGAGAGTGCTTGCCGAATGTGCTCCACCCCATTCTTATTCTTCTAGTTATTTCAATCTCGTGGTTCGGCTCTGCGGTTATTACCTGCCCTAAGTAGACATAGTCTTTTACAACTTGAAGTGCACTATTACCTATCTCAAAGTGCTGCTCCTTTCTGATGTTGTTGTGCATTACTTTCGTTTTCTGCAGATTAATTTTAAGACCTACCTTTATGCTCTCCTTGTCTAACTCCGTAATCATCAGTTGCAATTCGTCCTCTGAGTTACTCAGCAATGCAATGTCATCGGCGAAGCGCAGGTTACTAAGGTACTCTCCATTAACTCTTATGCCTAACTGTTCCCATTTTAGGTCTCTGAAAACCTCCTGTAAGCACGCGGTAAATAGCATTGGGGCTATCGCATCACCTTGTCTTACATGTTTCTTTACTGGTGTTCTGTTGCTTTCTTTATGCAGCACTATGATGGCAGTTGATCCTCTGTAGATTTCTTCCAGAATGTTTATATATACTTCATCGACCCCCTGATTTTGCAGTGTCTGCATGACGGCTGATATTTCT
Organism: Rhipicephalus microplus; assembly: GCF_013339725.1. NCBI lineage: Eukaryota > Metazoa > Arthropoda > Arachnida > Ixodida > Ixodidae > Rhipicephalus > Rhipicephalus microplus. The sequence continues at coordinate 190,225,936 of NC_051165.1, read as the reverse complement.
ACTGAATCAAACGCGTTCTCGTAATCTATGAAGGCTATGTATAATGGTTGGTTATATTCTGAGCATTTCTCTATTACCTGATTGATAGTATGAATGTGGTCGATTGTTGAGGTTGTTCGAAATCCTGCTTGTTCCTTTGGTTGACTGAATTCTAATGTTTTCTTTACTCTGTTAGCAATTACCTTTGTAAATAGCTTGTATACCAAAAAGAGCAAGCTGATCGGCCTGTAATTCTTCAAGTTCTTGTCATCTCCTTTCTTATGTATTGAGATGATGTTAGCGTTCTTCCAAGACCCTGGTACTCTTCACGTCAGGAGACACCTCGTAAACAGGGTGGCTAGTTTTTCTAACACAATCTGTCCTCCATCTTTCAGCAGATCTCATGTTACCTGATGCTTACCAGCAGCTTTGCCTCTTTGCATGCTCTCCAAAGCTTTTCTGGCTCCTTCTATCATTACTGGTGGGGTGTCATCTGGGTTACTGCTAGTTCTTATAGTAGTAAGGTCGTGGTTGTTTCGGCTACTGTACAGATCTCTGTAAAACTGTAAAACTAAGTTTAATATATTTATGCTAAAGCATAGGTGCTCGCCAGCATCAGTTGGGTTACCCAAACGTAGTGCAATAGCTAGAAACACTTTCGAGTTGAACTCGTCGCGTGAAATTATCGTGCGGATGAGTGTGATGCTGAGAGTCGTCAGGGTCTAGCAATTCGAGCTGACGCTTTGTGGTCAGTGATGCAAACACACCAGTACTTTCGTATAGAAGTTTCTCGCCTTTCACCGCTTTCCAGAACTAGACATAATTCGCTCCTTATTTTTTCATTCACTATGTAACGATATTAGGCTAACCGTATATCTAATTACTAGTACGTATATCTGACTCCCGACTGGGGGCAATTGTCTACTTTTTTATATATTTTCCAGAGTTTTATATACTACTCCAAAAGCCAAAAAAAAATAGGATACAGCCTTGAAGGCAGCACCTTTCTATTGTTTAGGAGCTAGAAACATTTCGTGCTTAATTTTCATGCACTCCAACCGCCTGCGACGTATACGCTCAACGTAATAATAATATAGAAGTAGATGATTAGTTCACAAAACAGGTGCGTGCCCCTTGTCAGTTGACAAGAAATGTCAAAGTAGCAGTGCTACCCCTCGAAATTAGCAAAACGCCGTCATCGCAGACAATTAAAAATCGACAATTTAAAATTCAAGCGAGACAGCAACAAGTTAGCAGAGAATAAGCGCGTGCGAAGGAGGGTCAACCAGGACAATGAGCCAGCCTAAGATCGCAAGGTCAAAAGTTCTAAACCGCGTGGGGTGGTTTTGAAAGAAAAAATGAACTTTAACACAGTTTAAAAAAAAGGCTACGAGAGCTACTAGTCAGATGAAGTAGATAGTTGATAGGCGGTCAGGTGGTGTTCTACAGTGCTAAAAAAGCGCAACAGAGCCCCCGGCTTAGAGAACGCTACAGCCTAGCATGGAACGACAATATTCTGTTCGAATGCAGATGCCTGACCATTTCCAATTGTATACTTACTTAAAACGCATGATAAATTAGTCGTTAAATATAAAAAAGAAGAGGTCTGGGGTGCAGCTTCACTAGCGACCAGCTGCCTATAATGCACTCCCTCACCAGAGCAGGGTTGGCCACCCTGGTGCAATACTGAGCCACTACCTCCCACGACTACAGCAATTATCCCTTGACCTCCAGTCCTCCGCGTTTGCGTAGCGTACGAAGCGGCGGTAGGACGTGCGACGCAGCGAAGGGTGCAAAGTCCAAACCGCCGACATAGTAATCTGAACTTGGATACCTGCAACGTTAAATACACTATCTAGTGAGGCTATAGTCTAGCTGTGATATTCGAGGAATCGGAGGAAGGTAATAGGGATGTAATAGGGCTCAGCACTGTTAAGAGGACACTTAAGGTTTATACAGTGCTGAAGAACGAACATGTCCTATGCTACCGTAGATTAATTGACAGATAATAACTAGGGGTGTGGTTCTTCATACACAAGAATATCGCTGGCAACATAGAGAAATACTGTAGCACCTGTGAAAGGTCGGCAAATATCATAATTAGGTTTAACAAAAGGTAAAAATGAAGGTGTCACAGGCCTACGCACCTACTTAGAACCATGATAATCTTTTGGTTGAACGTCTCTATGAAAACTTAGGCACCCATTAATAAGTAAAGCGACAGTATACTATTCTGATGGGCGACTTCATTGCCATAGTAGCCAGGAAACAGGCAGGAGACCATGCAGTGGGTGAATATGGTTTGGGCTCTGGAAATGCAAGAGGGAAGTTTAAGTAGAGTTCGCAGAACGTGATAATTTACGGATATTGAGTACCTTCTTCAGAAAACGTGCTAACCGTAAGCGGGACGTAGCGAAGTCCTAATGGCAAGAATAAAAATGAAATAGACTTCATTTTGTGTGCACGCCCAGAAATCTTACAGGATGTAGAGGTAGTTGACATGATCAGATGCAGAGACCACAGAATGGTATGAGCTCGTATTCACCTGGATTTAAAAAGGCGAAAACAAAAACTGATACGCAAGAAACCCAATAATGAACTGGTGGTGAGAGGGAAAGTATAAGAATTCAGACTTTTGCTTCAGAATATCTTGGAGGCACTAAGCGAGCTAACCAACGCTAGCGTTACACAATGAACAATAATCTTACTAGTATCTTCAAAGAGTGCGCAATGGAAGTCGGAGGTACGGTTACTTGACAGGGCATTGGCAGACTATCTCAGGAGCCAAAAAAAAAAATCTTATTAAGAGACGACAAACTATGAAAGCCTTAAATGAAACCGACAAAACAAAGCTAGTGTAGATTTCGTAGTTAATCGATAGGCCTAAGGTAGCCATGAAAGCCTCAAATGCAACCGACAAAACAGAGCTAGTGGAGCTTTCGAAGTGTATCGATAGGCCTAAGGTAGCCGACGTCAAAAGGCATCTGAATGGAGATAATTGAGCAGGCTGTAGAAAGCGGCAGAAGCCTAAACGCTGCAAAAGCAAACTTGTGCATAGGCGAAAATCGAATGTATGCGTTAAGGAACAACAAACGCAATGTCATAACCAATTTGGAAAGGATAGTCGAGGTTGTGGAGGATGATAATATATGGTAGCACAGACAAAGACGACGGACAAGAGAAGGCACATTCATGACATCACAGCGCTATATTTTCGTGCCACCATACCAACAAGACCAAATATCTACTCTCAGTGTTGGAGGAGTTCTACTGACAGCTGTGCAGAAGCTAAGGCAACCAGGATGAAATTGTGAGATGCAGTAGTATTCCGAAGGAGTTCGACATTCTACCAGTAAGGATAGGGGAAGTAAGGAAAGCTCTGGAAAGACTGCAAAGAGCCAAAGCCACTGGTGATGATAAGGTAACAATGGACCTAATGAAAGATGGCGGAGAGATATTGTGTTAGAAAAACTGACCACATTCTATACGAATTATCTCTTGACGGGAAGGGTACCAGAATATTATAAGATGCCAACATCATCTCAATCCATAAGAGAGGAGACGTAAAAATTACTTACCGATCACCTTACTGTCGGTTCTCTAAAACTATTTAGAAAATAATAACTAATAGAACTAATGCGACATTAGAGTTCAATGAACCAAAGGACGAAGCAAGATTTTGTGCAGGCTACTCCAAAAATAGACCATATTCATGCTATCAATAAGGTAATAGAGAAATTTGTGCAAAAAAGGGACACAAGTGAGTAAGTCGAGCTTACGATGGCGTTGCATAATGAGGAGTACGCTTCTAGAAGCGCGGGAATTATAACTAACAAATTATATGAAAGGTATAAATGAAAGTATTCTGTTGGTAAGCCTCATACAAATAATTTTCATGTTGCCGATTGCTTTGTGACTATCAAAGTTTGGCGTATTTGCTTTATATGTTTTACTTTCTGGCTAACAAAGTTTACAGTGTAAGTGTTTTCCTCTCCACATCCATTACCCGCGTTTTCGGTGCACTCCGACATAGTTTTCTCACGCGAACGCCAATAAACTAGCCCAAATCGCGGGCCTTGTTCTCGCGCACTGCCACGCACAAGAAAGCGCGTAGCCGCCATTTGATCTCTCAGGTGCAGCAAAAATCTCGATCGACAAGCTTACTTCCTGGATAAAACTCATTATGAACAGGCGAAATGAAGCACCCTTTAGAAATAAGGCTCACCACGAGACCGAAAAACCATCACCAGCGTCCAGCGTCACATCACGTTCAAAAATGTCTACGTTCACAAATGACACTTCGCACGGTTCCTGTCCACGCATTTTGCCTGATAACGGACGGAGAGACTCCACTACCGGCTTCAATTTTTCTCCCCTGACTGACTTTCTTCGTAAACAGGGTTTCTTTTGTCTCCAGGACTCGTGGTGCGCCGAGTATTTGAAACACCTTCCCCGTGCGCAGCGGTGCTGACACCGGGCACGTCGGAACTGCCGGTGCCGGCTCAAAGCCGCTCCCAGCGTGGTGGAAACGAGATATTGCGCATTTGCCACAGCGTTTTCTAAACGCGTGACCTGGCGCGGTTCGTTGTTCTGGATCCCGGAAGGCTTTGTCGCTCATTCCGTGCAGCTCTTTTATGAAAAAATACCTAAACTTTCTTGGAGAGATAAGCCACGCTTGTGCACGCAATAGTTGGCCTGTCAAACGGGCGCTTGTCGCTCTTCGAGCGCGTAGTCGATAATCGCTCAACCGGAAACGACGCCCTATTGAAAAGCTCGCTCTTCAAGCGTCGATGCTACCGCTTAGTTAACGAATGCAAGGTGCATTCTTGGCGAACATTTAGGCTTTCTCGTATGGGTGCACATTACAGTTTGGCACCTATGGTGCGTGCTCACACATACATACATACATACATACATACATACATACATACATACATACATACATACATACATACATACATACATACATACATACATACATACATACATACATACATACATACTACATACATACATACATACATACATACATACATACATACATACATACATACATACATACATACATACATGCATACATGCATACATGCATACATGCATGCATACATACATACATACATACATACATACATACATACATACATACATACATACATACATACATACATACATACATACATACATACATACTCTCAAAGTCGCTGAAGTTCGCTAAGAACTGCTTCGCATTTATTAGGCGTATTGCTGCTGATATAGCAAAAGAGAAAAGAAAACTGGATTCTGTAACTTTTCGCTCTCAGAAAAGGTATGCGTTCAGATTTCTTTCGAAGTGCCGGCATGCTCGTGCTTGCTTGAAAAAAAATAATAAATCAGCCTTTACGCATGGAACCTCTCCTAAAGAGCGCTTCATATATTCACCGATCAGCACCCCTCCTGAGATTTCCCGCCATTTTCGCAAGCGCACTACTCTACAACAACACCTTTGTAGTAAAAGCATATGGCACTGAAGGAAGAAGGAAATATTGCAACACGTGATTTTCTGTGGACTGTATTCTTGTTGACACATGTATCTACGTACTTAATAATTACACTTGTATAATTGTAATACATCGACTCATTTCTTTTTTTCAAAGGTTCATCATACATTCGAAAATCAACGATCGAAGTGTACTTTGCTTTTTGCAGTGGATGGCAACTGATCTAGCAGAGAAGAAAAAGAAATCTTCGATAGCATTTAAATGTTAAAAAACGTGCACAATTTACGCTACACGAATTCGATGACCTATACAATAAAATAATTTAGCAAATAACTATACCTTATGTAGCCACTGCATGTTTAGACCAAATATGTAACTTTATAAGCACCCCTGAGTGAGCACAGTGTGCTACGTAACTCTCATTGACCATCTTAGCAACGCTGCCGTCGTCCAGCGAATATACACGTGTGGAGAGGTTCTCCTTCAAAGAGGATGAGGGAGGGGGGAGAGGGTGCGACGTCGTGAAAGCTATGCAAGAAGTTCGGTCAGAAATTTGTCTGACCTAGTGATTTAGCGCTTGGCTTTTATCATTGTACACACTTGTTCGAGATGAGCAGGAACGCTCCTGCACAGCGTCACGAAAGCCTACACATGAAACAACAAGAAATGAGAACAAAGAAAAGCCGTATAACGAGGCGTTTTTATCTACGACGCACAAATTGCAAAGAGGAAAATATATCATGTTTCTGATACAAAAAACATCGTGCTATTTCTAAGTGCGAACGCATTGATTGCAAGAAGTCTCGCTAGCCTTCACAGCGTTGCATTTGATGTATAAAACGGAGAAGACATCCGTAGCACACATGGACATGGGCTCAGAGATATCGCTCTTATGTGGGTGCCGTCATAGTCCCCTATGACTTACGAATATACATAACTCCCCTGCCGCCCTCCTAATAAGTGCTATGCTGAGCCCGATTGTGCTGCTACTCGCTGATCTGTGTCCTCGTGTCATTCCGTCGTAATTAGAATCGACTGTCGGCGAAAATGAAGAATTTTCTATAGCAAACACTACGCGGGAGCGTATTTTACCATAATAGCACGAATGAGTTCCTGAAAGCTAAAAAATAGCTTGCCGAAATGATGGCTTCTGCTAAGGATTTTTTCTTCGGCACGCAATTACACTCTTTACTCAAAAATAATCCTCGCAAATTCTGGACATCAGTTCTGCCTAGTAGCTGCTCTTCCTCCTCATTCTTGATTAACGGTGAAACTATTACTGATGACCAGAAAATCTCCCATTTGTTTAATACTTACTTCCACTCTGTATTTTCCGTCGATAATCATGTTGCCCCTGCCTTTAACTCCCCTTCCGATATAGGCTCAATTACTGATGTAACTATCAGTCATGCTGGTGTGTTGAATCTTATTCTGAATCTAGATGCAAAAAAAGGAGACGGTCCCGATGGTATTCCAAACTCTTTTTTAATTCGGTATGCGTTATGGAAATCTCGTTACCTTACCATCATATTTCAGAAATGTTTATCCTCGGGTGTTTTTCCTAGTGCCTGGAAACTGGCCAAGGTTCGGCCGATTTATAAGTCTGGCGATAAGCAGCTTTTTCCAAACTATCGTCCCATCTCGCTGACACCACATTCCGGCAAGCTGTTGGAGCACATCATTTATAAACATATAATCGACTTTCTTGAGACTAACAACGTCTTATCTAATCTGCAGCATGGCTTTCGTAGGGGATTCTGCACTTTAACCCAATTGACAGAATTTACCCATGACATTTCTGCAAGTCTTGACTGCGGCCACCAGGTCGACGTAATATTCATTGATTTCGCAAAAGCTTTCGACACTGTTTCGCATTCTAAGTTGCTCAAAAAACTCGAAGCCATCCTAAAAAGTTCCAGTCTAGTAAACCTAATTGCCAATTTTCTGTTTAATCGCTCCCAATACGTTAGCTTTAACTCTGGCAATTCATCTCTAATCAAAGTCACATCAGGGGTACCACAAGGATCCGTTCTTGGTCCTTTATTAATTTTGATTTTTATTAATGACTTACCACAATCTATTACCTGTAAATTACGTCTCTACGCCGATGACTGCGTTCTATATAACACCATTAACTCCGTTCAAGATCACTATCTTCTCAATGATTCGTTTAGTGCCTTTTGCTCTTGGTGTGACACATGGCAAATGAATATCAATTTCCGTAAAACTGTCTCGATGTCGTTTACTACCAAAACGCAGACTTCCGTTTTCAACTACTCTTTCAATGACCTAATGCTCCAAAGGGTTTCAGACTATAAATACCTTGGCGTGATTTTCACCACTAACCTCTCCTGGTCTAAACATATCAATTCAGTCTGCACCAAATCTCTTAAAAAACTAGGCTACCTAAGACGTACCCTCAGAACTTCCCCATATGAGACTAAATTACTAATGTACAAAACACTAATTCGTCCAGTTCTTGATTATGCCTCTATCGTTTGGTGTCCGTACAAAAAAAAGAGAAATAAAACAAATTGAATCTGTGCAAAAAAAAAGCAATCCGTTTCATTTGTCGACGCTATGACCACCACTTTTCGCCTACATCCGCCATTACCACTTTAAATCTAACCTCACTCTCTACTCGACGAGATATCGAGTCGCTCAAATTCTTGCATGCCATCGTTCACTCAGTTAACCGTCTCTCCGATAACAGCTATCTTACGTATGCTATGCCAACCGTTACTCGAAATAATCATGCCCTAAACCTCGCCCCTTTTCACGCACACACCAATCTATTCAAATTTAGCTTTTTTCCTAGAACCATAGAACAATGGAATTTACTGCCGGGTGAGATTAGGAGTGCACCGATAAATCAACTCCTGCCTTCTCTTAGAAGTCGTATCTAACCAATAGTTCCTTGCTTTGTTCTATTAATATGTACGCCTCGCAGTGCCCATTCATTGGATGTTTATTTTTGTGCTGAATGGAAGTGCCATGTATATTGTATTTTGTTCGTGTGTTATTTTGTAGTGTGTTCCCGGAAGTGGTACTTTTGTAATTCTCTGCTCTGTTTTTTTTTCACCCACTCCTGCCATAGCCCTTAATGGGCTGCAGTATGTGAATAAAAAAAAAATTGAGGCATTAGCACAAAAATGGTGAAAGCAAGATGGGAAACAATGCGAACCAACTTATGGATTATTCCACGTCATCTCTTATTCTAGGTGCCTCACGTAATTTTCATGAAAAGCTTTAGAAAAACCTTGTGCTATATCAGGTTCCAACTCCTCTATATTAGAGGAAGTAATGTGTTGAGCTAAAAATCAGTAAATTGCACTTCTTTAGCTAACCCTTTTATAGTTGTTGGAGAGGGTGAAACTCAGCAAATAACTTCAGGATCATAAAATTATTTTGTGCTGAAATGTTCCTGGCTGTTTTTGTAGCGTAAGTTGCATTGGCTGAGGTTCAGCAGTTTTACGTGGACTAAGCAGTTCTGCGCAAGCGTGAGGAGCAGTGACTTAACACGGCGCACAGCTGGCGTGCCGAAGGCCTAGAAATCTCTGGAGTGACGTTAAAGTTAAAGCGCGTTCATCGTCGTGCCGTTGCTGACGACGATGAGGATTTATGTCTGAAGTGGGTATGCGCTACAGCTAATAGCTGAACAAACACAATCTTTTGTAACGGGTTGGAGCATTGGACGACCCACTCGTTACTCTATTCGCATTGTGCGAGGACTGCTTGTTCTTTCACTCTTTTAAAACGCTTGGTAAATGCCGTTTCACATGACACAAGAAGTAACAATTTTCAGTTCACGAATTAGCTCGCATTGAAAAAAAAAAAGCCACTTCGCTCCCGCCGCAGTGGTCCGCGGTGAGCTTCCAACATGTTGGAAATTTTCGCTCTAGTCGCAGTGGCGGGAGCGATTTTTGATCGGGACCCGTCGAAATAGGGCTGGGCTGGCCAAGATGTCGAAATAGCGTCGACGTGTTTGTTTTAATGATGGCCGATGCTGTGCATTTTAAAATAATATGAATTGGAAAGTGTTCCTAAACGACGAAACACAAGTGCTCTTTGTTACCGTTCACGGAAACTTAATATCGTAACTCACAGATTGTTACATCATATTTGAAAAGTTCTACAGTGTCTGCCACAACGAACGGCGGCAAGAAAGGTTTCTCGCAGCTCCAGCCGCAGAGCAAAAATGGCGGACCATTCACGATCCATGTGAAACGAAACCGCCATTAGCGGAGGTTGCGAACTGAGCGGTTGCAGTGAACCCAACGATTTTTTTTTTTCGCTGCAATTGTGGCATGTGAAACAGCCTTAAGTCGTATTAACGCGATCGCTTTCCCGACATCAAGCCTGCCTAAGGTCAGTTTGCAAACAAGTCCGACGCACCGGCGTGGCTCAGTGGTAAAATACTGGGCTGGCACCCAGCGGACCCGGGTTCGAGCGCCACTGTGTCATTGGTACCAGATTTTTGTGCTAATTTCGCGAGATGTGGTTACGGACACCGGCGGTGGCGGCGGCGGACAACTATATACGGCGCTGCAGTGAGACCCGAGTTGGATCGCATAACAGGTTTCGCTGTAATATATTGCTAAAATATGAAGGACATATACTTTCGCATCGACACATGGTCACTGGTCTAACATCATCATGATGTATGTTTTAGAAATATCCTCTAACGCAAGAAAGCACGCCTGGCTCCCAATAATGCAACAGTTATTGACGTAAGATGGGAACCAAGCACTGCGTAGAATGCTTTTGAGCAATTGCCTGCAGTAGAAATATGCTCTAGCGCAACTAACAGTGACACTTCAAGATGTGAGAGATATTGCTCAAACGACTGCAACTGAATCTTGTATGGAAGACTTTTGGAACAATGTCTGTTGTCAAAATATTCCCTAGAAACGCAAATCGCCCACAACACTTCATGAAGTCACAGATATCAGTCATAAGATTGCAACTGAACCCTGTGCGGAAGGCTTTTGAACGTTGTCTGCAGCCCAAATGTTCTCCTATGCAATAAACCACACCCGACACTTCACGATGCAACAGATATCAGTTAAAGCATTTGCACCGAGCACTGCGTTGAACCCTTTCGGATGGTATATTTGTTTATTTTCAAATACTGCAGCCTAATCCACGGCTACTGCAGGAGTTATGTACATAAATACAAAATGAAAGCATTGAAACAGTAGTATCACAATAAATGTGCCAACATGAAGAAATATCACTACCTCCTAAGTGAAGCCCGGTAAAAAATTGAGAGAAATAGAAATATGAGAGAAATAGAACAAGTGCCAACAAAAAGTCAGACACACTGGTATCACGAACTAAACCAAGTAAATCATTGTAGTGTTTGATAACTTTATTTGAACGTGTTGGAGAGCACTTCAAATGGCTTCTAAGCTGTATTGTGATTGCAGATCAGTGCTGTGTTGAAGACTTCTGCACTTTGCGGGTAGTTTAAATATCCTTTAACATCTACAAAATGCATCTCACACTTCTTGATGAGACAGATAATGGTTTTGAGATTGCAGCCAAGTATTGCGTAGAAGGCTTTCGCATGTCATCAATAGTCAAAATACCCTATAATGCAATAAAGCATGCCAAAATTTTTTTGATGAGACAGATACTGGTCAGAGGATTGCACCAGAGCACCGTAGGGAAGTTTTGGCAAGTTTTCTAGCATGGCTAAACTGAATATCTTGATATTTTGAATATGCTTAAGTGCATGTGTAAATAGTCCAAGTTAATGCGTATAGAAATATACTGAACAGAAATGAAGCAGTCCTTAAAAAACACATACAAAGATGTAATGTTAGAAACCATCTAATAATATCTTCAGCTCATTACAGTCTGCAGGAACAGATAAAGACATGCATAGTTTGAATGGTCTCGTAAGTCACATGAGTCACTTTTCCATTTCTTCTAAACAAAGTGCAGAACAGTACTAGTGCACCTTCATTCATTCTGTGCATACATGTGCTCACCTTCTCTACCTACTATCGTGTCATCGTGCAGCTGATTTAAAATCAGGTGCTACTCACTTGCAAGGTTTTCAATTATATATCCAGTTGTAAACAAAATGCGTGTTATATTATAGTAAACTGTAAAACGACGGAGAAGCGCCATTGTATGCCTATAGCTACGAGTATCAGAATAAACTAGAAATTGGGAATTGTTGTGTTAGAATGCTTCCAAACAACGTATGTGCTACTGAGCGTGGCTGAGAAGCAGAACAAGCGAGAAGTGATATAGCAGGCAATACCAGCAGCACTTAATCATGCGACTTTTTTTTTATATCACCACAGGAATGCAAGTTCGAGTTTCTATCTTGTATATGAAGGGAAATGAGATCGCTGACAGCTGAATGTGTCAGCGTCGGTGGTACCCGACACGAAGTCACATCACACTGCTACCAACCAAGTGCACGCTTGTTATTAGCTTGGCAACACACCAAATCGATTTGCACCGAAGACAACGAATGTTTCAGCGTCATAAAATCCGAGAATACACTTATATAAGTACGTACGTTTTCATATAACCGAAATGTGTTGGTTAGTGCGAGGTTCGCTTTCAGCGATTATGAATACCGATGTTGAAAACAAACACAGTGCAGAAAGAACTCCGTGTGCACTACGCGATGTTTCGGGCGTCGTATATAGAGTCTATGTTGCAGCGGAAACTACCGTCGATTTTTCGCAGCCGATGTTCCTCGCATGAGCTGGTTCATACGAACTCGACGGTAGGAGCCTACGCTGTACGCAGATGACACCGCCCTGAATATCTTCTACGGTAGGCGAGGGCTCACGCTGAAAGCTTCGAACCTCCGAAGTATGTTTACACTCGTTTTAGCAGAAAAAAAGCACAGATGAAAGCACAAGCACACTTACATGCTCCAGTAGTCTGTGCGATGTTTTCGCTCGGCCAACAATCGCACTCGAGACCGGCGCAGGCACAGTCTGCCGGCATTCGCTGGATCTGTCGGCGTCGCTCGAACTCGGCACGAAACCGCGTCACGCTGGTAGCACTCGCAGTCGTTCGTCGTGTCCTCGTCGTTCTAGATTACGAAGCGGTCATTCAGGAACGTTTGGAGCAGTTTCCGTGCTTGCATCCAGCACTCGCTCATGCCTTCGAAGCGGTGGCCATTAGGCACAGCATTCGGAGGCATCGCGGCCTCTGGTTGGTTGGCGCCGCTGTACGCGTGGTGACGTGGTGTACGCGTGGCAAAAATATCAAGCCTAGCTTGATCCTTCGCGCCTCCTCGCGTATGCCCCTCCGACGGTGAGAGGCGCATTTGACGCTTTTGACACGTAGACGCGAGCATACTCGTGCCAGTTGTTGACACTTTGAATGGCACGCAGAAAACAGACGCGCGCAAGCGTCCCCCGTGTAGCTCGGTCACAATCCACCCATTGGTGCAGGGAAGGAGACGTGCGTCGCGTTCCATTTTCACAGACACCGTCTCAATGCCGCTTTTTTTATCCGCTAGGCTTTGCGTTCTGGCGCTGCAGTCAGATTAAAAACATCGACTGCACGAAACCCGTAGCGGCTTCTCATCCATCCACTCTAGCCACATTATGGTGCATTGACTAAGGGATAGAGAGCTTCATTTGCGTGCGTCTCCGACGCGCGCACATTAATGCTTTCTAGTCAGGGGATGCTACGGAGCTCGCTCTTCTTTTTCTCGAGGAAGGCACTTCTCATGAGTGCACGCGCGAAATTAATTCAACGACGCGCGCTTGATGTTCGTGGACGCTGGCAGTTCGGCAGGCTGCGCTGTCGAGATACACGAAGCGAGGCTGTTTCCGATGACAGCGTGCGTCCCTTCCAAACACCGACGGATCCGGCTTTCGAAGGGTGGCCTCCCTTCCCATATTTGGCTCATTGTGCGTTCGACTCATAGCTCGGAATACTGTATGAGATAACCATGTCACGCTTATCTTCGATTTACGTTCAATTCCGTTCCTTAAGCGTCTGGTTGTGGCGCTTCTGCTTCTTTCGGTGCATAATCACTTGTTGGAGCCGCAGCCGTCGTCGTTTCAATCGCTTTATTAAGGCAGCGCGCTTTTGTTTTAGGGGCGAAGTTCTTTACGGTGTAGGCTGTTCGTCCCTTGTTTGCAGTGTAGCCACCCCGAGCTTAGTCCTAAGAATGTCCGCTGGAAAGCGGTACTTGTAAATCATGAATATATAATTAAAAGATGCGAGATGGCTGTACTTGGAGTGTTCACTAGATGGACGGACGTATGGACGTACAGATAGATGGACGGGCGAACAGACAGACGGATGGACGCACGGACTAACTGACTGACGCTTCGCCCCACTCGTCATTCACTCCGTGGATATGCTGTTATTTTTTTCTCTTTTTCTCACGAGACAGCAGCGTCAGCCATTACGTTGCTGGCATCCACCATGAAACGCACCAAGCAATGCAACCGATGTGTGTATATGCGCGTGTGGCATTTATTTCGCATTTGTAAATGAGCAGTCACATCAACCTTACATATGTCGCACTTATTGCGCCAAACGCGTAGTCGTCGATGTCCTAGTAACGATTGGGTACTAATAACTTAATAGAGGGACGAATAATATGTGCAATATCGACTAGTATGTTCAGTATTGAACACAATTGAAAACAGGGGCAAAGCCTGCCGAGTTTCAGTGCGCCAGCGCTGCCAAGCGGTCATATCCCACGGTCCCAACCCATCTGATCACGTCTCCCCACAAAATGGTGCTGCAATCTTCAGTTGATATTTCATCTGATCGGCATGCTCGTGTATATAGACGTGTCTTCACCACCCTCATTGCCGTCGTCGTTGTCATCAGCGTCCACAAGCGACGATGAAGACAGTGAGGAATAATGAATCATGGCTTTTCGCGGCGTGGTGAATCATTTTCACTATGATCCGCTTCTGAGCAGTGATTCTGAAATTGACGCCTGGCCGAGCAGCTACAGGACAGCTGGAGACACACGTTTGGGCCATGATCCCTGGTAAGACATATGAAGGCTGCGGGCGTATTAATGGTTTGCGATGACCGTAGCTTTGAATAGTTACATCCGTGCTCACGACTCCATGACAAGTCACCCAAAGCGGACAATGAGAACGGCCACCGAATAAAAAAGAAAATGCAGAATTTACACGAACGAGCTGCAAAAATCAAGCAAAACAAAGCAAGTGAAGCCGCTTTCAGGCAGCCAGGTGTCGCCGCCAGACGGTACCACATGCATACACCACGATGACGACACTAAAATTGTCGACGTCACCTGCTCGCTCATCATCACTCGATGCCGCAGGCGTGGCCTAGGACCTTGCTGAACACGTCAAAATGTGTCGATGTCTCATGGCCGGGAACGCGCCGATCAGCCTTGGACGCTCTTTATCCCCGAAATAGAATACTTCTGATGGCCGCGACTAAAAAAGCTCATGCACACCAAGCAGTAAAATGAACGTCATATATAGAGTTTGACATCTGGTGTCACTGTTCTTTTAATAAAACATGGCTTGACCATCACAGAATCGCCGTCTTTTCAAACTCCATGCAAAGGCGAAAAACGATTGCTGCGCCTTACGGTATACATTAAAATGAGCAGTTAACAAAACAGTCAATAAGTATTCAAATTATTAAGCTAAAGGGAGCTGTTTATAGTGAGAAAGTTGGATAACACAAAAATTTCTAAAATACCCATTTATTAAAACCCAGAGAAACGGACGTGTTTTGATATAATAATAGTCGAAATTGTGGGCTATCATTGTGGGATATAATAATATTCGAAATTTTAATAATCGAAATTGAGGCAATATAAAAACGGAATGCTCTGGTTACTCAGGAAATGCGCCATCTGGGTTATGTCAGAGCAGAAAGCTCACGAGACTAACTTTGAGAAAAAAAGTGCGTCTCTGCTGTATTTAGTCAGAAAAAGCGCTAAGCTGTATCAAATCCCCTTCTGTGTCTCTTATTATTTGCGTTGAATGCGCATTGCTTATCTGTTTCTTTTCTTTCTTCTTTTTTTCCATTGCTGCTCCCAGGAAAACAGCAATTTCCGTCTTTTCTTTTGTTGTAAAGCGTAAAGCTCGGTGACATCCACTGCAGAGCTACTTCTCGCCGACAATAGAGAGAGTTCTTTTCATTTCGTTACAGCATAACAAACAGGCGTTTAGTCTTGCGCGAGGCCAAGGCGTAACGATTGACTTCCACGACAACCGCGTCAGAGGCGGACCTCATTAATAAAGGCCAGAAACGCGTGGATGCCCGCTTCACGGTCTCACATTCAAGATTCCACATTCATCTTTATTTCATTCTTTTCTCCACTCACAATCTTCCCTGTACACTGTTTCGAAAATTGTGGCAAACATACGGCAATACAACAGCTTGGTGCCAGGATATTCCCCATCACGGCTTAGGAGTCTATCGGAGTATGTTACTTCGAAATATTGCCGGTGCCGTGGGTTAACGCCAAATGAAGTAGTCATGCATTCGACATTTTAGTACTGAAACAGCACAATCACGGTGGTACGAAGGCTTGCAAATAGTAGAATATACCTGAATATGGACCAAAGTAAGATGACATTGAATTCTAATACTTATCATGCCTCCTAACAAAATTTTGTTGGGACATGGGTTGGGAATCGACGAGGAGCGCTACAGCATGCGGCAGTATCTGAGTTTGCGTGGCTTCGATCCCGTAGGTCGCTACTGTAAATGTACGTTTTCTTAGAGTATAGCCATACTTCATTATAGCTCGGACCTCTGCCTATCGCAGTGCATCCTAATGAGGACCTATTCTATATAAAACCTAATAGAGAGATTGTGATCCGCCAGCGCAGCCGAACTTCCTACCCTGCTTGTGTAAGGCCCCAGCTCATTCTCGCCTTCTTAGCAACACTTCTGCCTGCGCAACAACGCGGGTGAGTGAGCCCACCGGCGGAAGGGCACGCCGAGAGAGCACAAAAATGGTTTTTCTTTTAATCTGACTGCAAATATGTGGACGGTCGCAGTGGTTTAACGCAGTCGCCTTAGTGCTTCTGATATGTATATTCGTGTTTATGTAAACAAAAAGACACAAAAAAACATAAATGAGGAGAAAAAGTTCTGTGCACCCGACCGAGGATATGAAACAGTGACCTCTTGCTCCAGCAGTGCGCTGAACTAAACCAGGTGCAATGCTTTTTATTTATTTTTTGGTACTTAGTGACTGTGGCGATGGACGTGAATTCACCTGGCTTTCCACCGCAACCATCAACGTCGTCTGTAGCTTGCACGAGAATGCCTACGGGCCACCCGAGTGATTCCGAGAGCGAGGACACGCTGATTTACTCTACGGCCAGCGACGAAAGCTACGACGAAGGCGACTTCGTGCCTGTGACAAGGCGGCAGCCAAAAAGAGGACCAGTGATACCGTCTCCATCAAAAAGTAAGAAAGCTACGAAGACGTGAGAGCCTACGATATACACAATTTTGTTTGTGCCAGTCGATGCGGCTCATAGTCTCAACCGGCTAAGTCGTCAAGCCACGTCTAGGTTTCTTGAGAAACTCGCCCGGGGACAGATCGCGGACGTGCGGATCAATGGCCGTAAGAATATCCTCGCCGTAGACGTCACTCAACAAAGCACAATGGAAGTGTTGAGCAACGTCAAGATGTTGGATAACACAAATGTTCGCTCATACATACCTGATGGCCGCGACTCTACTGCAGGCGTCATTTACGATGTCGACATTTCCATCAGCGAAAGTGACTTTGCTGCTCTCATCAAACTGGTGTCTGCCGGACTTACCATACAGCAAGCCCGTCACCTTGGCAAATCACGCTGCGTGAAGCTCGTGTTCAAGGGAGACAGGCTTCCATCGCAAGTCAAGGTCGGCCATTTTCGACATACAGTGCAACCCTTCGTACAAAAGCCCCTTTTATGCCGGAAATTTTATTGGTTGGGACATGTCAGTGCTGTTTGTACAAACCTGGCTGTGTTCTCGCTATGCTCAGAATTACATAGCGCAGACGCTTGCCAGGCAGAACTTTGAAAATGTCGAAACTGTCATGGCCCTCACGAAGCATCGTCCAAAGATTGCCCAAGCATGAAAAAGGAAATGCAAGTGTCGAGGCAAACGGTCCGGGACAGCTCAACTCACAGGGAGGTCGCTGCCAAAGTACGACGCCGGTGGTTTCATTGCCGGAGGCCCCTGAGGAGGCACAGTGCCCAAGCAAGGACGGAACCTCACCAAATGATCGCCGGCATACCACCTCAAGCGTCCAGACACGCCGACGACAAATCATTCAAGCAAGACAAGAGCATCACCGGCTCGCCTGAAGCATCACCAGCGCTGCCAACGATAGACTCGCTGTTTAAGCCGCCACATGGCTCGTCTACAATCGCTTCGGAACGAGAATGCGGGGACAGTCGCAATAAGGAAATCGTAGCCATGGTAAAGGCCCTCATGAATACCATTCGTATGCTCCTCACTAGCATTGACAGTCCGGCTGCTAAGAGTGCACTTCAGTTAGTGGATGCACTGACGCTGGTGCTATTAAGTCGGGAAAAGCCCCAAAGCTCCTCCTCGACACAGTCAAAGAATTGAATGAGTGGATGAGCAACGCATCCCGACTGATCTCAGCCCTTACTGACCGCGTAGAGACTATAGCTAAAATTACCCAGCAACAAAACGAACACCTACAACAGCGACTCATCGCTGTGGAGGCTAGAATCACCCCTCTGCCACCTAGCGGACTGGACCCCACAGCGAATGTAAAGCAACCTTCCTCGTCGGCATTCAGTGTGATACAGCCGGCGACATTCCTACCCCCTGCATCTCATCATAGCTAGAACTCACGCCTACACAATTTGGCAATGGAATTGTAGAAGCTACGCGAATAAGCAAGCAAATCTTAACCAATACCTTAAGGGGAAAGTTAAGCTCGATATTATTTTATTGCAGGAGACACATTGTCTCGCTAAATTGGCAGGCTACCGCTCGATCGGACATGTCAACGGGGAGACGACTGTCCTTACCACCCTAGTTAGACGAAACCTTATCTTCACACAACACGACACGGAAATTACCAATATAGACAATATATTTATTGAACTCGTTCCGCAACGCAAGACACAGGAAAGTCTTTTTATACTAAACATATACAGCAACCCTAAACAAAAAAGCACAGATTTCTCACACTCTTTAAACGCGCCCTCAACATCGCTGGCCAAAATCCCATCTTAATAGCGGGGGACTTCAACGCACCACACACTGCCTGGG
Source organism: Rhipicephalus microplus (assembly GCF_013339725.1). Lineage (NCBI taxonomy): Eukaryota > Metazoa > Arthropoda > Arachnida > Ixodida > Ixodidae > Rhipicephalus > Rhipicephalus microplus. Next base: position 190,207,226 of record NC_051165.1, on the reverse strand, counting down.
GATACTCTTATGTGTTTCCTAAAGGTAGGCCCCTCTGGTTTGACTCGCAGCAAGAGGGATTAACTCTCATCACCAACCCTAGCACACCCACACGTGCGGGCACTAGCTCCAGTAAAGACACAACGCCTGATCTGACGTTCACGAGAAACACATCAGCAGCCACCTGGAAAAATACCCTAGAGGACCTGGGTAGCGACCACTACATCATCGAGGTACATGTTCAAGGTGGCCCACGTAAATTCACGGGAAAAGAGCTAAAGTTGGTAGACTGGACCCAGTTCCGCAAATCACGTGAGAACCAGGTCCAACCCATCAGCGACATAGAGGACTGGATGCACACACTTAAACAGGATATTAATAATGCCACCCGAATCGTACCTCCTGAGGCACACCTCGAAGAGATCGATAGCGGGCTCCTCCACATGTGGGAGGCAAAGCAATCGCTCCAAAAGAGGTGGAAGACACAGAAACACAACAGAAACCTCAGGAAACGCATAGCACTCCTCAACACAGAGATAGAGATGTATGCAACACAGCTAAGCCGGCAACACTGGGATGAAACCTGCGATGCGATGGACAGGCAACTAAGTCTTAGTAAAACTTGGCATTTTCTACGGTTCCTGCTCGACCCAGAAGACAGCAAAACCGCCCAACAACAAACCATCAACAAACTAATACATGCTTACAAGGGCACCGAGGAGGAGTTTCTTAGGGAGGTAGAGCTCAAATATATCTCTCAGGCTCCTACTCAGCAGCATCCAGATTATACGGGCCAGATCAACACTACTCTAGACGAAGAATTCACCGAAGCGGATATCCGTGCCGCCCTACAAAAACTTAACACCAAATCTGCACCAGGTCCGGATAACATCACGAATAAGATGATACGCAATTTGGACGATGAGTCGATCACGCATATCACAGACTATAATAATAACTGCTGGAAGACCGGAATCTTGCCCCCGCATTGGAAAACGGCCAAAGTGATTCTGATTCCGAAACCAGGCAAACCACTGAATACTGACAATCTTAGGCCCATCTCCTTAACATCTTGTATAGGCAAATTGATGGAACACGCTTTCCTGGCTAGACTGACAAATTACCTCGAAGACAATGATTTTTTCCCACACACCATGATTGGCTTCCCCAGGCATCTTTCAACGCAGGATGCCATGTTGCAGCTTAAGCATCACATCATAGACAGTACGGGACGCTCCACTAAGGGCATACTTGGTCTTGATCTGAAGAAGGCTTTTGACTCTGTCACGCATAGCACCATTCTAAATCAGGTCAATACCCTAAACTTGGGGCTTCGCACGTACAACTATATTAGGGCATTTCTTACGGGCAGAACGGCCACGATCACTGTGGGAGCACTCAGGTCGTCCGAAATAACCATAGGAAGTGCGGGCACCCCGCAGGGTTCCGTGATATCTCCCATGTTGTTTAACCTCACCCTCATTGGTCTTCCTTCAAAACTTCAAACCATCCAAGGACTTCATCACACCATTTACGCCGACGACATCACCCTCTGGGTGTGCGACGGCAGTGACGGTTCCATTGAACAGAGATTACAGGAGGGGATTGACACAGTCGAACGGTATTTACAAGGAACTGGACTATCCTGCTCGGCGGAGAAATCTCAGCTACTGCTATATCGCCCTACACTTAGAGGTCGGCCACCCAAACAACATCCCCAAGCGCAGGCACACGCTGATATAAAACTCACTACAAGCGATGGTCACGCCATACCAACCGTGGACAAAATCAGAGTGCTAGGTTTGATCATAGAAAGTAAGGGTACCAACGGAGAGACAGTTCGCAACATTGAAGCCGGAGTGTCTAACACGATGCGCCTCATTAGGCGCATTACCAATAAACACAAAGGCATGAAAGAGGCCAGCATCATCCGTTTGATCCAAGCGTTTGTTCTAACTCACATCACCTATACAGCGGCGTACCACCGATGGTTCACCGCGGAAAAGTCAAAACTCAATTGCCTAATTAGGAAAATTTACAAACAAGCGCTAGGTTTGCCTCAAAACACCAGCACCGAACTACTCCTTCAACTTGGTTTACACAATACCCTTGAGGAACTTATTGAGGCGCAACAAATCTCCCAATTCGAGCGTTTAGCCAAGACTAAGCCAGGCCGCCAGATTCTATGTAATCTCGGTATTACTTACCACACTCAACACGGAGACAAACACGACATACCACGCACTATCCGTGCTAAGCTAACAGTACCACCCATACCAAGAAACATGCACCCTGAGCACAACAAGGGCAGACGTGTCAGTAGAGCCAGGACCATGTCAAAGATGTTTGGGCGCAACCATGAGGCAGTCTTTGTCGACGCAGCACGCTACCAGGAGCGTCACCACTTCGTGGCTGCTGTCGTAGACCACACACAACAATGCAAAAGCAGCGCGTCAATCATAACACGGAACGTACAAACGGCAGAGGAAGTAGCTATCGCGATGGCCATAGCCCACACTAACGCCTCATGCGTAATCAGCGACTTGCAGACAGCCGTTAGAAACTACGCCAGCGGCAGAATCTCCCCCGAGGCATTGCGGATTCTTAATACAGGCAAAATTCACGAGGCGGACAAACACGTACACATCTTGTGGTTCCCTGCCCACACACCACTAGGTAACGCGGAGGCCAATCCGAATGAAGTGGCGCACAACGTGGCTCGAGGTCTTACGTTCCGAGTCACGTCAGACGAAGCAGCCACCCAAACGGACCTTTCTGCACCGGTGTGGGAATGGGACGATCGGCTCACTAAATTTAATGACATAATTCAACACTATCGACTGCAAAGGCGGGAGTACCCTCCGCCTCACTCCAAGCTAAATCGGGCCCAGTCCGTTCAGTGGCGACAGCTACAAACACGCACATACACGAACCCTGTCATCATGCACCACATATATCCTGACGTCTATAGTTCTAATCTATGCCAGTACTGTACCACCAAAGCCACTCTCGACCATATACTATGGGAATGTCCAGCATTAGTCAGAAATTCTGGGATCGCGGCCTCCAATGAAGACCTTCGGGCGCGTTGGCGGACTGCGCTGCTCAGTTCGGGCCTGGACAAACAACTTTGGGCGATCCAGCAGGCCAAGGAAGCTGCCGGGAGACACGGTCTCTCCGTTGGCCCCTAGGTGGGAGCCCATCCCAGCAATCTGCCGGAAATTAATAAAGTCTATCTCTCTCTCTCCTCCTCGACAAGCCTTTTGTAAAGAAGTCAAAGGAGCTTCGATTTTTTAGTGAAATACTCGAAGCCTCAAGCCTCGTATTTCTGATATCCGATCATTTGTGTTCAAAAACCACTTCCCAATTATCGTTACTTGTGAGCCATGGCTACACAATGCAATACGACTATCCAGATACGAAGCCTTCAAGTCCGCTACCTGCAACGAACAGAGTAAAGTCATTGTATATATACGATGCGACCTTACCTATATTGAGCACTGTGTAGCACCTCACGATGACAACCAGTAAATCTGCTTGACAGTAAAACGTATAGACCTCAATTTCACGCTAGTAGGTGCATATATATCACCTTCAAGCCGTTTTCGAACCTAAAAGACTACGTGCACTGTCAACAGCCACACCTGGATCATGAATCATCACTGAAGATTTCAACGCTGACCACCCACTATGGGAAAATCAGAAGATAGACCGTTGCGGAAGGCAAGTATTCTCCTTTGCTTTGGAGCAGCAGCTGCTTTGTGTAAACGACGGAAGCCCAACGTTTCTATGGGGAACGACATACAGCAGATGCCTTGACTTGACATTTGTGCCACGAAGCCTGAATGGAAAAGTCAAGTCGTTCGCGGACTATGAAACTCATGGAAACGACCACATACCAACAATCAAGGGCCTGGAAAAATTGCAAAACTACGACACTTCGACTCGCATCAACTGGTCAAATGTTCAGGTCATTGACGGAAAAGAGGTGTCAATAAAATGAAGCACCTCCTCTTGGCACCCTCGAGAATATGATTAGAGGTGCTGCTCAAGAAGCGAGTGATCACATTGAACATACTTCAAAATATTGTCAACATGAAGCGCGATTGGAACGCCTCAGAGTGATCCGTCGTCGTGCAGAACGAAGATATAGGCGCACTAAGTTCATTCGCCACTCGAGGGAGGCAAGGCGCCTACAGAAAAAAATTCAGCGGTGGATCAATTCACTTCAGTCTTTTCGGTGGAAACCTCTGTGCGAATCGTTGAATCCACAAAAGCCTTTGCCGCAGACATGGAGGATTTGTCGTAGCCTACGAACACTGCCACATCAACATCGCCCCTTCAAGTGCCTGTCTCTCCACCAAGGCCGCACCGAAATTGAAGTAGCAGAAGATTTCTGCATGAGCGCTGCCAGTCAGGCGTCCACGTGCATCACGCGTCACCTATAAAACGCTCCAGTCTCGAGAGATTCAAGAATGGACACCTTTTTCTCTCTAGAGGAACTCCAAGCGGCCTTCGCGGCATGCAAACGATCTTCATCGCCTTGTCCGGATGGGATCACGTACATGGCTCTTTGCAGCCTCGGTGAAGCAGCTCGACGGGCCTTCTATCCGTGTACAACGACTTGTGGAGCAGCGAATTTGTCCCTCATTCGTGGAAATCCGGCCACCTCGTCCCTGTGCTTAAACCAGGTAAATCTCCTCTGGACTTGACCTTTTATCGCCCCATCGTGCTTACCAGCTGGTTCGGAAAAGTGATCGAGAGGATGATTTCGACTCGCCTAGAGTGGTACCTGGAGCACCATGAGGTATACCCTGATGCTATGATGGGCCTTCGGCATTGTCGGTCCGCAATTGATAACGTTATTGACCTGGTCTCCTCTGAGCAGCGTCAAAAACGACTGAAACGTTTATCTGCGGCGTTGTTCTTGGACGTGAAAAGTGCATACGATAATGTATCACATGAAGCCACTCTGGATGCCATGGGAAATGTTGGATTAGGGGGTCGGGTTTACCAGTGAATTGACAGTGATTTGAGAGGCAGAACTTTCTTTGTACAGATGGAGAATGGCACAACAACGCATCATTGCATCCGTCGTGTTGTACCTCAAGGCGGTGTTCTTAGCCCCACACTGTTCAATCTAGCGCTCCTCGGCCTGGTTGACGCACTTCCAGAATCAGTCCATGTATCAATATATGCAGATGACATCTGCATCTGTGCGTCAGGCGTAACACGCCTTCATTTGGGGGCCCGGCTTCAGAGAGCGGCTACACTAGCGACAAAGTACCTGGAAGAACGGGGACTAGAGCTGTCATCAGAGAAGTGCTCGCTTATAGCATTCACACATAAGGCGATGAGTCCATATGTTATTAAAATCAATAGACAGACGATCAACTACGTGAAGACCCACCTATTTCTCGAAGCCATAGTTGATTGCGACCTCTCCTAGAGCCCTCACATCGTCCACATGAAAACTAAACTCACCATGATCACCCACGTGCTGAGGTTTCTTGCTGGAAAAAACAAGGAGTGCATCGGTACGAGCGATGCTTCAACTCTACACAGTTCTGTTCCTCGGTTATATGCGATACAGCTTACCCGTGTTTTGCGTGATCCGAAGAACGAACTTGCACGTCCTCCAGTCGATCCAAGCCCAAGCACTGCGAATACGACTTGGTCTCTCGAGATGCACGTCTACAGCAGCGACAGTCATCATTGCGCGTGATTATCTAGTCATCGCATACATCCGCGAAGACGCTTTGAGGATGCACGTAAGATATTTCGCTCGGCTTCCATCGCATCACCTCGCCTCACTTCGAGCTTCTAGGCCCCACTCAGCATTCAGCGCAACTGTAGCGCAGCATTGTGCAGTGCTTCCATTGCACTTCACGCATGCAGCACGGCCGCTGATACCATTGTGGTGCATACACCCACTAAAAGCCTGTCTTACATTTTCTGGCATCCAAAATAAGAAAAATTCGTCGCATCTAGCCCTGAAACAGGCCACATTACTCTTCCTGCAACAGAAGCATAACGGACGCCTTCACATTTACATGGATGGCTTGGTGTCTTCAATAAGCTCAACAGGGGCGGTGGTTATTCGCGCGAGGCACATCACAATTAACTTCATGACTTCGCATTTGAAGTCGGCGACAGCTGCAGAACTCGTCGCCATACGTGCAGCTCTGTAGTTTATAGTTGAACAACCTTCGGGAACTTGGTCGATCTTCTCGGACTCGAAGGCAGGTCTTCAATGTCTTATGTCACCCATTCATCATCGACGTAATGAACAGTTAGTAGCTAAAATAGGGCTTTTTCATCCCCAAGCAATCGAGAAACAGCACAGCATAGTGTATCAGTGGATACCAGGTCATTGCGGTATATATGACAATGACCGTGCAGATGAGGCCGCTAGATCTGCACACGACGGTAACCAATACGCAGCCATTCCATTCTCAAGAACCGATGCAGCCACAAGACTTCTTTCGCTTTCACGTGACCTCACTCTGGTACAGTGGAACTCAACAGAATTCACAATTGCGCGCATGCATAATTTGGATCCCGATCTGCAACTTCGTCTTCCCTCAAGGATATCTCGGGCTGAGGAGACTCTTCTATGCCGCTTGTTTCTTGGAGTGGCCTCCACGAACGCATACTCCTATCTCAGTGGAATGGCCAGCTCTTCTACATGCACTTATTGCAGCTGCGAAGAAACCATCGCGCACCTTCTATGCGAGTGCCACCACTTCAACGCACCGAGACAAGAACTGACTGAAGCTCTGGATAGACTAGACTGGATGATCAGCCTTTGTCGGAACATAGGATTCTGGGTCATTGGCCGAGCCTATCCTAAGCTCAGAAGGCTGAGGATAGGCTTTGAAAGATTTGCTGCGCTTTTTTGCGGACAACTGGTCTCAGAGACAGACTTTAGTGCCTTATTCTCTTTGATGTTGCCTTTCCTCTGTCAATATTTTTTGTAATTTCTCTCTCTCTCTCTCTATCCTCACAATATTTCTTTTTATCATCTTATATTCCCCTCACTCCTTTCCCCAGCACAGGGTAGCAAGCCGGTCTAAGAACTGGCTCACCTCCCTGTCCTTCTGCTTAAACTTTTCTCCTCCTCCTCCTCCTTCTCCTTCTCTTGGTTCCGTGAGCACCCACGAGCGGCGGCACATCCACCAGTGGCCATGTGCTTGGAGTGTCCTGTTTCAATCCGTGAGTACTGTACATCACCTGACGAACGCGCACTCATAAGCTTCGATGGGAACTTGCTGGAACCGAGTGACGCCATCGTTGTTTACTGGGGCAGTAAAAAGGTAAAATGGCACCAGAAAGCCAGAAAACTAGAAACAACAAAGAACAAAAATCCTACATTGGTGATGCTTCGTAATAAGAATACGAATAATCTTGAACATAATATTTGCATCTTTTCTTTTTATATTTTACATTATGCTACGCAGAATACCAAAGTAAGCGTTCGTGGACTACATGCAGAAGCGCTGTAAGAAGGGCGTGCTTGGGCTTCGTAGCCTTGGCTGTGCTGCCACAGAAAGTTGTCGCCGAGTACAGAGCGACATGACACTGACAAGACCCCGACGAAGACGCGAGGCAGACGCAGACCATCGGCCGACGAGTCACCCGCCGACGAAGTCGCCAGACCCCATGGTCACACTAAGCCGAGGACAGTGATGACGTTTTAGAAGGGAGCATGTCGTCGTAGTGTAACATATTGCCAGACCGAGAACACCAGAAAGACGCACCGGCAGACCTGTCGTCGGCATGCCGTCGGGAGATCTGCGGCTGAGCAAAAATTTGCTCACGTCTTTGCTTCAAACGACCGCGAAAGGGGCAATCTTGGGGGGACAGCATTGCCCCTCCGAAGCTTCCACGGCATTTGAATAGGTATCTTGCGCACCCTATCGAGGTCTTTTCATCGCTTCCCTTCCATGTATCCCCGCCCCCGCCCCTCGACGCCATGGAATATGGCAGGGGGCGGCGCTGTGTAGCTGGAGAGGGATTCTTCATCACCAAGCAATCGAGAAACAGCACAGCATAGTGTATCAGTGGATACCAGGTCATTGCGGTATATATGACAAGGACCGTGCAGATGAGGCCGCTAGATCTGCACACGACGGTAACCAATGCACAGTCCGGTTCGGATTGTCACGGTGGATGGGCGTGTTTTTTGAGCGCTCCCGATCGACTGCGCAGATAAGTGTTTTTCCATGTTTTGAGCTTGTCTTTATAATTATAAAGCAGCAGTTGAAATCTTCATAGCACTTATTTTATGGTACGGCTTTTTCAGGGGCCAGTCACCAGGTATTTATTAGTCAGTGCGTGTGTGTGTGTTTGAATTTTTTGTTTTTTTTTGCCACTCCGTGGGGAGGTGCGCGTACATTGAACACGCAAATTTTTGTAGTAGGGCTTAGACTTTCTTTTTTTTTCGTAGGGAAGGGCTCGAGTTTAGTAATTATCGAGTATAGGGACAATTGGTGTCAGAAAGGCATGGTTAAAAAGACTGTAAAGTGTTCAGGATGTGGGGTGGGTTTGAAAGTGGACCCAAGTGTAGAAGCGGATAGAGAAGAGGCTGACGTGAAGTGTAGGCAATGTGAGGTCGAGGAAAAAATGGAGAAAATGATGATTGCCCAGAGTGAACTACTGATGAGAGTCGCCGAGCTCGAGATTGCGTTGGCGACAGAGCAAGAGAAAACGGGGGCAATGGGAGAAAGGCTGATTTCGCTGAGGAAGCAATAGCCAAGGTGAACAGAAGAGCGCCCTACGGAGAGAACAGTGGGGAACCGGCAAGCAGAACGGCGGAGAAGAAAGACCAAGCAAGTTTGGAAAAAAACAGGTTTAGCCGGTTCAATTGTCGCAAGGCCCAGCTTCAGCGATGTAGTGGTGGGGCTGGGAGGGGACAAAGCAGCCGGCGTCACAGGTGCAAGTAACTATCGGTGCAGGACGCTCCAGCTGAAAAGTCACAGCAAGTGATAATCGCCGGGGACTCGAATTTAAATTGATGCACAGAAGCCATCAAAGAGAGGGTAAGAGGTGACAAGAGGGTCGCAGTAGGGGCGTCCCCAGGACGCAAGCTGGAAGCAGTCATAAGGCAAGCGAGCACAAACCTCATTACTGTAGCTGATATACGAAACCTCGCGATAATTTCAGGTGATTTAAAGGATGTCTTAAATGAAGATACAGGAGGACTAGCAACCACTCTGGCGAAAGGCGTCGATGACATGCGCGCCACTTCTCCTCAGCTACAGGTAGAGATATGCACGATACCGGAGGTACCCGGTGCGTGATATCAACCTGCAAAGAGCGGTTGTCAACGCAGACCAAGAGATATGGCGGATGAGTCGAGAGAAAGGCTTTGAGGTGGTAGAAATAAACAGAAAGGTGCATAGGTGGTGTGGTTTTCAACGAGACAGAATTCACTTCGATGGGCGGCTAGGTCATGAGGTGGGTTGGCGACTTGCAGAACGCGCAGTAGCTTTTTGGGGGGGCAAGTGGGCCCTTCGGGGTGCAGGATAGCTAGTAACGAGGAAAACAACCAGGGAGACTCTTTGACAGGTGGTATGGACAGATACGATTCCAAAGTGGCACCAGTATCTAAGATAGGTAGAGTCCGGGGCATAAATAGACGTAGTCACGAGCGTCCGGACAATTCAGACATAGGGTATATTAACATGCAGGGTGGTAAAAACAGGCTGAAGTGGGAAGAGATAGAAGAACAGCTAAGGGAAGAGAGGCCGATGGTATAAGGTTTTCTAGAAACACATCTTAGGGACATGGAACAACCTCCGAACAATCCGGACTACGTGTGGGAATATTACAATAAAACAGAAGGCAGCAGAAAGGGGGGTGGTATTGGGGCATTCATTCACAAAAGTACAGACTGACATAGGGTCAAGCAGGAGTGCAAGGAACATTTATGGCTAAAAGGGAAAGTGGCAGGTCAAATGACACTCCTTGGTTTTGTGTACTTGTGCACGGGAGCAAAGGCCGGAGAGGAAACCCAGGCAATGGTAGAGTATATATCAAATGACATTTAGGAGTTAGGAAGAGAGTGCGAGATAATTATACTAGGAGATATGAATGCGCACATAGAAGATATAGATGGGTATACTGACCCGACAGGCGAAATGATCGTGGATATGTGTGAAAGGCTTGATTTGATCACTTGCAACAGTACCGAGAAGTGCGAAGGGCAAATAACATGGGATGTAGGAAGGCTGCAGTCGACGATAGATTATGCACTGATGTGACAAAGGATGTATGATAAGCTCAGGGGAATGCACATAGATGAAGGTGGCTCCAGAAGTCTGGGTAGTGATCACAAACGTATCAAGCTAAGTTTTGGAAGAGCAGTGAAAGTGCGAAGGAGACAAGATGAGCAACTACAGGAAAATTTTTATCCAGAAAGGCAAATTGATATAGCCACTAAACAAATTGAGAAAGTAATCACGGAGGATAATAAAACCGTGTGGACATACACGAATCTAATTAGACTGTTTGACCTAGAGCTTGCTAAGACGCGTGACAAGTCACCCCGGAAAAGAACACACAAACCCAAAAGTTGGTGGGATGAGGAAGGTAAGAGGGCCATAGCAACACGTCAGAAAGCCTCTAGGCTTCCTGACACAGGCATGCTAAGCAGCGGGGTGAACCGACAGACGATGTTGAAAGAAAATGGGAAACCTTTCTAAGCTGTAGAAGGGATGCATCCCTTCTGATCAATGAAAAGATTAGAAGAAAGGGAGCTCAGCGGCTGGCAGAAGTACATAAGAAAGATAAAAAGGCAGCTGCGAAATTTTGGAACCATCTAAACTCCCTACGAAATGAGACGAGCCTAGAGCAGAGGTTTATAACTACAGCCCAAGGTGCTAGGCTAGAAGGGGACGAAGCTATTGAGTATATAAAAACAAGGGTGACAGAAAAATTTCAGCAAAAAAGGGCTTTATGCACCACAATAGACAAGGATGAATCATGTGGCGCAATGGCTCCATTTTCACAACGAGAGTGGGAAAGGGCTGAGAAAAGGCTTCCTAGTAGTACATCAACAGGCCCAGATGGCATTCCAATTATGCTGATTATGCTGAAGACATTAGGTCCGAGGTCTAAGCAGGCTTTGAGAGAGGCAGTGAGCAAACTAATAATCGATGGTGAAGTTCCCGATGGATGAAAACTTAGCAGGATGAGCATGATCTATAAAAGAAAGGGGGACAAAGCTGACATAAACAACTACCGTCCTATAACAGTGACATCAGTGGTCTACAGGCTGGCGATGCAGATTATAATGGAAATACTGCAGGCATGGATAGAGGATGAGGGGGTGCTGGGGGAACTGCAGATTGGGTTTCGGAAACACAGGAGGTTGGAAGACAATCTGTTCTCACTGACGCAGTGCATCGAAATATCAGAAAAAGAACACAGGGCCTGTGGCTAGCATTTTTGGATATCAAGGGAGGGTACGATATCGTGGTTAAAGAGGAATTGTGGGGAATACTGGACACACTAGGCGTGGAACATGTAGTCACTAATCCTTTAAAGGATATCTATAAAGGGAACAAGGTAGTTATAAAGTGGGAAAAACAGGTATCCAAGCCTGCAGAGGTCAAACGGGGGCTTAGGCAGGGGTGTCCCCTGTCACCCTTATTATTCATGATGTACCTACAAGGATTACAGGCAAAATTATAGAAAAGTGGACTGGGCTTCAACCTCTCTTTCGTCAAACAAGAAAAACTCATTGAACAGGCACTACCAGCATTGATGTGCGCAGATGATATAGTGCTAAATGCTGACAACAAGGAAGATTTGCAGAGATTGGTGGACATCTGCGGTAATGAGGGAGATAGGTTAGATTTCAGATTCAATAAGGGAAAATCAGCAGTCATGATTTTTAATGACAATGAAGGTAGTGAGCTTAGAATACAGGAGGTCACGCTAGAGATAACAGATAAATACAAATACCTGGGCGTAGGGATAAGCAATGGGGCCGAGTACCTAAGGAAACACGGAACATACGTGACGACTAAAGGTAACGGGAATGCAGCGGTAATGAAAAACAGGGCACTGTGGAATGACAGTAGGTATGATGTTGTGAGAGGAATATCGAAAGGGGTCATGGCTCCTGGTCTGACGTTCAGCAATGCAGTCTTGTGCATGAGATCAGAAGTTCAAGCAAGATTATAAATTAAGCAACGTGGAATAGGTAGGCTTGTCTTAGGAGCTCACGGGAATACAACAAATCAGGGAGTACAAGGTGATATGGGATGGACATCATTTGAGGGTAGGGAAGCTAGCAGCAAGATAAAATTTGAGAAGCGATTGAGAGAAATGGGGGAGGAGCGTTGGGCTAGGAAGGTCTTCAGCTACTTGGACATGAAGAATGTCGATACAAAATGGAGGAAGCGAACCAGAAAATTGACTGGTAAATACTTAGAAAACAGCAGGGGGCCAAACCAAAAAGAATTATCGGTTAAGAAAAAGGTGAAGGAAGCTGAGACCGACATGTGGAGAATGGGCATGATTAAGAAGTCCGCACAAGAGATTTATCGAACTTTTAAGCAAAAAAATGCCAAGGAAAGGATCTATGATAATACTCGGGGTAGTTCTGTACTGTTTGAGGCCAGGACGGGAGTACTGCGAATCAAGACATATCGGGCCAAATATGAAGGGGTAGACACGGTATGCAGTGCGTGTGGAGAGGAAGAAGAAACTGCCGAACACTTGATAATGTTCTGTAAAGGAATTCGCCCTATAGTTCACGATGATGTCGCGGAGTTCTTCAAAGCACTGGGGTTTAAGGACAGGCAGGGCAAAATAGACTTTAAGCGGGTAGAATTAACTAGAAGGAGGTTATCTGATTGGTGGCTAAAGTCGAGGCTTGAGTGAAAATAAACCCTTCAGTGCAAAGTACGAATCCTCAACCTCACTATTTAAAGGGAAAAAATAAATCTAGTTTATGGTTCACTAAGTATCACGGCTTGGTGGCACTAGCCACCACCCGATCTAAAGGGTGCAGCCATATCCATCCATCCATCCATCCATCCGGGACAATGACAGAGCAGGTGGCATGCCTAAAAATGAGGTGTAGGTGTGCAAGTTTAGTCGCTGTCACGGCGTGTGCCCCCAGTGTGATTACAGAATCGGTCGACAAAGGCTATGGGCACGACAAGGCACATACGCAGTCTTCCGGAGACTATTGGCGGCCTGTTTGTGTCATTGTAATGTAAATATGACGACAAAATAAAAGACACCCCCAAAGACAGTCGGCAGACCAAAATTGGTGTCGAGTTTCTAGAGTAAATGCGCCTTACGAGAAGATGGCTGGCATCACTTTGTGTGTGTGTGTGTGTGTGTGTGTGTTGTGTGTGTGTGTGTGTGTGTGTGTGTGTGTGTGTGTGTGTGTGTGTGTGTGTGTGTGTGTGTGTGTGTGTGTGTGTGTGTGTGTGTGTGTGTGTGTGTGTGTGTGTGTGTGTGTGTGTGTGTGTGTGTGTGTGTGTGTGTGTGTGTGTGTGTGTGTGTGTGTGTGTGTGTGTGTGTGTGTGTGGTGTGTGTGTGTGTGTGTGTGTGTGTGTGTGTGTGTGTGTGTGTGTGTGTGTGTGTGTGTGTGTGTGTGTGTGTGTGTGTGTGTGTGTGGTGTGTGTGTGTGTGTGTGTGTGTGTGTGTGTGTGTGTGTGTGTGTGTGTGTGTGTGTGTGTGTGTGTGTGTGTGTGTGTGTGTGTGTGTGTGTGTGTGTGTGTGTGTGTGTGTGTGTGTGTGTGTGTGTGTGTGTGTGTGTTGAGAGCGCAGTTCGCCTGCTATAGAACACAAGGTGCACGGTGATCGTGGCTCCGATAAGCGCGGCAACCATAAGAGCCCCGCTCTCCTCACCTTGTTCACTCACGAGATAAGCGCGTGCGCAGACGACCCCGGCTGGAAAGGCGAGGTTATCTCAGCAGAAAGAGGAGGCTAGAACATTCTTCCCCGTATTTATTTATTTATTTATTCACTTTTATTTACAGAATACTGTGAAGCCTTCATGAGGGATCATTACAGGAGTGGAAACACAAAATTTGTACACCAAAAATAAACGCACACAGTATACTAACATCTTCACGTCAAGAACTACATTCATGGGATTAGCCAATGTAGACAACCTACAAACATACATACATGTAACAATACATGGCCTACAACACCAAGAGATTCAAGAAAAGAAAGCATAGAGTGTGAAAGCTTTCACCCGTATTCTAGTATATAGTTTATCCAGAACTTCGAGACACGAACACGTGATTTTCATCAATTTCTAAAAATTTTAGAAGTGTTGGTTGTGCTACAGTGACTGAATCTACCATATTCTTTCCTCTTAGTACGGGGAAAAAATAAAAAAAAACGTAAGGTGTTGTTGCTACAAAGGTATTTTTGTACATTTGGGGGTGTTTTTGGCCCACTATTCCTTTTCCCTTTTTATTGGCGAAGGCTGAGGCATAATTTTTAAAGTGGCAATTCAACCATTGGTAATAAAATTAAATAGGTATTTCAATATCGGGTCTTATAAAAGTAACGTGAGATAAGCGCTTCGTTTCTTTGGTAGCGTGACGTCGTCTGCTTTATAAAAAATAACTCGTTCATTGCCTTTGTTTGTCAGCTGTTGCACATGTGATTTAAGGTCAGATGATATTAAAAGTCCTAAGTATTTATACTGAGTTGCTGTGCTAAGGGTGACACCATCGAGAGAGTATGGAAATATTAGTTTGATTTTCTTTTTGCTTATGTTCGTCGCAAACGTTTTTTTTTTTCAGAAATAATAACCATATGCCAATCTCGGCGCTACTGGCCTATGCTCTTTGAAGAATCGTTAAGGGTGACCTGATATCCACTATCTTTGATTTCACTGTAAATCATGCAGTCATCTGGAAACAATCTAATTTTAACATTTACTGTTTCAACAATGTCACCACGAATAAAAGGAACAACAGCGGGGCGACAACAGATCCTGCGCCACGCCTGCAAGAACGTTAACGGTGTTAGAATTATGCCCATTATAGTGCACAAATTAGTAGAGACATGAAATATAAATACTAAAGCATTCAAGTATTGGGCCGTTGCCTAGTTTTTGTATGAGTTTAGTGATGGGCTCAAGGTGAGACACGTGGTCGAAGGCCTTGGAGAAGTGTAAACATATTACGTCAATTTGCGATTGTTCGTTCATTGCCAGCCCAAAGTTGTGTATAGCCTCTGTGAGTTGAGGGCCAGAAGACATGTAGCCCACTTCTCCCATGTTGAGACAAATTAGATGAGGTTTTTTAGGGGCGAAGCTCCTTATGGCGTTGCTTGTGCATCCCTCGTAGTACGTAACCACCAGTGGCACATACCCGAAATAGTGGTTCTTACAATATCTGCTGGATGGGGGTACTTGTATATGATGACTACATGATGAAAAGATGTGAGATGGCTGTGCTTGGAGGAGGAGGAGGAATAAATGAGGAAGGACAGGGAGGTTAGCCAGACTGTGCTTGGAGTTTTCACTAGACATATGGACGGACGAACAGACTGACACACGCATGGACGGACAGACAGAGGGATGGCCGCAAAAAGAGATGGACGGACAGACAGACGAATGAACAAACGGACGGATGCACCAAGGATCACACAGATAGGCGGACGCAAGAACAAATGGACAGACAGACTGACGAACGCTGCGCCCCACCAATCATCATTCACTCCGTGGATATGCTGTGATTTTTTTTCTTCTACATACTTAGTTATTAATTTTAAGACAAAGTGATCGAGCGTTTTACAAATAGCGCACGTTAAAGATATTGGCTGGTAGTTGGACGGGACAGAAGCGTCACCCGATTAGTGTACTGGTACAGCTTTTGGGATTTTCCACTCCGCTGGCACACGACAATCATCGATTGACTTTGTCAATATTAGGTGAAGGCACCTGCTCATGGGTTCAGCATAGCACTCTAGAAAAGCTTTTGATATTTATCAGAACCACTACTTTTCTTTTCATCAACATCTAAAAACAGTGAAAATATGCCGCGCGGTGTAATACTCAAGGATGGAACCGATCTGCCTTCGCCAACGTGACGGAAACCCGGTATAATCTTTAGGCTGTTATCAGTGCTAAAAACTGTGTGAAAGTATGAATTGAAAAGCTGGCAACGCTGATGCTGTTGTCCATTTTGTGTCTATGTAGCGCCAGAACTTAATGTGTGCGCCCTTGATGAACTTTTTAGAGTTTGTCCATAAAAGTGCCGCTTCGCGTTTCGTACTTTTCATTTTAAGGTTGATGTTAGCGTTCCTATTTGAGAACTAGCACTTCCTAGCGTTCTTATAGTCGTTCTTGCAAGCTTCACTTTGCACTTGAGGTGAATAATGTCATGGGTAATCTATGGTTTGTGCTTCCTTGTAGCATGTGTTTGCTTGGGGATAAAGTTAGATATACAGTGCATGATTTGATCTTTTAAATGTGCCCATGTTCATCTATGCTTGCATTTTTACTTGCACATAGCTTTGAAACATGGGGATATTCATAGGACAGGTAGGTCGATTTTGGCGCATCGTTTGCTTTGTTAAAAGAGAGCACATATTTTACCGAGTCACACTGTCATATTAGAACCGCCGTAGGCGAAGTACACAGAACTATTCTGTGATTCGATATACCGTCAACGCTTTTAACACTTGCGCCATCGACGGAAAAATGATCGCTTTGCATTCGTGTAATTTTAGGAACAAGCTGAGCTATAGTAAAAGCAAATACGAAGTTGATCACTATATTGTTCGGCAAAGGAGCTGGAGTTAATGAGGACCAATTTACATCTGGTGAGTTGAAGTCACCCGCCATAATCATCCTGCCACCAAGCATGCGCAAATTCATGTATTCCAGGAGAGGATTTTGGTTCGCTGCATTGGCATTCGGGTGCTTGTAAACGCCAACGAACACGAAGCCGTCGTTTAGGAGAAGCTTGCGCCAAATTGCTTCGACATCATTTACCTCCGGCATGACCGGGTAAGCAATTATCTGCGGCAAAACAAGTTCTACCCCTCTTCCTCTAGTGTTCCCATCTTTCCGGACAATTGTGTAACTCGGTGGCACGATTTCATGGTCACATATATTTGAGTGTAACCTCGTTTCACTCACAGTAGCAATGTCAGGTTTTACAATCAATAAAACAGTTTGAAATTGGTTTGTCTTTTTTGAAAGGCTTTGCGCGTTAACATCTAAAAGAGTTATGCGTGTTGTCGTCAAGAAGACACTGCTGTTGCTGGTCGCTTCCCCCTTTTTTTTTACTTCTTCAATATTTTTGCGGTTTTCATCCCAAGTGAAAAGATGACCATTGATCTGAAATTTGTCATAAATAAGCCTTACCCTTTTTCCTCTATCATGGTTTTCTTTCGTGATATTCCACAGCTTTCTTCTAGTTTCGCGCACACCAAACGTGTAGTCCTCGCTTATTAAATTACCGCTCCCTTTAAGTTTGGAAGAAGACTGGAGTATTCGGACCTTGTCGCGATAATCAGGCAACGTTAGAATTATTGGCCTGTGTTTTATTCCCCTCCTTAAGTTTTTCCAAGTCGGTGGATACGTTCAATACCTGCAGTCTTTACGTCTTAAGTAGCTTCAATTATTGTCTTTGATACAAAGTTATAAAGCTTTTGAAATGACTTATTTTGTTGTTCCTCAACTCCGTATACAATAAAGTTCGACCGCCAACTTCTGTTTTCTAGTTCTTCAATTGTTTTGCCCATGCCTTTGATGTTGTTTTTTAATTCCGCTATTCGCTTTACGCAATCAGAAACTTGATTTTCCAATCCACTAATTTTTTTCAAGTTTCTTATCGATTGCACTTAGCTTTTGCTTTGTGACAGATTTTTCTTTTTTTAATTTTCTTTATGTCGTCCGTGATTGCCTTTAGTTCTTTAGACCAGTCGCCATCTACTGGCCTTGGATGAGTTTCTACGTCGCCACTCAGTAACAACAGGAAGCGGAGATAATTGGCCATGTTAGTAATAATTTCGCACAGAGACCATGGGCGTGGCAGCAAGATTAGGCAAACTTTATTGCTATGGTAACACTTTCCGTATCGTTTGCCCACCTGTACGAAAAACATGATCGGGTTTGTAGACCACGTCATGAAATCACCGCCGCGCCCACTGTCGAGTTCCGCGCTGAAGAGCCGCTTCATAGTCCCGTTGACAGATGCATCCGTCAGCGCCCCTGGGGGGTCGATTACGTCATCTTCGCTCGTTCGGGAACGACGTTTAGCTGATGAAGAACCCCGGGCGTCAGGTTCTCTTGGTGAGTTGCCGAGAACATACGGCTGGCGTTATTGGGTCCTTGTCGATCGGTGGCAGCCCCGCTGGGACTAGCAGAAATCGAAGCAGCACCTGTACGAAAAAGATGATCGGGATTGTAGACCACATCATGACATCGCCATCACGTCCATATCATACATTTACATATGCGTGAATGATGGTGGTGGCTGCGGCGATGGCAAAAACAAGCCGATACTAACCATATAAGTGCATCGCAATAATAGCACACTAGCATAACTTAGGAAGGACAGGTGTAGCCAGCCATTGATTTGTTTGTTTGTTTGCGACTTAAATCTATAAGGCACATGCACTCTCTGGGTGAGCCGTCAAAAACTCGTAGTCTAAAACTCACTAGATAAACTGAACGATGTTCAATGATAAAAAACAAATAAACGAAAAAATCACAGCATATCCAAGGAGTAAATGATGATAAGTGTGGCGCAACGTCCGTTCGTCCATGCGTCCGTCTGTCCGTCCATCCGTGCTTCCATCAATTTGTTCATTCTCGCTTCCATCTGTCCGTCCGTCCCTGGCGTCCATCAGTCCCTCCGTGTGTATGTGTCTCTGTCCATGTGTTCATCCATCTATGCATTCGGATGAATGGACGGACAGAGGCACGGACGGATGGATGGATGAAATCGCGAACGGTGCCGGACGCATGAACGGATGCATGGATGGATGGATGGATGGTTGGAAACAAGAACGAAAAGATGAACGGAAGTATGGACGGATGGGCAGAAGCATGGATGCGCTGACAGACTCACGGACGGATGCACAGACGGACGCATGGATGAAGAGAAGCACGGATGAGCAGACAAACGGACGGACGCACGAATGGACGGCTGTACGGAAGCACGGGCGAATGGACACACGCACGGATGGACAGACGGGAGCATGCTCGGACAGATGGACGCACGGACGTGCGGACGGACTCATGGACAGACGCATGAATGACGAAAAGCACGGATCGACAAACAGACAGATGGATGGACGCACGAATGAAAGGACGGAAGCATGCACGAATGGACAGATGGACGGAAGCGCAGACGGATGGATGGACGGGCGAACGGACGGACGCATGGACGATAGAACACACGGATAGATGGACGGTCGTTACGCCCCACTCATCGTCATTCACTCCGTGGATATGCTGTGAAAACCACTAAAACCATATAGTTATATTATTCCCGAAGACATATACACATAACACCATCTATTGAGCAACGGGGGAGGGAACGGGGGAGGATCTACTACATACGGAGAGGGAACGATCCACGGCCTAAGAAACTTCGCCCCTAAAAAAAGATAATATCAGCTTATCTGTGAAAGAAATGCTGGTTTTACTGTGCGTTTGAGCGAATAGACAAGACTGCCGTTTAACTCTATCCTAACAATGTCGAATATTTTGGTCAAATTTAACAAATTGAACAAATTTCAGAGTAGGGTCATTGGTACTGAGTGAATGAATATAGTCTTCTGTTGACCTAAAAATCAACAAAGATGCAAATAAAATATATAATAAAATATCAGCTGATACCTTGGGAATCGACGTTATGCGAAGCAGCGGATGAAATGTGCCTGTGTTGTAATATTTTTTTTATTGAGCGGAACCTTACGAAGTGGCGCTGTAGATATGTGCAAATACACTCACAGACTTACGTTCAACATCCGCATATGTTTTGTATAACCAGTTTTTTACAGTTGCGTAACGATGCCACCACCAACATGGGCATTAGCAACACTAGAAGTGGCGAGCTGATATGAAGCGCTAGTGCTCGCGAGTATAGTAGCTCCGAAAATTGCTGCGTAAATCATATTCAGCGAATAGCCTCCAACTACAATGGACATTAACTCGACGTGTTGGTTGAATCATAGGAGTACATCATCATCTTCATCATAATCATCATCATGATCAGCCTGACTATGCTCACTACAGGACAAATGCCTCCCCATGTTCCGCCAGTCAGCTCAGTCCTGCGTTTGCTGCTGCCACTTCCTGAACTTCCTAATCTTACCTGCTCACCGAACTTTGTCTCAATCTCCCGCTGACCCGCTTGTCTTCGCTTGTAATCCAGAATGTGATCCTGAATGACCAGCGATTATCAAGCCTTCGTGCTACGTGTGTCCTACACATCACCATTTCTTTTTCTTATGCGCTTCTCTCTCCTTTTCCCTTCGGGTTACACTTAACATTTTTCTTTGCATTGCTTGCTTCATGTGTCCTCCTCAACTTAAATTTAATCCCTCTTTGTAATCCTCCAGGTTTATGCTCCGTAGGTAGGTACCGCTAAGATGCAGCAGTTATATACCTTCCTTTTGAGAAGTAGTGGCTCTCTACAAGTCGTGATTTGAGAATTCTTACCGAATGTGTTTCACTCAATTTTTTATTCTTCTAGATACTTCAATCTCATGGTTAGAATCCACGGTATCTACCTGTCCTAAATAGATGTACTCATTTCCAATTTCAAATGCACTGCTACCTATCTCAGAGCGCTGTTCTCTTCCTATGTTGTTCTATATTACTTTTGTTTTTGAAGATTAATTTTAAGACCTACCTTTCTGCTCTCCTTGTCTTACGAGAGCAGAAAGGTAGGCCGGTGACAGCGGTGGTGGAAGGACGCCCCCCTTACACTTTTATTCTGCCCTTTGCAGGACGCAACACGAATGTGCTGTACCGGCTTCAAAGATTCTTGCCCCCACTGACGTCACGAACAGTTTTTTTTTTCACCTTGGCTGTGCTGACTGCGCTTGTGATGGTCAAGCTGATTCAGCTTACACGGGCAGTGACGGCGGTTGTGGAAGGACGCCCCCCTTACATCTTTATTCTTCCCTTTTCAGGTTGGTAACCTCAAAGTAATTACTTACAAGACTTGTCTTACACTGTACCTTGCGCCGCCGCCTCCGCCGTGTTATTTGTTTTGGTGTCAAGTGCTCTGGCGTTTTCGTACTCTTTTGCACTGCGTGTAGACTTGGTCGGTGAATGAAGATGCAGTGCCGGTCCTGTAACGACTCCCTTCCTGCAGATGGACAAGCGCTCCGAATGTGAGTACGGCTACCATCTCGGCGATTTTTCTGGCTGAAGTGGAGTCACATACAATAATAAAGGCGAGAGTGGGCGTAGGACGTGGCGATGTGTTTTATGCAGAGCGTCGAAAGCTAATATAGCGAAGGGCGCATGTGATAAATACCGACCTTTCAGTCGTCTTGGCAGAGATAGCTCGAAAGTTGCACATGCTTACTAGCTTGCCACAGCAGGTCAACGAAGTAAAGCCTCAATGCAACTACTGTCTGAAAATACGTTGATATACTGCTTCCCAGGAAAAAGAATTAACTATCTTCACAAAAGAAAGCAGCCAAGCTCGAAGAAAATTTGAAGCTAAGCGAAATTCAGTAACTAACTGCATCTATAAACGACCTTGAAGGCACAGAAGGAAGCTTAACGTTCATGTGCACGAAATACCGGTCACCCGCAACGGAAATCTCATCACAAAGCTAAATGAAGAAGGAAACTCGGTGAACTTGCCAGGTGTGGTGGCTACAGATGTAGAGGCGGTACATAGGCTGCCTTCGCGGCATGGCAAAGTACTTGGAATTGTCGTCCGATTTCCACAGCTCTCTCTGTGAAACGAATGAATCGAAAAGCGCAAAGCTTTACGTAACATGAGTTCTAATGTTTCAATCTGTGAAAACGTGACCCTGCAAAATCAGAAACTGCTGCGTGACGTAAAAGAATAGAGAAATGCAAGTGATTATCGCTTCGCGTGGCATGCGAAACCGTTTATTCTTATCTGAGTTGTTTTTCATGGATAGAGCAAATTTCTCGGTCCTTAATACCCTCATGCAGAGTCATGGTTTGAATCGCTTGAGTTGTATACATTTTAATTTAGGATCTGGTTGAAACAATAGAGATGAACTAGGCTGCTTTTTCGGTGCAACGGAATGCCGATTTAGTGTTGTCATGTTTTCAGACACATGGTTTGCTTCAGAAGATGATGTGTATAGCCTTCGTGGTTACAGACTTTTTTACATGAACCGTCGAGATAGTTGTGGGGGAGGTGTTTCAATTCTGATTTCAAATTCATCTAACCCTGAGTTTCTTTCGGAATTCTGTTGTACTAATCAACACTATGACACTGTCGTAGTTAAATGTAACAATATTATATTTTGTGTTTGTTACGAGCTCCAATCGGGAAATTACCTGCTGTTTTTATCACATTTAGATTCTATGTTGGAATTCGTTAACAGTAACAGTTATAAAATACTTCTTCGAGGTGACCTGACCATAAATATGCTCACCCAGAATAAGCTGAAATCAGACCTACGATCTTTCTTAAATATTCATCTCTGTCAGAATGTTATAGCATTGCCAACGTGAGTTACGGCAGCGTGTGAAACTGCATTAGACTTGTTCATAACTAATTTTGATGTCTTCTGTAAAACCTGGTGTTTTAGTTTACGAAATTAGTGAACACTTACCTGTGTTTATATTCATTGCTACCGCAGTTGAAAAGCATATACAGGTACATAAAGCGCTCTCTTATCGGCTCATAAATGCCATCACTTTATCTGCATTCTGAGAACGTAATGCCAGGGTCACATAGGATCATGTGTACAAAGAAAAAAGTGCAGATGCGGCTTATGACAAGTTTATGCGTTTATTTAAGAAAATATACAATGTGTGTTTTCTGATGAACCCTTTAAAACAGACAAAAAGATTTAGCAAACCGTTGATCGATAAGCACCTGCTTAAGCTTGTAAACAAGAGGGACAGGTTGCACCGTTCATTTATACAAACTAAATCACCACAAGCAATAAAACAATTAAAGAATACAGGAACTACGTCACAAAACATCTAAGGGATGCTAGGAAGCACAATAATTTTATTCTGTTCAACTGAACTGCAGGACGCCCTGATAAAGTTTGGAAGACACCCGCTTCGATAACTGCGACAGCGCTTGAAAGAACTGCGACAGTGCTAAAGAAGGAATTGAACCAAAAGAGGTTGATCTTGCTAATGCGTTTAATGACTTTTTTTTTTGTCCCTTTGTCAGGCATAAGATGGCATTGACCTCTCGTACATGAGCCTAATTGTCAGTTACTGTTCCTAAGGGGGGAGGGGAGTTACTACGCAAGAAGTTACTGTTTCTTCATTCTTATTAGTAACAGCGGAGCCACTGATGCATTTGGTATTCAAATAGCGCCGGTAAAACTTCTCATAGAGATAACTGCATCTTGCCTAGAGTACATAATTAATGTTTGCTTTTTGCGGACAACTGGCCTCAGAGACAAACTTTGTGTCTTATACTCTTTGGTGTTGCCTTTCCTCTGTCGCTATTTTTATTTGTAATTTTTCTCTCTCTTTCTCGTCGCAATATTTCTTTTTACCAACTTTTCTTCCCCTCACCCCTTTCTTCAGCACAGGGTAGCCAGCCTGTCTAAGAACTGGCTAACTTCCCTGTCCTTCCACTTAAACTTTTCTCCCCCTCCTTTGTTTGACAACAGGCGTTTTCTCTTGAACCATGCAGACTGCAAAGGTCACAGTAATATTAAAAAAAGGCGATAAGAATGATCTTTTAAATTACCGCCCTGTATCAGTGCTGCCTGTTTTCTTTGTTTTCTTTTTGAAAGTGTTAGAGAAAGTGATATTGGATCGGTTTGTTTGTTCACGGACCACTTTAATATCGTAAGCCTTGCACAATTCTGTTTTTGTTAAAATAGGTCAACTGAATTTTCCGCTATGATCAAAAAAGAGGTTATATTGAAAAATGTGAGGAAAAGAAAATGGTGCTTGATATTTTTCTCGATTTTTCAAAGGCTTTCAATCTTATAAGTCATAATGTTTTGCTTAAAAACTTGATCACTATGGTATCTGGGGTGTAGCTCGTTTTATAATTACATCCTATACCTTCACCACAGATGCCAACTCATAGCTATATCTGGGGACCACTCAGAATGAAAATCTGTAACAGGCGTCCTGCTGGGGAGCATATTGGGTCCGTACCTCTTCATAATATACATCAATGACATGGTATATGTTGACCCATTGGTAAAGTGAATAATTTATACAGACGATACACGTATCTTTTTAGCGTTTTTTTGAGGATGGCTTAGCTTCAGAAATGTCAAATCGAGCCAAAAATACGCTTGAAAGTATACACAAGTGGGCCATTAGCAGTTATCCTAAGAGTAATGTAGGGAAAACAAAAGCAGTAATGTTTCATTCACGTAATAAACAATTCCAACAAAGGCTCGTCAAATTAAACAATACCTAAATATAAATACTTACGTCTTTTTAATCACCTGGTGTATATTTTTCTCAAACTATGTCGTAGGGTTGCCAAGTGAATCACTCAGTAAATTATCTAGAGCAATAGCTACTGTGCGCCGTCATTGCAGTTATCTTCCTACACCCATTAATAAGAGTTCAATGTTTAAGGCTACACATATTAATAAGAGTTGAAATAAAACTATACCTACTAATAAGAGTTCATTTAATCATTCAGTGTTTCTTTGGTTCAATACAGATTTCTAGTCTAAGGGACTACAACAGCCGAAAATATTCAACGACTTGTGGTACTACAAAAAAGAGCCATACGCCTTGTTTCAGGGTGCCACATCCTTCGTGCACAAAGCTTAGTACCATAAATGTTTAATCTTTGTACACAGCTAGGCTTTGTCTCATGTATAGACTGGGCAAAATTAAGAATGCTGACCCTTTAGTAGAACTGGCATGCTTACAGTAACATAATTGCTTTTATAAGTTTCGTCATATAGAACCTTGGATTTCAAAAAAAAAAAAAAAAACGGAACTCTATACGGTGACCAAATGCCACAGCCTTGTTTACCAACAATTTTAAATCGGTTACACAAAGAAAGAGGTCTAGGTGTATCCACTTTGTCGCTAAAAAGCCTTTGTGACATGTTTGTATGATTGCTTGTGCTGCCAGAGGTTCATCTGTTGTTTTCCTTTTGGTTTTTTTGGTATAATTACTAAGGGTATTTTTTCTCTTGGTTTTTAAATGTTTACACAATACCCTTCTTCATTATTTCTTGCCCTGTTTGTTTACTGTTTTTGCTGTTCTTTTTATGCATTACGAATAGGGCATCCCTTGAACTGCTGTAACCACTCAGTGTGTGAGGTGGGCAGACTCCCCTGAAGCTGCTCAGTGCAGCTTTTTCGCCTGCCCTCCTCGCAACCTTGTTGCGCAATAAACTCAATTCAATAATTTAGTAATCATAAATTACGATTCGTCCCCTGAGTTACTCAGCAAACTTCCTGTTCTTCTTCCTCCTCCTCCTTCAATGTCACAGGTAAAGCGCAGGCTATGAGGTTACAGTGTATGCATGATTGCTTCATTAACTCGTACTCCCAACTCTGCCCATTATGGGCCTCTGAAAATCTCCTGTAAGCACGCGGTAAATAGCTCTGGGGAAATCGTATCCCTTTATCATACACACCCCTTTATTGGTATTCCGTCGCTTTCTTTGTGGAAGTTGATCCGCTGTAGATTTCTTCGAGGATGTTTATATATGCTTCGTCAACGCCCTAATTCCGCCGTGTCTGCATGAATGCTGATGTCTCTACTGAAGCAAATGCTTTCTCGTAATTTATGAAGGCTGTGTATAGTGTTTGGGTGCATTCTGAGCAATTTTCTATCACCTGATTGATAGCATGCATGTGGTCGATTGTTCAGTAGCCTGTATGAAATTCTGCTTGATCCTTTGGTTGATTGAAATCTGGATGGATGGATGGATGGATGGACGGATGGATGGGCGGATGGATGGATGGATGGATGGATGGATGGATGGATGGATGGATGGATGGATGGATGGATGGATGGATGGATGGATGGATGGATGGAGGATGGATGGATGGATGGATGGATGGATGGATGGATGATGGAGGATGGATGGATGGATGGATGGATGGATGGATGGATGGATGATGGATGGATGGATGGATGGATGGATGGATGGATGGATGGATGGATGGATGGATGGATGGATGTGGATGGATGGATGGCTTGGATGATGATGGATGGATGGATGGATGGATGGATGGATGGATGATGGATGATGGATTGGATGATGATGGATGGATGGATGGATGGATGGATGATGGAGGGATGGATGGATGATGGATGGATGGATGTATGGATGATGGATGGATGGATGGTGATGGATGGATGGATTGGATGGATGGATGGATGGATGGATGGATGGGATGGATGGATGGATGGATTGATGGATGGATGGATGGACCTGACGGACGGACGGACGGACGGACGGACGGACGGATGGACGGACGGACGTTTAACGTCTGAAAACCACCTGATGATTATGAGAGACACCGTAGTGGAGGGCTCCGAAAATTTCGACAACCTGGGGTTCTTTAACGTGTCCCTAAATCTGAGCACACGGGCCTACATTTCCGCCTCCATCAAAAATGGGTATGGATGGATGGATGCACGGACGGTACTGTGAAAGAATAATTTCTTAACGCAGGAAAAAAAATGTTTTCTTCTAGGTGTCCTATTTTCCTTTGCATTCTTCATTCATTTGGTAGGTACCACAAAGTCTCGCGTATGTTTGGAAATTCAGTGGAAATAACTTCTGCTGCTTGGAAATCCGGTGAAAATAACATTTGCGTTTTGAAAACACACGCGTTCTTAATACTGGGTTCACAATAAAACATGTAACATTGCAGCAATATTACGTGTTACAATTGTAAATTGTCCTCGGGCGACATAACCCGCCATTATCAAAACGACTTCGGGTTTTAAAGCCGGCCACTTTAGGTACACACGTTAGTGTGCGTGCGAGCATGGCAAGTTAGAAAAGATTGCATGCTAATAATTGTTCGTGGTTTAAAGCAAGCTTCCCATTAGACAGAATGCACCCATATGTCAAAGCTTCACAAGCGCAAGTCACTTTAAACTTTATTGATTATGTTATAGTAATCCAAACTGAAGTTTCTCGACTAAAAACATACATTAAAAATATGTATTTAGTGGTTGAAGTACCTTCTATAGAGGCAGTAAGTGGATATCGCGTTCAGCTCTCAAAGCCGAAGCCCAACAGTCACCTGATTTTCCGATTCATCTTTAGTAGAGCAGACGCGAATAGGGGGATTTACCAAATTTTTCTTGCGCATAACTGTTTGAATTGTTCGAAGTTGTGATAGTTTATTAGTATGCCACCCGAATTACAGCTAGCTTGAACGGCTTCATTGTTAATGGAAAACTTATGTTGGTAAAAGTGATTTTATACGATATCAGTGATGGAGGAATGCCGAAGCAATGCGACGAAAGAAAGACAGAGAGAAACAGCTTTATTTATCCCTAATAATAACTTGTCGCTGAGCTAGCTATCCACAGCCTAAATAAATACAAAGGCTTAGGTGAGGGAAGTGATTCCCATTCTGGCTCTTACACCGCCACATGTTGTGGTCCAGTTCCACTTTTCTGACCGAAGAAAGCTTGCAGGGCGAAGTAGTGTGACATGCTCGGGTGAATCTTGTGGAACTATGGCAAGGGAGGGAAAAATTAGAGTTTGTAGTTTTCGCTATAGAACCTCGCGTCTGCGTGTGGACCGACGCAATGAACGTGTGAGTGTCTGGCGACGTAAAATGCCCGCAAATGTCATGGCAAGTAAGCAACGTTTCTTTGGAGGCAAATGCTGGAGGGAGATTATGGGCTTCTCAGGCGTCCCTTAGTTGAGTATTTGCTCGCATCGTGAAAGCTAGAGGACTTGCGTGGGCCGTTTTATGACCGTGGAAGAAGATGTGCAACTGAAACGAAGGAGCACCTTTTGGCCGTGGCAGCTTAGAAGTGGAAGTCAAAATGGGCGAGGAGCGGTAAAAGCTGTAGAAGCGAGATGTCGGAAACCGGTAGGTTTTAACTTTGTCGTTGATGCTGGAGAAAAGGGGAAGTGGCTTTAATAGAAGCAGAAGCAGTTGGTAGACCTGAGCACGCAAAAAACAATTATTGCGCTTTCTCGTAACTGTCACAATTAATACCAAGAATCAACCTCAATATTTTTGCATTGCTGAAGCATTAGCCACTTAGCCTTCTTCAATGTCCCAGCTACTAAAGATTCAGCTTTCGGTATTAAGTGCTGCTACGGACGTGCGCAGACACCTTTTTCTTCCACTAAAGGACTTCGATCATGGGGGCAAGACTTGACCGTTAGTTATTTTCTGGGTGCAAAAACTAAATGGGGGTTCTTTTATATGCGAATACTTTGAATATAGAAGTAGGAGTATACAAGTGAAAAATAAGTCAAATTTAGCAGTCAGTGATCTGTTTGATAGTAGTTTGCTGTTAAATATAATGCGTTCTCTTTTCCTCCTGACACTAATGTTGATAAGTGATTCCTGGCGAGCGCTTTCGCTTGTGTGCTCACTAACTTCAATCTTGTCAATGTTGTCTACATAGTTTGCCAACAGTGTTGCTCGTTGCCGCTCTCTAGTATGATGCTCGTGGAAGGAAAATGGCAGAACGATAGCACGCTAAACTGACAGGAAGACAGTGAAAAGTAAAACTCTAATTCAGATAAATAAGGTTCAAGCGAAGTATGGCATTGTCGTATTTTACCTGCATTCTGCTGTATCGAGATTCTTAAATGTAAAATGCAACTCTTTTGACAATCATCCTGATGTCGGTTTGGCCATTTTATTTTCGTCTGTCTAATTCCTTACGCCGTGAAAATGTTAACTCATATTTGCTACATGCGTGAGAAGAATTTAATGACGAAAAACTGTCAGAGGGTGCAAAACTTGAGTGGTATAGTGCGTCAAAAGGGAGCTTGTTTTCTTCGGGCCTGGCAAATAGGCCTTCTCCGCAGTATGCCTCTGTGAAATTGCAGTTTTGTTGCTCTAAAAGCTCGTAAGACAAGATGTTAGTGCGAAAAGAAAGAAATTATCCTACAGAAACGGTAGTGCACCTGGGTATTTTCTTCTTTTTATTTTACGAACAGCGTTGGTTCTTCTAGTCACAGGCCTCGTGCCGAACGATGGCGTGTGGTGGTGGTTATTCATCGTGGAGCCCTCAAAAAGACCATTAATAACCACGGGGCGCCAAAATGTTCGAGCCACGTTGCTGGGGAGGAGGCGAGGGGTGTTTCTTGCACTCTGTGCTTGTTCTTGTTGTGCTTGCTTGGCGCGACTAAAATCAATCAGGGCTGCCAGCACCTTTTGTTGCCAGAAAATCCGTCGGCTCGCGCTTGGAAGCCGCCATTCAGTTAAACTCTGCCCCCACGGGCGTGGGAAGGCGACGGTGGAGCAGCGAGAAGTAAATTAAAAAAGTAAGCAACAAAAATATGGGGCGCTTCGTTTTAATGCGCTGCCTAAGTTCATACTTTTCAGGGTTCGTTCCGCATTTCTGTTAAATTAGTGCTGTGGTGTTGCCGCCTCTTTTATAACTTTCTCGGTTCTTCTACGAACGTTATTTCAATACTTGTGTTGATGTACATTGTCAAGGTAGTGTAACGTGTTGTCACGATATGGTTCCTCCAGTCAGTGCCTCAAAGAACAGCCTAGGATGAATGATCACATGTCATGTTGATCACTATCGTGGATCTCGGAGGCACATATGCTGTTGGCCATCAATTGAGAGGATGGTGGGGGGCACAACAAACGTGATTTACTTACAAAAAAAACTAGAGAAAAGCTGAACATTCTATAAACAAACCAGAATAAAAAAACGTGCATGGAATGCTACTATTCAAAAACAAAGTTGCAACGCAGTATTGACTCCTCACTACATCTATACAGTCTCTAGCAACTTTGGCCACTTTGGCCTCGCAGTCGAACCATAGTCGCAGTCCAAATGAAGCACTCTTACTTGATTTCGTAAATCGCCGTAGGTCTAACCTCCGTAGTGTTGGGTCCACGGCCGAAGTATCCGATGATCCTCTTCAGCCGTCGCCCCCTATTCCTTATGGACAGTCACGCTGCCGTAAGTCTTTTATTTCCTTTTCGGCGTCGTTGACCTGGTGGGACGTTTTCGTCGGCTAGTCCTCTGCTCGGCGTGATGACGTGGCTTTTTGGGGATAGCTGCTGGCCGAAGTATGAAGGGGACCTGTTGCTGATGTACCCGGAACTGCCGAAAGAGGCTGAGGCATTTGCCAGGAGCCTTTTTCGAGCTTCTTCGAGGCCAACGGCCACGCCACGAAGTGTCAGCCTCACGGTCGCCGGAACCGAACGTCCAATGCTTCGCGCCGACGGTACGAAGCTGCGGATGCGACATTCTTCTCACGTAGCCACGCAAACATTGCCAGCTTATCGAACTGCCACCTCCATTTACGGCTCGTGTCACGCGCGTCGAGCCATGGGCTACTTCACACTCGCGCTCGTGCCTGTTCCGAGTGGTACTCATCATTACTTGTCGCCTTCGTTCACATACACGACAATCACATGCACACACATTATTGGGCCCGACAATACTTGGGCCTTCCAATCCGGCCTTCTCTGCGGAATTGCCACACTGTGATCATTCGTTTGCGGGTACTTTCCACATTGTGTGGGCATGCCCATCTAATCCGGCGTCCCCCTCAGTCACTTCACCTTCAACACATACCCGAGAGAGCAGGGAGGCTGCCCTGCTCGGCTGCTCGGCTTTGAAGGGTCAAAGAGCCCTCTTGGCCAGTGTGCGTGCCGCCGCGAAAGCCACAGGGCCTCGGACTAGGGACTCCTCCTAGAGTTTGTACAAGATGGGCCCTTGACGCCACCCCTTTCTCTCACTTGTAAATAGTTTCAATATATGTTTTTCAGCACCACCACCACAGTTATTTACTACGTTTTTGTTGTCGCCCACCAGCTGAAGCAAGACACATTTTGACAATGGGCTTTTCCTTCTCTTCTTCAATGTTGGTGGCCCTGCCTCGCTCATCCAATGCGGGAACATCACAACTTCGCACCAGTTCACGTTGCGCTAACTCTTCTTCGCAGATCAGTGCAAGGAGAAAGTGATTGAATGTGACAGCAAGTACTAATCCGTATCGTAATTAATTGGTGACCACACCGAATATTTGCGCAGTTAATTGTTTGTCATTTTTGATCATTAATCCGGTTATCTCACCATCCTCGCTATTGGTTCGCGAAAGTTCTCTTCCCTTTCTTAGTAATCGTATTTAAACGTGTTCAAAAGCCTATGATGCTGTCAGTCTCCTCGGCTAGCCGGTGACCTTAATGAGAAACGTCCCGTGTTTCTTGGTGTGGGTGGAAGCAGCTGTGAGAGAGCGTAAAAAAAAAAAGTCACTATTTAACCGAAAGAGCGAAGCAATGAGTTATGCAGCAACATACTCCAATGTCTTACTGACCAAGACTAGAATCAAATCTCGCGTAACTCTACAAAACGCTGATGTAAAGGTGCGTTTACACTAGAGCGACACGACTCTGACACAAGACAGAGAGAGACCATCGGCCGATGATTGGCCCGCCGACGAAGTCGCCAGAACCCATGGTCACACTAGGCCGACGACGACGCCTCAAGACATCATGGCGTTGCAGTGCAACATAACGACATATCGAAAGCAACAGCAAAACGCACTCGCAGACCTGTTGTCGGCGTGTCGTGGTCAGATCTGTGGCTGAGAAAAAATTTACCCACGTCTTCGCTTCAAGCGACCACGAAGGGGAAAATCTTGGGGGAGATGACAATGTCCCTCTGAAGCTTCCACAGCGTTTGATTAGGCATCTTTTACACCCCACGCAAATATTTTCTTCGCTTTTCTTTCGTGAATTCCCACCCCCGTCCCTCGGCGCCGTGGAATACAGCGGGGGCTGGGCCGCGTAGCCGGAGAGGTACAATAGCAGAGCAGAGAGCATGGCTGAAAATTATGTGCTGGTGTGCAAGTTTAGTCGGTATCGCTGCGTATGCCTCCAGTGCGACTACACATTTAGCCAACGACAGGCCGTGAGCACGACAAGACACAGACACAGTCTTCCAAAGACCATTGGTGGACTGTTTGTGTCGTTGTAGTGTAAATATAGCAAGACAAAAGACACTCCCAAAGACAGTCGGCCGACCGAAATCGGTGTTGTTTCTCTATAGTGCAAACGCGCCTTAAGAGAACACGGTCGCTCCAGGTACACTTTTGGTACCGTTTTTTTTTTTTTCGTATTGAGAGCGCAGCCCGTAGAGGCTCCCGCCTGCTGTAGGGGCACAAAGCGCGCGCTGGTCCTGGCCGCAATAGCGTGGCCGCCATAAGCGCCCCTCTCCCTTGTTCGCTCTCGAGATAAGCACGCACGCAGACAACCCCGGCCGGAAAGACGATGTTCACTTCGCATAAAGAGGCTAGCGCACCCTTTCCTGTATATATAGAGGGTTTCAAGAAATGTATCCAATATTCTTTAAAAATGGGCATAAAGCGCTATTTGCTCACCGTATTTACAATTTCTTTTTCTGTAGTGGCCGGCATAGTAAGAGCGTTGAAGACATCTGTTGAAACTGTAATTAGGAAACACACAAACTAACATTTTATCTAGTGAAGTTAGGCAGTTAAGTGAAAGAGAGAATTTAGGCCCTTCATGCGAAGAACCCATTGGCTCTTTGAGATTTTAGAATAGCGGCTTTTAGCAATAATAGGGAATGAATGAAATTCTGCTAAATTCTGCGGCGAAACCGAAACCCAAACGCGAAAGAGCGCAACTGCCTTATTTTTCTGAGAGGTCCAAAGTGAGGGAGCTTTGTTATATCAACCGTGAAGCAACTTCATTGTGTGGATGTGTGGGCTGCGTTTGCAATTACAGCACGCATGGCGCACATTCGTTAACGAAAGGGGAAGGACTGCACCACTGTAATCGCTGTTTTGAACACTGACGTCATTGTAGTCAACTGCTTGTTGCACTCATCGGTTTTTTAGTGATGATTTCGCCGCAGGATTTTAGAAAATTTTATTATTTCGCAGTAACTACTAAAAGCTGCTTTTCCTAATCCTCAAAATTACAGTTGGGTTTTCGCACGAAGGACTCCAATTCTCTTGTTTGACTTAACTGCCAAACTCCACTAACTAAAATATAAAAAAACTTTCATAATTACTCCTACATATGATGTCTTCCCCTCATTTAAGACTCCTGCCTCTACAGAAAAAGCAACTGTGATGACAGCGAGCATAAGCGCCTTTTGCTGATTTATAAAAAAGTAATCGACACAATTCTTGAAACAACCCGTATAAACATACGTGAATGACGGTGGTGGCGGCTACGGTAAATACTAGCTGAAGTTGCCTATATAATTGCAATTGCAATGAAAGAAAAAAAAACGCATGCGTGTGCAACCCTCCTATACTCTCAAAACAGCAGCTGCTGATGAGCTCTGCGTGTTTACGTCAAACTAGGCGCGGGATGTGAGGAGTCGGCTCTTGCTGGCAGCCAGATGAGAGCAGGGCCGGGCAAATATGCCACACAGGAACGCGCATGCCGCTCTTCGTCTCTAGGAGCGCGATACCGAAGAGTATTGCGAAGCGAGAAGCACTACAACGACACCGCGTGAAAATCACAGACTCCCTTCGCCCTCGTGCAAATGAAGAATCGGATGCGTGTCTTTCAAATCAATCTGTGGTGGTGTTGCGTCCTCTGTATACTACTCGTACAGCGTGGGCATGCGGACGCCTTCTATATGAGCATACGAAATTTGTGCTGCCTCACGTCCAGTTTTTATCGCTTCAGAATGATGCCTACAAAAGAAACAAAAATACATTACATGCTATGATACGTTTCTTTCTGTTCCAAGTTTCTGGGAAGACTACTCGGTGCGGTGATACAATTACTAATTCGGCAGTACATCACAAGAAAGGAGAGGCAATGCATGTTTAAGGAATTGCCAAAAAGCATGCGCAAATACTTTCAGGACCTCTACGTCATTGGAAAAGCAGCAATGTTTACACTTTTGTCTTAACTTCTCTATCTCTCTTTCACTCCCTTATTTCTCCCTCCATATGTACCGACCGTTCTAAAAACGTTGATGCGTACAGTAGCAAACTGGACATACAATTCCTGCATTTCATCTCTCAATCAAGAATAATTTATACACTGTCCATGGTTTATGAAAGTGATACCCCAAAAGTGAACAGATGTATTCTTCAAGTGGAATTTGACATGGTATTTCACTGGCTATGATGCTCGAGTGCTGACCCGCACATCGCGGGATCCAATCTCAAACACGGCGGTTGCATTCCCGATGGAGGCAGAAATGTTGTAGGCTCATGTACTCAGATTTGAGTGCACGTTAAGAACCCCAGGTGGTCAAAATTTCCGGAGCCCTCCACTACCGCATCTCGTAGGGCAGTTTCGGGACGTTAAACCCACAAATCAATCATTATTCAATCAATTAATCAATCAATTTTTGGTAAGAGCTCTGTTTCCACCATGTTTGTACTGGCATAAAATGTTAACACCGTGCGCATACAGCTAAGATTCACACCTGATTCCAAGTTCAGCCAGTTTCGTCGCACATCTCAGCCAGCCTATTGTTCTAACGTTTATCCCAGTGCCACCTGTCGCGAAAGGCTCGTCATCTGCAAACGTTCGTGAGTGTTCTTTCGTCATTCTTGATTCAAGTTGATGGCACCAGATGGTATAGTTTACACGCTATATTTTTTTGCTATATTTTTTGAAGCAGAAACAGCTACGGCTGGTAAGTAGTGACGTTTCTGTTCTTTCTTTCTTTTTTTCAAATCAATCCTCTGTGGAGGAATGAACGAACCACTGTGGTAGGCTGACCATACGGAGACCTATCGATTGCGAATGAGGAAGCAGCGATAAAAACAAGAGCGAAACGTTTTCAGTTGAGAAAGATAGAAATCGAAAGATACACCAAAAGGATGCACAGGAACAAAGGAACGGCGCATGGCGGCGCGCACGCCTGAGTTGAAAGTCGCGTGACGAGCGTCGACTTCGGCTGTGGAGGCACCCGCCGGCGACGTCGGCCAGCTACAGTAATTCGCCGACTGAAAAGTGCGCCTTGTATCGAACTGAGCCCCGTCGCTAGCTGGCATTCTGTCCAAACTCGCACTAGGGTGTCCTTTGTTTCCCGTGATGCTGTGTTCCATTTGTAATTCAATAATAAGAATAAGAAGAAAATAATAATAATAAATAATAATAGAATAATAATAATAATATAATAATAATTATAAGAAATAATAATAATATAATAAGTAAGTAGTAGTAGTAGTAGTAGTAGTAGTCGTATAGTAGTAGTAGTATACATATAAAAATATATTGTACGGGTTCCGCCTTCTAAAGAACACGTTATAATTTTGAGGCTCATCACAGAGAAGAGCTATCAGTTTCGCCCACCTGGAGATCGTTAGCTCGCGCCTAACGACGGGTGTTCGTGATCAGTTCCCGTTAAATGTCATCGCCGCGCATTGTTTGGAATCAAACACGCTCTCTCGAGCTTAGCCATTTGCAAGTCATTGAAGCATTGATAGCAAAGGAGGAGCAGGCGCCGCAATTTCAGGCGCAGCGTAACGCAGGCATCTCCATACGACCTTCTGTTACTGGTGTTACGTAATAGTTATCACGAACGATGTACTTGTAATCTACATTGGTCGACTATCATTCTGAATGGATTGTCATCGTCGGCTGGCAGATGCCGATTGCCACAAATAGTGTTGCGCTACAAAAATAGTGGCACTTTAGTGAATTTTTTTGCAGGAAAAAAGCATTATGTAGTTAACTACGTTACGTTAGACATGGGTGCCACCCCATGGGGTTGTCGAACAAGCATTTTTTTCCCTAATATTGCATATTTGAGGTCACGTTTGCAATACTAATAGGAATTTGGCAAATATTCTTTTGCTCGCTTAAATTCTGACGCTATCCCTGTTTTTCTACACTCAACGCAAAAACATGCCTCCATCAACATTCTGCCTGCATGCACAGCCACAAACACAGCATGCGTGACTCAGGCAATCTGTGTGAAATGCAAATATTTTCTAAAATAATATTTTCATTTAATCTTGATCAATGTGCTACACAGGTGGTGTGCACGCATATTCCTTCTTACCCTAATAATATAATTTCTGGGTTATTACACACCAAGATAGAGAGAGAGAAATGAAGGAATTACCGTGATGTTAACCAAAAGAAGACTACCGTGTGCTTGGATGTAAAAGAATGAAAGATAAAAGGAGTTTGTGACAGTAAGCGACATAATGAGCAAACAAGAAGTCGTGACTCTAGCACTGCCTGAATAGTTCGCGGCGATATCGTCCGAAAACAGTCACAGTTTGTCACTCAGTCCGGTTGTTTGAGGAAACTGCGTCAACGCCCTCAGAGCAGTTCGTGGTTGAAGACCGGGTAGAGTTCAAGATTTTGTAACCACGATAGATCAAAACACGTCGTTGTGGAGGCCACTAGATCATTTTTTGGTCAGTTGGTTCTCTGACCATAAACCAGTAGGTACAGAAGTGTTCTTGCATATTACGTAGTCCTACATCGAAACGCGACCGCCGTTGCCATGATCCAAGTCGTAAACAAGTTAGAAGTTACACAAAGAACGAAGTTTGCGCAGGTTCATCCTACTGTTCTTCTCATGTAAGGCTGAATATTAGATGAGAGAGAAAGACAAAGGAAAGACAGGGAAGGTTAACAAGAAAACTTCAGCATTGCTACTCTGCCACTTCAGAAGTAGTACAGGGGGTAAAAAAGAAAGCAGTCTGTGACAGCAGTAAAAAAAATTAGAGGTTTATTATATATGACTATGTAAATTTGAAGAAGCAAAGGAGAGGACTTGCCCCTGGCAGGGATTGAACCTGCGACCTTCGTAATACCGTGTCTAATGCTTTACAGCCTCGTAGGCGTTATTCGAAGATCGCTGGCTGGTCCTTACAGGTGGCACGTTCTTTTTTCGTACCCCTTTATTCTTTAAATTTACAATATATACAATTGTTATCAATAACATCTCTATACATTCTCGACATCACTGTTCAGTTACGACCACCAGCCGACTTGTCGTCTTTTGTGTGGGGTTACGAAGGCATATATGTAAAACTTTAATTTGTGTGACCGACAGTGCGGCACATATGAGATCTGTGGCACCGAAGAACACATTGATCATTTGTTGTGCCGCTGGCCCCTGTTTGCCTCTGAAGTAAGAATGATTTCGGGTGTGATGCGGTGATCGGACGATCGGCCGCTCTCTGTACAGGTGCTGCTGGAGCAGAATCTGTGCAAATCACTCGTAGGACAACAAGATAGTCAAAGTGCTATTGTGTTGCCTAAGGACCATGGGCCCTCAGGACCACACAAGTGCAAGAGTCTTTGCTGATAATTTTCCTTCGATATAATCTTTCTTTTCTTGTGCTCCCTTTGTCTCTCTTATCTTCCCCTTTCCCTTTTCCCCAGCGTAGGATAGCCAACAGGACTTCTGCCTGTAAACTTCCCTGCCTTCTCTCACTTAGCGCGATACATTATAGAGCTCGTTACGTAGAAATTCTGGCGTCGGCATTGTCAGTTGTGAGTGAAAAATTATCAGTGACCCTCTACAAAAGGCCCCCATGCTACTGCACCTGTTTTAAGGCCACGCAGTGAGTGCATAGCAAGTTTAAAAACGTTTCATGCACTGTTTGAAGTACGCACTTTAGAAACAGAACCCTTAAAGCCGAAGCTTTAGGGTCCCCTAATATTTGTTCTTCCTTTCACTGTCTGTCAGTTAATATTGTGCCTAGCAAAAAAAAACAAAAAAACAAGCTGCTTAATTTCGACTTTTCCGTCTCCTCTAGATTGTGTTGATCACGACAGGACACAAAGCTTCACACTTTGCATACTTTGCCAAATTTGATGCACGGTCATGTATGCGCCAGGAATGAATGACGGTGCGCAGAGTGGACATTTAAGTGATATCGCGGTGAAACGTTGCTGCATTACATTTGCTTCCGAAGTTCAGTAAATATTTAGTGTTTTCTTTTCAAACAATCAGAATTTATTGTAAAGGAAATTTATTTTGTATTGGCACATCGGGAAACACCTCACAAAGCAAAGGTACTCTACATACATTATTTAGTTTTGCTTGCACATCAGCTACTGAGAATCCACATTGTTTCGCTGAAAGGACAGTAATATAGAAATAAAAGACAAATATTAATTAAACAACGTGTTAGACATTCAAACAGATATTATAAATGCACAATCTCGGTGAACGATCTCATATTTCAAGACAACGAAGTCAACTGTAGAGATTAGGTTGCAAGGAGTTTAATAATCAACATTATATGAATAGCCACCTTGGCGAGGAGACGTTGTTCAAAGCAAACAGCCGAGTGCATTTTATGTTTGTTCTTTTGTTCTTGGAAGAAACAATTGTGCATCCGGTTACAAGGTAAGGAACAGGGGGAAGAAAATTCTATTAAACGAGAAATCGGAGCCCCGAATTTTACCAGCCAGGTCGGAAATCAATCAAGACTTGCGCTTCGAGATCCCTAAACAAAATTTATAGAGAAAAATAAAAGTGTTCGAAGTAAAGCTGTGTCGTTTTAAATTAAAAGGTACCGTATCGTTGTCAGCGCACATTTTCCAGCCCTTTTTTGTCTTTTTGTTTTTTTTTTCTTTATCTGTATGACTTTTCTTTTTTCAGCTACATCGAGTGAACATCAGCTTTCCGCCAATGTTCTGTTAACGCTGAATCTCTATAGATGCTTCAGAAGTTTCAGTGTTGTTCAGGTGATCTTGTTTTATCGGCGCCAATTTCACTTCCCACTAGCAATTATTGCGAAATAAGCACATCAAAGAATACAATGCTTCTGAGAGTTGATAAGACGAAGGCGCTTTTTTCCAGCAAAAGTACCTTTCACTAGCATGCAGGTTTTGGGTTTCGTAGAAGGCAAAAAGCAATGAAATCGTTTTATGGCGCTCTGGTGCAATTGAAATCATTCGAAAGAGCGAAACATAGTAGGACGTATTGTTATTTTCAGGAAAGTAAGAAGGCGGAACGGAATGGCAGCTGGCCGGTGCGAAGACTGGGAACTCATGAGGGAGAAAAGAAATCGAAGAGACAGAAGGAAACGTGAGCTTTTAAACGAGGAAGCAGTTACACGGACGCAATGTGATGTGCGACAATTGTCTGCAAGTCTGTTTGCCTTACATCAAAAAAGCTCAAAACATCGCGTTCAACAGCTTCTATAGTGACCGGCTCTTCTTTACGATGAAAACCAGGAGGACACAGTAATAAAACACGCTGTAGTGGGGAACTCCACATTTATATCGGCCACTTCGGGCTTTTTTCTTTTATATACAAAAAAGAGGGATAGAGTTATATATGTCTGCATCGCATGTATGTCAACCAGTAGCTTTCTATTTTAAGAGCAAAGTTATACCAACGGTGCATAGTATTCGCAGTAGCATTATTGGCTCCAGGCTTTGTGGTCACAGGCACATCAAGATACTACAGGCTGTATTGTAATGCGCTTGAAATGTATGCCATGGCACGTAACTCTTCGTTCATTCCAGCGACGCAGGCGGCGCCACGCAGCTTTCCTTCGAACCTCGCACACGGTGATCAGTCTGCGACGCAGTTCGGTCTCGCGGTATTCATAAGCGATGATTCGTTTTCATTCAAGCATCTATGCGTCTCTTTAGCGAGAGGAAGCGTGGCCTGCAACAAAAGTAGAGGGCCTGACAAGTTTTGCTGCCTGAGAAGCGCATGCACCTCAGCACTATATGGCCTAGAATATATGTATATTTTAGGCACTATATCAGCGCGGTCTCGTGCGCCATTTTGACCTACCACCGCGCCGCCTATAGTCGCTGGAATGATCGAATAACTTCTGGACGTTCCCTCAAGAACAGCAGTGCGTTACGTATTCATTGCACGATAAATATTTAACCTTCGGTCTACCATTTGAAGCGTCACTGCAAGATTTACTTTAGACGAAAATTAAGCGTCTCTTGGAAGCATGCAGTTGCTCACAATCATACCTAAATGGAAATCTGGCGCTGTTGAGTTTCTGATTACAAGGGAATGACGGGATATGTGAGCTTCGAACTTGACTCAGACTTGTATACCTCAAAAACGCGTCTGGCTTCACGTTGAAATGTTTGATTTTTTACTAAAAAAAGCGCGTAATAAGCTATTTTTGTCATAGCACATAAACGTGTTT
The DNA here is from genome assembly GCF_013339725.1 of Rhipicephalus microplus. Taxonomy (NCBI): domain Eukaryota; kingdom Metazoa; phylum Arthropoda; class Arachnida; order Ixodida; family Ixodidae; genus Rhipicephalus; species Rhipicephalus microplus. Next base: position 190,166,837 of record NC_051165.1, on the reverse strand, counting down.
TTTAACAGTAGAACTTTCTTCTACGTTGATGTACAATTTTACGAAGCGTAGGAAGTAACCAACGGCCGCTAAACTTGGCAGCCAGACGACAAATTGAGCGTTCTTTTCGCCTCGTTTATGTAGTCTGTTTCGTTCCTTCGCTGTTTGGTTGTGCCGTCAAGGTGAGTGGACTTTTATTTTAAATAATATTACGCGTGAATGAGATCCGCTTATAAGCGTTTTGTTTTAGAGAATCTTTATTTACGCAGTCGTACTTGCTTTTGAGCCGAAGCCTCGCTCAACATCAACCAACACAAGCTTCGCAGACACATATACCATCATTCCCAGTAGTTGAACATCGCCCCTTAAGAAATTCACGTAGACGTTGGCGTTACACTTCCCTCTAGGTATTTGTGAGAAACACTATGCTTGGAGGCATATCATTGTGCGCTCTCCGTCGTTTTAATGCGATAGGGTGAAAGAGCTCGTGGCGCAGAAAACACGCCGCCAGCGTCAGTTTCATTGGTTGTGATCAAAAAATTGTCTGTGCGTCTGTGACCAAACAATCAAGTTACCGAGAAAGCCGCGGGAGGCCGCTACTTGCCATGCGTGCGTACGCGATCACAGTGAAAAAGCCGCGCATTCGAAGAAAAAAAGTGCTCTAGGTCACGAGGCGTGGTAGTTTCTTAGCTCTGCCACCCCTTTTTGCTTAGCTTCCAGTGCTTTCGTCGAGACGAGAGAAGAGATAATGCAATTTCAGCAGGCGACAAACCTTTGTAACTACCCTCGCACTGGACGAATTCTTAAACTTTTTGCGGCATTGAATTCGTGAGGCAATAAGCTCTTGTAGTGAATTAATTCCATGGTTACTTGAAAAGGTGTTTCAAGACCCCTTTAACGCATTTCGTTCGACAGGTGTCACGACGAAAACGAGCCCAATCGACGATAATAGCGCGCGCTGGTCCAATCTACTGCGTGTGTGTTTGTGTGCGTGCGTGTGTATGTAACAAAACATATGAATAAGTATGCACTTAGCGGCTGAAGGGTGCACTAGGGTCCGGATTTCGCTATCGCGTTCAACTCATAAAGGCGAAGCTTAAGGGTCCCCCCATTTTTTCCTGGTGGCCATGATCGATGAGCGAATGCATTCATTGTGGACACTTGTTGTGATGTGCCACTGTGCTCATTACAAAGCCACGGAAGCCGCAGCTAGTTTTCAGTATGCGCTTGCTCTAGTTCAGTGCAAATAACACTGGCCTGTCCGTACGAGTATTCACTTTTAGGGCTGCAGTGCAACAAATGAAGTCATTGCACTGAAAATACAAAGGAAGAGGGCGGGACATCGGGAATGTTCTTCCTGCACTTGTATATCTCTCCCTCTAACCTCATCGTAGCGAACCGGAGATTCACATCAGCTTAATTTTGCTGCCTTCCTCGTTCTTGTAAGTAACGCTTTCTGTATATAGCTGGTGATGGAAGAAGGTATCCTGAGAAAACATTCCTCAAAGGAAAGTATGTTCGGTCACTGTGCTTCTATAAAGACATTTGTTCTAGATGTTCTAGATTACAGAATAGCGGCGTTGCAAGGACTTTGTCGTATACTGTGCTGGCGGACTTACTGCTAGAAAGACGTGCACATGTGAAAGGTACGAGAGTTCTGGTAGGGCTCCTTTTTACATTAATTGTTCGGGGGAAGACAGCGCCGACGACAAGACGTCGAAATACGAAGATTCGTCCTTTCGCCGTCCTGTGTTTAGCCCTCTTAGTACACTGCACGCGGGGTGCCAATCCGTGCGTCGTACCCTGCAGGAACGCGATGGTGGTCGGCGAGGTACAAAAGGTGATACGGCACATCGAGCGGAGGCAACTCGCGCTGTGGTGGCAGTCCCGAGTCACGCATGCATTCAAGTGAACGGCAGAGAAGTGCCGCCGGCATCCCGTGTCATCGATTAGCGCTGTCACGCGACGCGCTCTTTCCCATCGATCGCGAGCTGCCGTGCTTGGTCGCTCCACTTTCGGTTTCAAAGTACGCCGCTTATCGTACTCGCCTAAATAATATTCTCGCGAACTGTGCAAGCGCCGCCTCGTCCACGGCTGTGTAGAGCGCGTAAGCAGCCAGCCGGAATTGCTCCGCGGGGTGACACCTTGCGGTGGTTGCGGACTCTCACGTGGTCTGCTTATATAAGAAAGAATCGGTTTAGAGAGGGAAAACCGTAGCTTTGACAACAGTACGAAATATAAGCAGTGGTAGCGCATGAAACTACTGAGGGCACTTTAGAAATGGCGTTACGTAAACAGGAAGGAGAAAGTGAAACTCAGATTTTTTTTGGGGGGGCACAAAAAGAAAATGTTTGCCATTTTTATTCGGTGCCTGCTTTGTATGCGCATACGTAGGTGCCTGGCTGGTTCTTCATACTCTGGTTATCTTTTTTAAACAGATGATGACGAAAGAGGCCAGGTCTATCTCGTTATCTATCGTCCGCTTGTTTTAAGCGCATCCATACCCCCAGTAGCGCGTCAGAGCACCCTTTGGAAAGCAGTACTTGTGGATATAACGGTATCATGAAACCTAAAGGCATACATTGGCCACTGGCACCAGTAAAAACAATACACGAGTGAGTACAGAGGACAATATTTTTTATTGAAGGCCCGGCCGCAATGCCGTAATAAATATATATATATATATATATATATATATATATATATATATATATATATATATATATATATATATATATATTGTACAGAAGCCGCCGAACACTGAAGTGGGTCGAACTCTTATGTGCTTTCTAGTGGGTCTGCCCAAAGAGAACGCCGCTCGCGCGGAGACCCCGTGTTTTGGCCGTTACTGTCGCCATTGTGTAGACTCGCTGTGTGCCGGCTAATAAACGCCATAACAAATTGGTGGAGAGTGCTACGATCCCCTTCGATGCGCTTGGAACTACGCTCACGTACGCTGCAATCTACCATGTCCCACGACGCCTCTCAGCAAACGCCTCCTCCCATGCCACCCCCATGTCCCGGTGTCCCCAGGATCCGCGATCCACCCATCTTCACGGGCGCCGATGGCACTGACGTGGAGGACTGGCTCGCCATTTACGAGCGCGTGAGCGTCCCCAACAAATGGGACGAGGACGGCAAGTTGACAAACTTGGTGTTCTACCTTGCGGGCGTTGCAAGTTTGTGGTACACCAACCACGCGTCCGAGTTTGCAACCTGGTCCGGTTTCAAGACTGCTATCACCAACGTTTTTGGCCGCCCTGCCGTTCGCAAGCTGCAAGCCGAGCAGCGCTTACGCGAACGCGCTCAGCAGGCCGGTGAGTCATTCACCAGTTACATTGAAGATGTCCTGGATTTGTGCAAGAAGTCGAACGACAGCATGTCCGAATCAGACAAGATCCGGAACGTCATGAAGGGCATTGACGATGATGCCTTCACGATGCTGCTTGCCAAAAACCCAGGCACAGTAGCTGAGGTCATCACGCTGTGCCAGAGCTACGAGGAGCTCCGCCGGCAGCGTTCGATGACCCGTCGCTCCACACCACGAGATGCAGGGCTTGCAGGCTTGGAAGCGAGCTGTGATCAGGTGGCACTGCTGGCAGATCTCAAGTCCTTCATACGTGAGGAAATCGCGCGGCAGTTCTCTCTCCTGCCCTTTGCCCACCCACCGGCTGCTCAACAATCGGCCACTACCATTCTTCCACCCAACCGCCGAGCGATTGAGCAGGAAATAGCGGAGGTCATGCCTGCGTACCACCCACAACAACTTCCGGCCCCTGCAACCCCAAGTTACTCCCAAGTGGTCGCAAGGCCGCCTCCAGTCGTTCAAGCGCCTGCACCAGTGACTTACGCCGAAGCTGCCGCACGACCTCCGTCCTTTGCAGCGGGTATGCCGGCTGCATATGTTGGCGCAACCCCTCCGCCTCATTTTCAGCCCACCATGCAGCCTTTCCAGACACCGTTCCGGGCGAGACCCACCCCGGCAAACCGATGGCGCACACCCGACAACCGGCCCATCTGCTTTGCTTGCGGTTACGCCGGTCACGTAGCCCGTTATTGCTCTCGACTACAGCCGGCTCCCACTTCTCCTGTTGCTGGCCACCTTAGCCGTTCGTATAACGAGGAACTGCCGTCTGTGCCACTGTCGTCTCGCCCAGGTCCGTCTGCTCGAAAGTCGCCGTCTCCACGACGTCGGTCTCTGTCCCCCATGCGGCCAAGTTCTTCTGCTCATGAGCGGGAAAACTAGTCGTCGCAGTCCCAGAGGCAAGGACTGCGACGCTATCGCATTGTGAAAGCCCTCAGAGCCGCCCATCTAATGTCATCGACGTGCTTGTGGACGGTGTTCATGCATCTGCTCTTATTGACACTGGAGCTGCGGTATCAGTTATGAGCGAAAACCTTTGCCGCTTGCTTCGAAAAGTGACGACGCCGATTTCTGGACTGTTCCTTCGTACCGCTAGCTCACATCGTATTAATCCTACAGCAGGCTGCACAGCTCGCGTTGTCGTTCAGGACGTTCTGTATGTCGCCCAATTCATCATCATTCCTGCATGCTCTCATGACGTCATCTTGGGATGGGATTTTCTCTCCCGCAACGACGCCGTCATTCATTGTGCCGCCACCGAAATTGAACTCTCGCCCTTCTCGCAGTTGACGCCAGAAGACGGTCCCTCGACACTGAACAAGATTCTTGTGAAAGACGATACTATAGTGCCTCCAAGCTCGACGATGGGCGTATCGGTCTACTGCACCGGTCTCTCCGACACAATTGCACTTGTTTCGCCATCCTACCGTGCTTCCAGGAGGAAAGGGTTGCTAGTACCTTTCGCGACCGTGCAAATCACCCAAGGCAACGCCGCTATTTTTGTGACCAACCCATCCCCGTACACTGTTACCTTGGTTCAAGGGGAATGTCTCGGCAGAGTGGACGCAGTCGACGACGCACAAGTCCTGGACGTACCCGAAGACTCGCGTTGTCCCGATTCACGTACCATCAGTGCTGTTTCTACTTCTGACCCATCATCTCCTGATGTATTTGGCCCATTCATTGATCACAACCTTACGTCAGTGCAGCGTTCCCAGCTTCTAGACCTGTTGCAAGAATACCGCTCTTCTTTCGATGTCGGGCGAAGTTCTCTCGGTCGCGCGTCCACTGTTACGCATCGTATTGACACTGGTGCCCATCCACCATTACGGCAACGTCCATACCGCGTGTCGCCTGCTGAACGCCGGCAAATTAACGAGCAGGTTGACGATATGCTCCGACGCGACGTCATTCGGCCCTCGGACAGTCCATGGGCGTCTCCTGTTGTTCTTGTTGCGAAGAAAGATGGTTCTGTGCGGTTCTGTGTGGACTACAGACGGCTCAATAAGATCACTCGCAAGGATGTCTACCCACTGCCGCGCATCGACGACGCAATTGACAGCCTTCACGGAGCCCAATTTTTTCTTCTCTCGATCTGCGCTCGGGGTACTGGCAAGTACCCCTGGCTGATGACGCTCGACCGAAGACTGCCTTCATCACACCCGACGGCTTGTACGAATTCAACGTCATGCCGTTTGGTCTGTGTAATGCACCTGCGACATTTGAGCGCATGATGGACACCGTACTGCGCAACTTGAAATGGCACACGTGCTTGTGTTACCTCGATGACGTTGTTGTCTTCGCTCCAGATTTCTCCACCCATCTCCAACGTCTAAAAGAAGTTTTCGCACGTGTGGGCAATGCCGGCTTGCAACTAAATTTGAAGAAGTGCCGCTTTGCAGCACGCCAACCCACCATCCTAGGGTACGTCGTGTCCAAGGATGGCATTCTTCCTGACCCAGCCAAGCTTCGGGCCGTGGCCGAATTCCCAAAACCTGCGTTCGTCAAAGAACTGCGTAGTTTCGTGGGCCTGTGCTCATACTTCCGACGCTTTATACGAAACTTCGCCACGATTATATCACCGCTGACGAAGCTCCTCGGAAGTAACGGGCCCCTCAATTCGTGGTCGTCAGAGTGCGACAACGCGTTCTTGAAGCTCCGCCACTTGTTGACGTCTCCTCCCATTCTCCGCCACTATGACCCTACGGCCCCAACAGAAGTGCACACGGACGCCAGTGGTGTAGGCCTCGGCGCTGTCCTGGCGCAGCGCAAACCCGGGTTCCCTGATTATGTTGTGGCATATGCAAGCCGTACACTCACAAGAGCCGAGACAAACTACACCGTCACGGAAAAAGAGTGCCTGGCGATCGTCTGGGCTCTTACAAAGTTTCGACCTTATTTGTATGGTCGCCCATTCGATGTCGTCACTGACCATCATGCACTATGCTGGCTGTCATCATTGAAGGATCCCTCAGGCCGCCTCGCCCGTTGGGCTCTTCGCTTACAAGACTACGACATCCGCGTCCTCTACCGCAATGGACGCCAGCATGCTGACGCCGACGCCCTCTCGCGCTCCTCTCTGCCTGAAGCTAACGTGCTCTGTTCAGTATCCTCGGTTGTTGTTTCTGCCATTGATGTTGACATCATCGCTACCGAACAGCGAAAGGATAATTGGATCGCCCAACTGATCGACTTGCTCTCTGATCCGTCCGCAACGCCATCCACGCGTGCCTTGCGTCGTCGAGCTCACCATTTCGCCATTCGTGACGGCCTCCTACACCGACGCAATTACGACGCCGATGGCCGGCAGTGGCTACTCGTGATACCGCGCAGTCTGCGGTCGGAGATATGTGAATCCTTCCATTCTGATCCACAGTGCGCGCACTCTGGGGTATTCGAAACCTACCATCGCATTAGACAACGCTACTTCTGGCGCGGGATGTACCGCTACGTCCAGCAGTTCGTTCGCTCCTGTCTCGCTTGCCAACGCCGCAAACCGTCCGCACACATGTCACCAGCCGGTCTGCAACCGCTACCTTGCCCTGACCGTCCATTTGGGCGCATAGGTATCGATTTGTACGGACCACTTCCTCTGACGTCCACTGGCAACCGCTGGGCCATCGTCGCCGTAGATCATTTAACGCGATACGCCGAAACCGCCGCTCTCCCTGCGGCTACTGCGCGTGATGTTGCGTCCTTTCTACTACATCGATTTATATTGCGCCACGGTCCACCCCAGGAGCTTCTCAGCGATCGAGGCCGTGTCTTCTTGTCAGAAGTCGTCGATGCCATTCTCACTGAGTGCCATTCTGTCCACCGCAAAACTACTGCTTACCACCCGCAGACGAATGGTCTGACCGAACGCTTTAACCGCACCCTCGGCGACATGCTGTCGATGTACGTCGCCGCCAACCACACGAATTGGGATACCATACTGCCCTTCGTCACTTACGCCTACAACACCGCCCCTCAGAGCACGACTGGTTTTTCACCTTTCTTTTGCTGTACGGAAGGCACCCGTCACACACCATCGACACGATACTCCCGTACACGCCGGATCCATCTGAGTGTACACCTATTTCCGAGACCGCCAGGCTTGCTGAAGAGTGTCGCGAGCTTGCCAAGACTTTTACGACGCATGAGCAAGAGCGGCAGAAGAGTATTCGTGATGGCTCCGCCACTTCTGAGCCCACCTTCCTTCCTGGTTCCCTTGTATGGCTCTCAATCCCGACCTCTGTAGCTGGCCTTTCTTCCAAACTACTCCCGAAATATGAAGGTCCCTACCGTGTGATCGAGCGCACATCTCCGGTCAACTATCTTATCGAGCCAATTGAACAATCTTCGGACATGCGCCGCCGCGGGCGCGACATAGTCAACGTGGAGCGTCTGAAGGCTTACTATGACCCGCTCGTAGTGACAAGCTGTTAGGTCGCCAGGCGGCTCCCTCTTCGACCCCGGGGTAATTGTACAGAAGCCGCCGAACACTGAAGTGGGTCGAACTCTTATGTGCTTTCTAGTGGGTCTGCCCAAAGAGAACGCCGCTCGCGCGGAGACCCCGTGTTTTGGCCGTTACTGTCGCCATTGTGTAGACTCGCTGTGTGCCGGCTAATAAACGCCATAACAATATATATATATATATATATATATATATATATATATATATATATATATATATATATATATATATATATATATTGCAATGAGCGCGTTCACGCATAAACGCTTGTTAATATTGAAGAAGCGTTAGCCGCAGCAAGCTGGTGCAGGCAGGAACCCAGCAAGCACGAGCCACACACGGACGTCAACGTCTTCTTTCACGCTAGCACAGAGCTGGCGCCACTATGCTCCGGTACAATTACTCTCCGCGCAAAAAGGAGTCAACCTGGCGACCTAGGGAAATGACATGATAGGGGGGTCATAGCACGGTTTAAGGCGTGAAACGTGTACTGTATCACGCCCAGCACAGCGTCGGTCCAAAGGTGGATCAATGGGACCAACTTCATAGTTGACAAAAGATGTTTGTCGCACCACATGGAGGGGCTATGGCATGTGGACGAAAGCTTCGGGGAAAGACCGGGAGGGGTAGATGAAACCCAGAGCCAAACCAACATTCCTGTATATATATATATATATATATATATATATATATATATATATATATATATATATATATATATATATATATATATATATATATGTTATACAACGATGCTCGAGTGTTCGCAAACAGCATGCCTTCGTCTTCAGAGGCAAAACGAACAGAAAAGTGTGTATCACTTGTAGGCATTGCCATTACAAAACAGTCGCAAACAACCGCATAGGTTGCTTCAGTGAAAGCTCCCAATTTCAGCTATTGCTTTCGACTGGCACATCTTAACACCTCATTTTTTATTTTATTACGACATACAGCGGTCAAGCTGAGGACAGAAGATAATGCAATTTTGCAAGAAGATAATGGAGTTTACGTCCCAAGCGCAGTTGGAGTCTGCTTGATTCCACTGACGTGTGTGAATGTTTGTGTCGTCCAAACCGGCAGATGCGTAAATGACCTCCTCTGAGAGCACCAAAATAACGTGCACAATGTTGTACAAGGGAACCTTGGCATCCATTGCCAGGACTGTTGTTGCACCCCCCTCCTTATTCAGTGCTCTATATTGGAAAGGCATAGAAATCGGCGTACCCGCAAAATTATTGAACCGGAAAAAACACACTTTCAAGGTGATAACTGTGTAAGCCCCCCCCCCCCCTTCCACCGCCATCTGTTGCTTTATCACAGTTGAAACGTGATTATCTGGCTGGGCTTTGAGGCAATCGAGGGCATGTCACACGTGTTTTGATGCTGCCGCTTTGATTACGATTATCTTTTATCTTTCTGCTCTGTATCATCCTTTTCGACGCAAATGTTTCTCTACTCTGGGAAATAAAGTTAGTTGAAAGTCAGCGCTCTTTCTGTATAAGATGCTCATTTTTTTTCCTATGTTCGGACACTAAAAAACTTGCGAATATGACCACACACCAACTAGCCGAAGCTTCCACTCTTGTCGAAAGTTTGGGCTGTCTGTTTGTGTATGTGTGTGTGCACTATTCAGTTACCGGGTCATTGCTAAAGCACTTGCTGAACTCCCAGCCATGTGGCAGTGGTGGCTACGTTGATTCTTGTTAACATTGTCGATCCAAAAGCCAATAGTACGCATATCTGAGGCGCAGCATCAATTTGAATGTGTTATTGTGGTGTATTCCTTTACTAGCACATACATAGATAAGCAATTCCAAAGACTCTAGTGTTCCTTAGTCTGCGCTGAAAATCCGACGCTATGCACGAAACAAGGCCGGCAGATGACTATCATCTTTCGACATGTGCAGCAAAGCACGTAGATATGCGGTAATTTTTTTCCCTTTCATATGTTACACTCGCTACGCCATCCTAAATGGCAGTGTGGTGTTCAAATAAATGAAATCGAATTGCGCTGTCACATATTCTTTACAATGACCTTAGTTGTTTAAGCGTAATTTTTTTCTTTGCCTCCTCTCTACCTCCATGCTCCAATAGGGCGGGCTGGACTCGTCTCGCATCACATCTGCGTAAGTGCTTGTCTGTCAAAAACTGTTTGCGCCCTGCACTTCAAGATTGTTCGCACACAAGACTTCTTCTGTAATATACGCGGAATTGTGACCATCTATGCGGTCATTCCCAGATATTTGTCTTCCTTTTTACTGACCCTCTCAGAGTTCCTGCTATCGCGCCTAGACCACCTCTTCAAGGAGTTGTTATTTTGTTTTTAACGCTATTTTAGCCATTTATTATGTGGAAAACACCTTAAAAGATAGGCTTGGCGGTGTGTCATGGTTCATCATAAAAATGGGCGTGTGCCAGAATCCTACTACTCGCTACCGGTTCAGTACGCATTCAGTGGGTAACAGTTATACAACTCACGGCGGTATTGGAGCACTATTCCCTACACGATCCCCCATTTTTCTCTTCTAGTATTTACCCTATTTGTTATAGTATGCTTTCCGCTGCCAGAGTTTATCTGTATTTGTGTGGACGAAATTGTGGTCGATGATAGCCATACTGCTTCCGATAGTTTTCCCCCAGCCTCTGATTTCTTCATTTCACGCTTTGTTTCATCTTCACGGCCAGCGCAGTTTATCGCCTGAATTCGGGCTGCCTTATTACGGCTTTGCATTCTGTTTTGGCTGATCATTTCAAAAGCTCGAAATCTCTGCTTACCTCTTCTCACTTTTTTTTCTTCTTCAAATTGATTCTCGTTCGCATTGAGTTAAACGTACGAGCTACCATACCCACCATCTCTCGTCGTTTTGGAACTCCGAACAGAAGTTCTAATGCCGCGTGACCAGCGCTTCCTTTGTCTTTTCCGCCACCTCGCAAATGGAATCTGAATCGCACCTAACTCTGCTTTCGCGACACATCCTTTTTACCACCTCTGTTCCTCTCCAGCCACAAACAAGGAAATACAGAACGATTTTCCGCACCCCCCGTTTCACAGGTAAAAACAATCTCTTCTTGTTTCTCATGACAACGAAAGCGACGAAGAAGAGATCCTAGGTTTTTCTTCTTTTTTTGTTGTTGTTGTTGGCTGCTTCGATTTGTGGCGGCATAACTTCACCCTGCTCAATCTGCGTCGTGGCTTTAAGCGCCGTTTCTGTCTCGCTGCTCCGGAGATCGCTTCCATTCTCCCGATTCGCACATTGAAAAATAAAAAGGGGGGATTCAGTTTAAAATTGCCTGAGTGAGTAATGAAAAGGATAAACTATTTGATAGCAAAGGATTACCGCGACACAGTCGGGGCCCCCTTTTCTTACGTTGATCGGCCAATTCCGTTGAAAGCGGCGCGCGTAATTATTTATTTTTTCTGTAGCTATCCCATTAGTGGGTGTATATTTATTACAGCCTTCTAGTTTGCTCTCGCATGAGGCACCAAACTCACTGCCAGTTACTTGCCAGCATAAAAAAAAAACTGGCAGACTTGGTGCTTTTAGGTTGTATACGAGGGACTATTGGTCAGCTGCCAGCTCGTAATATGTTCACGTGCTACGTGACACCATACAGGCTCATAAAAGTGCCACACTCGCCGCCAGGGCTACTGGTGGCACTGGCTTCCACTCCTACGTTCAAATTCACATATATACCCATTAAAGTGGCTGGGGGAATAGCCGCCGTGGTAGCTCAGTGCTACAGCATCGAACGCGTTATTCGAAGATCGCAGGTTCGGATCCTGCCCACGGCAAGTTATCTTTTCACCCACTTTTTAACTGCGAAGCATTTGTTAGCGAACTTCGGCGACTTTGAGCGTATCTATCTATCTATCTATCTATCTATCTATCTATCTATCTATCTATCTATCTATCTATCTATCTATCTATCTATCTATCTATCTATCTATCTATCTATCTGTCTGTCTATCTAGCCGCCTATGACTTTTAGCTCTCCTGGCCGTTTCAATAATGGTATTGATACCAAACTTGGTATGGCATAATATGACTGTACGACGATCATATTTGACTATTCATAATGTGAAAATATTAATATGTACGTCATGAATGTCATGATTTACATTTCATGGTCCTGCAGCTCTTGCGGTGGTTTCGTTCACATGGCATGTTGCAAAACTGGTATGGTATGAGATGATTGCATGGCTAACGCAAATGACAAATCCTGACATGAGAATCATGACATGCGTGTAATGTAACAACACGACTACATGCGACGCTCATGGTGCGCTGGCGGCTGTTTCGCTAGCTTCACTTATACCAAATTTGGTAGTACGGGACGTGAATGGATGACGAAGGTATGATACTGGTGCAAACATGATAAACATGAGATGCGTGTCACGTAACAAGACTACGTGATACGCTCGCGGCTGTTTGACTAGCTTCACATGTATCAAACTCGGTATTACGCGACACGAACGGACGACATAGGTAAATGACACATCCAAACATGATAATCACGACATGCGTGTTATGTCACAACATGACTTCATGCCACACTGATGATGCGCTCGCGACCGTTTCGCTTGCTTCCCATATGCCAAATATGGTATTACGTGATGCCAATCGATGACGAAGGTATGTGACTGGTGCATACATGATAATCATGAGATGCGTGTCATGTGAGAACATGACTACATGACACTGTCAAGGCGCCAATACATTTCGACGTGACCCGGTGTACATGCTCGCCGGCATTCATTTCCTCGCGTGACGCTGGCGTTGCCACGCCAGGCGCCGATCCTGCCATATACTCGCAGGCGCGCGCCGCGCTGCGTTTCTCTGACGCATGCGCGTTTCAGTGCGCCCGGCGTCACTCCATCATGAAAAGAGGGAGACGCAGTGTTGCCTGTGTAACGCATCGGCACGAAATGCCGCATGTCGCATTTCGCGCCGGTTTTCGTGAGGCCGTGCCGACGAACGCTGGTCGCGCCGGTCGCGCCAGGTGTAAGATTACAGTGCTCGTGATTTGCTAACGTAGCGTCGCTGTGCCCAGCGTGCGCGCGCGTCAACGCTACATTGGAGTATATTGAGCCCTTCATGATGCGCTCGCTGCCGTTTTGGTAGCTCCACTTAAGCCAAACTTGGTGTTACGTGACGTCGGTTGATGACCAAATATATTACTGGTGCAAACGTGATAATCTTTACTTGCTTGTCATGTAAGAACATGACAACATACCACACTCATAGCGTGCTGGCAGCCGTTTCGCCAGCTCCACATATACTAAGTTTGGTGTCACGTGACGTGAATGGATGAAGAAGGTAGATGACACATCCAAACATGCTAACATGACACGGAAGTCATGAACGGCATCATTTACCTCCACCTCGTATCGTTGTGGTGATCTTAAAGTGACATATCTAACTTTCTCATTCCTGCTTCGCATATCATTGATTTGCACTGTACGTGGGATCTGTCAATTTTCTCTCTTCACATTAAGATTAAATTTGGTGTAAGAACTTTTCCTATGCTTTGCTTGGAATTATTGTCTGTTAGATCTCATTAATATTAGGTCAAAACACAGAAAAACGAGCCCTTAAGTATCCAAGTATTTCCCATATATATATATATATATATATATATATATATATATATATATATATATATATATATATATATATATATATATAATATGAGATATAACAGACAGTAATGCCAAGGAATGTACAAGGGAAGTTATGAAAACCAATGTAATGTAAATAAGAAGAAAGAAAAGTGGATGAGGGAGGGCCGCTGTGATAGCTCAGTGGTTAGAGCATCGAACGCGTAATTCGAAGGTCGTAGGTTCGATTCCTGCTCAAAGTTGGTAATTTTTTCATCCACTTTTCTTTCTTCTTATTTACATTACATTGGTTTTCATAACTTCCCCTGTACATTCCTTGGCATTACTGTCTGTTATATCTCATTAATATTGTGTTAAAACACGGAAAAACGAGCCCTTAGGTATACACTTCTTTCCCTTATTTCATTGAACGAGGGTCTCGTACTGGCAGACTTGGTGTGTTTAGGTTGTATAAGAGGGACAATTAATCAGCTGCCCGCTCATAATAAGTTCACGTGCTACGTGACGCCAAACATGCGCATAAGAGTGTTTTCACACTCGTTGTTTGGCCTATAGATGGCGCTGACTGTCGCTCCTACTTCTAAATTCACAGATAAACCCAAAAAAGTGGATGGAGGGAGGGCCGCTGTGATAGCTCAGTGGTTAGAGCATCGAACGCGTAATTCGAAGGTCGTAGGTTCGATTCCTGCTCACAGTTGGTAATTTTTTCATCCACTTTTCTTTCTTCTTATTTACATTACATTGGTTTTCATAACTTCCCCTGTACATTCCTTGGCATTACTGTCTGTTATATCTCATTAATATTGTGTTAAAACACGGAAAAACGAGCCCTTAGGTATACACTTCTTTCCCTTATATATATATATATATATATATATATATATATATATATATATGAGTGTGTGTGTGTGTGTTTTAGTTACTATTACGGAATATGTGAAGCTTACGACAGAACAATGGTCACATTACGTTGACTGCGTCACAGATGACATTGGCAAACAGACCAATGGTCTTGTTTTACACTGCATATCGGTTCCTACTTTATATAGACACAAAAAAGCGGTGCCTGCGCGCCTCTTTCAAGCTTTATATAGGCACGTACCTTCGCAGCAAGCTGATCAGTTTGACCCCCTATCCGGCAGTTCGCGCAGAGTCACGACGTTTGAATGCCAGTGAAAACAGGGACGAGTCTTTGAAGTGCACATACGAATTTGGCCATTGCAAGTAATACAATAGCACATCTAGTTAACACAAGTACACCTCAGCGGTGGAGCATTCCGCACTACTGGGTGAAAACAGAGCATTGACTAAATAGCAAGCACAGTCTAGGGAGTTATAACTGCTCATCTCACCTCGCGTGGCTTTTGCACTCTGGTCCTGGGCGGTAGTTCGCAATCAATGGCCAGGACTGTCTGACAGTGGCGGTGCTCACGGCTTGGTGAGATGTAGCCTGCCGCACGTGCCAAGACACCGAGGCCTGTGAGAAAACAACGCGCGTTCAAGAGGAGTTCTCTTTTTAAATGGGAGACCTCGGCTGCAGATTCACCGTAGGGCGCGAAGTGCTGTGGTTGCAAAATGCCCTCGCCCCTCACGCCTCTTCGCACGTAATCTTATCGTGAGCCGAGACAACGCGACTAGGTTGCGCACGCAACATCGCAACTGTTCTAAAAAAAGAAATAAATGAATTACAGAATACAACGCATCGTTCAAATGGTAGTGTGAGACTCTCGTCAGTAGATAGAGAAGCAGACATGATATAAAGTGGCGCGCGCACAGAATGGGACAAAGAATCCGCTACGTGAAAGCGGTGTATACAGCCCGAAACTGTAATTGCACGGTAGGTATTGAGAAAGAAGAACAGAGCCAGCGAACATGCTTCGCGCGGGATCCGAACGGCGCACGGAAGAAATGGTGCCACGCCGGCGTAAATTATAAAAGCGCGCAGCCAGCGCTGTACAATGCTCGGGGCGAAGGAGGTGCGATGGGCGGGGTGCCCGAAAGGAGCGCGCCGGTGTAGCGGCGGCGGCAGCTAGCTTCGCCCGGTTGTCTGACTGGGCCTTGAAATATTCACGGCGCCTTCTTGCGCGGAAGCAGCGCTGTGAGCGCAAGCGTTGCTCCCGCCTCGGCGCACCACACACGAGGCACGGCGTTCGGAGTGTTTTATTTACGCGCCTGATAAATAGAGAGATTCCCCGGCAGCGCGTGCTCCTTGCAGCGACCGGGCGGATGACTCTCCCAGTCCGGTTAGTTAACTCCATCATTCGACAAAGCATCCACTCACCGCAGCGCCTCTCGGGTCCAAACCACGGCGGCGGTCGTCAGGGGTGTTATATAGCCCTCACTTCCTGCTATGTTGCGCCCTTCTCGTTTCATCTGGTTGCGCGATGTCCATGTTTTTTTATATATACATGTATCTTGTTACATCTTTACAAATTAGTTCGTTTGTTTCTTGTCTACGTCCCACTTCCGCACACACACCTACATGTTACGCCCGAGTGAACGAGTGGCATTTGCTTCTATCTTTCTTCTGCGATTCCGGAGGCAGTGACGTACCATCTCCATTTCCGACCGTGACACTAGATCGCGCAGTGTCATGTCCTCGACATTTACACCTTTGCATTGTAAGGATCTCACATAATGGTGGCAGCACTATAAGCGATAAACCAGCCGTATGGTCAGTTTAGTTTTACTGGATTTATAGATTGTGACTAAATGACCCAAGGACGCTTCGCGACTGCAAAAAATTATCTCTTTCGCTCGATATACACAAAATGAAATAAGTTTTTTTATATTGTGATAAATGAGAACAAGGTGCAATGTGAGATAATAAAAAATACACTAACTTTCACAAAAGGAAACCATGTGGGGATGCGAAGCAGCGCTTATGTTCTTGATTCCATTGCTGTTCTATTTGTATGTTCCCGTGTCTGTTTCATTTGTGTGTGGAGTTGTTGTGTTTGTATACTGTCTCTGTATATATTCTATCTGGTTCCCGTATACCCACCAACAGATTAATAAAATAGAGGCGGTTCAAAGAAAGGCAATAAGGTTTATTTTTAGCAAGTATAGACTGACAGACTCACCGACGCACCTACTCAATAAAGCTGGCATTTTAACACTACAAAACCGAACAAAACTAACAAGACTAAAACTAATGTTTCAACTACTCCACAACATAACACAAATAGATACTTCAAGGTATCTATCTTTTTCTCGCGGCAGAACAACCCGTCATAATCATTCCCATACTCTTGTAGAATATGCTTTTACCACTAATTGGTTTATATACTTATTTTTCCCTCTAACCATTAAAGATTGGAACTCGCTGAAGGGAGGCGGCTGGAGTGAGACGCTGTGCGGACGTGTTTCGCATGAGCTCCGGCCCGGTGACCGACTATCGGCGGACGCGCTTTTTTTCTGGACTTGCTGTCAGTGGGCTCGTCTGCAGGAGGTTGCCCTGTACCTACGGACACCACTCGTTTCGGCAAGTTTGTCCCCGTTTTTGGAGTTTCCGAGATTTTCCTATCAACCCCGCGGTGGCAAGGCTAGGCCTATCTCCTAGGCCAAGCCTGGCCTGGGCCGCGTCGCCCGGCGTCTGACTTGCGCCCGGTGACCGTGGGCCTTGTTGGGCTGAAGATGGAGTACTACGTCGAAGGGGAGACTATAACACCCGAAGATTTTGAAGCGGGAGAGTGGGCTCCAGTGCTGAAGGCACAGGACCGATTTAAGAAGACTCGGCATGGCGACAACGCCAAGAGTAAGCCTTGCGAGACGCAGGCCGGCAGCGACGGGCGCAAGACGCACGGAGCGCAGCAAGTCAAGCGGGGGAAAGCGCCGGTATGGAAGAAACGCGGACCGTTTCTCAAGTTGCCAGCCACGGATTTCAAGATTGTGTACAGGCCCCAGAACTGGGACTTGAGTGTTGTGACAGCGAGAGAACTCGGATGTGCACTGAGAGCAGCAGCGCGTCTAACGAGTGCGATTGCCGCGGAAGAAGACATTGTGCGGGTTAATGGCACAAACAACACGTTGACGGTGAGCACACCGTGCATAAATCGCACTGGGGCATATGCGACTGTGAAGACGCTCAAGCTGGGTGATCGTGACCTGCCGGTTTCGGCGTTCGTGGCACCGTTGGAGAACTCCGTGCGGGGAGTGATTTATAATGCTTATGATGGATGCCCAGTGGAAGAAGTTCGGGCGGGATTCCTGAAGAAGAATGAAGGCATAGACATTCTGGACGCGAGACCTCTGGGAAAGTCAAAGGCGATTCAGATTACGTTCGGGGGAAAACGCATACCCCGGCAGATTACTTACTGGAACTGTCTGTACGCTGTGATTCCGTACAGAAATTTAGTCGAGACCTGCTACAACTGCAGACGAGTTGGACATCGAGCGGACGTTTGCTATCGTCCGAAGAGCAACCTATGTCACCGTTGCGGGAAGGACCATCCTGCCCCGCCAGAAGGAGAGCCACCTACGTGCACGCCGGTCTGCATCGTGTGCCATGGTGCGCATCACACAGGGAGCCGGAACTGCAAGTTTCGCCTGGCTCGCAAGCCACCGACAGGCCGGCAGCAGAGCATCGAAAGAGAGAGCGAAGCTGGCAACGATAAGCGTTCTTCGAGGGCCACGGAGCGGTCACCGAGGGGTAAAGAAGGCAGAAGCAAAAGCAGGGACCGGTCGAGTTCCTTCCCGCCATTGCCAGGGTGCGGGGGCGGCCAAGATGGTGGACGAGCATCCAGTACCAACAGCTGCGCACGCGACACCAACAAAAAGGTGAGCTTGTCAAGCACGGCCTCCCAGAACGAAACCGCTCGAGAGAGGGAGTTAGCAGCGCTGGTTCAGCGACAGGGAGACTTGATTAAAAGAATGGAAAACAGAATTGCAGAGATGGAACGCGCACTTAGAAACGACCAACGGCAGGGGACACAGACACCAGCAGTGCAAGGCCTACAGAAAGCGACGCAAGAGGCGTCTGCTCGCGTACAGGAGAGTGCAGCTATGGAAGTGGAGAATCGGGGGACAGTGAAGAGACCACTGCCGGGGGATGAGGTAGCTAACGCAAAACGATTAGCCGAAACGTCACCAGTAGACATGCCACAGCCTGTTTTTAAGGTCATTAGTCTTAAGTCGGATGTAACAACACTTGCGGATAAAGTAGGCAAACAAGGGAAAAGACAGGATAGGTTGGAGGCTCGAGTAGAAAAGATCAAAGCCAGATTAGACACAAAAGAGGAGCGTCTCGGCATGCTCTCCACTGAATTTAAGGATTCCCAAACCCAGGTCATGGGCATGTTTCAGCAGCTTCATACTCTATTGGAGGCAAGACTGCCTCCCGTGGGTGGCCAAGTGCCATTAGTCAACCTGGTGCCTCATCATGGCGCCTCGCCAGCAATTTGAGGTTTGGCAGTGGAACTGCAGGGGCTTTCGTCAAAAGCGGGGTAACCTGCAGTTGCACGTACAAAATCTGGACAGTAAACCAGACATAATAGCCTTACAGGAGGCTAGTGGTTCCGTAAAATTACCTGGATTTAAGGCATTTACAGCGCCAGGAACTGATTCAAGGGGCGTATCACGCGTCTTCACAGCCGTGCTAGTCCATCGCAACATCACTGTCATTCAGCATTCCGTAGATAGCAGCAGGGAAGACTATGTCTTGCTTGAGATTTTGCCTAAACGAAAGTATGAGAAGAGTCTGTTTTTACTTAATGTGTATAGTTCTCCAAAAGATAAAGGATTGGGCTTGCCACAACTCCTGATTCAAACTCAACGGTTAGCAGCTCGCGCTCCGCTTATAGTGGTAGGAGATTTCAATGTGCCTCACCCGGAGTGGGGTTATATTCGAGCCAGCCCAAAGGGCAATCGGCTTTGGCAAGTTGCCCGGGATCTGCGATGGACGCTGTTAAACAATCCACAAGATCATACGAGGATAGGCAACAGCATAAGCATGGATACCTCCCCAGACCTTACGTTTTTCAGAGGCATCAGTAATGCAAAGTGGATTAACACGAGACAAGCCCTAGGAAGTGATCACTATATCCTTTCCACGACGTTCAGCGCTGCGAAGCATAAAGACAAAGTGAGGGGGCATAGAATTACAGATTGGGACAGATTTAGGAAAAACAGAGCAGGCACTGTAAACGGGAAAATTAATGACCTAAATGCATGGGTACAGGCGCTCAAGGAGGATGTAAGTAATACCACGGTAGAAGTGCCAGTCGAGCAGGAGGAGTTTACCGCTGACTCGAGACTATTACACATGTGGGAAGCGCACGCGAGTCTCTTGAGAAGGTGGAAGAAGCAAAAACATAATGGCGTCCTTCGCAGAAGGACTGCCAAGTTAGAACGTAAAATCGAAAATTATACAATTGAGTTGCAAGCCAAGCAGTGGGGCCAGATTTGTGATCGCATGAATGGACAGTTTGGATGCAAAAAGACATGGCAGCTGTTAAGGCATCTTTTGGATCCGGCAGCAACAAAATCGGCGCAACGGGGGCAAATGACTCGGTTAATGCATCAATATAAAGGCACAATTGGAGAGTTTATACAGGAACTCCGGAATCGGTACATAACTGATGGAGTAGACGGTTGCTTACCACACTACTCGGGGGTGGAAAACTCAGACCTAGATGAAGAGTTCACAATTGCGGAGGTGGAGTTTGCCATGGGGCAGCTGCGTACTACGTCTGCCGCAGGTCCGGATGGAGTTACTAATAAAATGCTGAGAAACCTAGATTTCAAATCGGTCGGGGCGATCACTGACTTGATAAATGAGTATTGGGTGGCCGGGGAGATCCCAGCACAATGGAAGCATGCTAGGATTATATTTATTCCGAAGCCAGGCAAGAAACTCTGCTTGGGAAAACCTGCGCCCCATATCGCTGACATCATGCGTGGGCAAATTGATGGAGCACGTGGTTCTCAACAGGCTTCAGAATTATGCAGAGGACAAGGCCATCTTTCCCCCAACTATGATAGGTTTCAGGGCCAATTTGTCCACACAGGATGTCATGATACAGTTAAAACATGATGTAGTCAATCCCGGGCATGGCACGGGCACCAAAGCTGTATTGGGGCTTGACCTGAATAAAGCTTTCGACAATGTTTCGCATGAGGCAATATTGAATAACCTATCGAAAATCGGCCCAGGGGTCAGGACATTTCGCTACATCAGATCATTCTTGGAGGGCCGAACAGCAGAAATTTCAATAGGAGATATCAAATCGGACTCATTCGCGTTGGGAGGCAAAGGGACGCCGCAGGGTTCAGTTTTGTCACCGTTTCTGTTTAACATCGCTTTAATTAAAATACCGCCGAGGCTGGAGGAGATACCGGGACTCAAACACACATTTTATGCAGATGATATTACTCTATGGGTAACCAGGGGTAGTGACGCGCATCTGGAAGAAACACTGCAACAGGCAGTTAATATTGTCGAAGAGTTGGCAGGGGAGGCGGGACTTTCATGCTCTCAGCCAAAGTCCGGGCTCTTTGTGGTTCGGGACAAACCCAGAGGGCTACATGCAAGACACTATATTCCGCCACCGCCGTTAGAAGTAAAGGTAGGGGGTAGGCCGGTAGCTGAAGCTCAAACGATTAGAATTCTTGGCCTATATCTGCAAACTAACAGGAAGAATAGGGTGGCCCTTGAAAAACTTAAGACCACGGTCAATGCTACTGTCAGGCTAATCAGAAGAATCGCTAACCGTAAAAGCGGGGTTAAAGAAAAAGAACTCTGTAAGCTGGTACAGGCGTTTGTGCTCAGCAGGATTACTTACGCGACACCTTATATGAAGTTGGATGCCGCAGAAAAAGGTAAGGTCGAGGCTATGATCCGGCAAGCTTACAAGGCAGCGCTTGGGTTGCCTAACAAGGCGCCTACAGAAAGGCTGT
The DNA here is from genome assembly GCF_013339725.1 of Rhipicephalus microplus. Taxonomy (NCBI): domain Eukaryota; kingdom Metazoa; phylum Arthropoda; class Arachnida; order Ixodida; family Ixodidae; genus Rhipicephalus; species Rhipicephalus microplus. The sequence goes on along the minus strand of NC_051165.1, from coordinate 190,145,522 downwards.
TAAAACTAGGGGTACACAACACCCTGGATGAATTATGGGAGGCGCATCTGGTGATGCAGCACGCTAGGCTTTCGACAACCAAAGCGGGCAGGATTATATTGGAAAGGATTGGCATTGGAGCAGAGGCTCCCACTGGGGACACTAAAATTCAGGTGCGGCGAGAGTTACATAAGGCCCTGTACATAAAACCTTTGCCCAAAAATATGCATCCGATTCACCATACGCAGCGCAGGCAGGCAAGAGCCAGAGCTTTACACGTTGAGTACGGCGAGTACAAAGCGGCAGTCTATACAGATGTTGATGAATATAAGGACAAAGACGCTTTTGTGATTGTGGTGGTGGACAGGCGGGGGCGCTTGATCGCTTCTGGATCGGTCAAAACCCGCTCCTCGGAAACTGCAGAGGAAGCGGCAATAGCGCTAGCTATAACTAATTCGCAGTCAGATTTGATTTTCAGTGATTCAAAGACAGCCATCCGAAATCTGGCGAGGGGCAGAATATCGGCGACCGCTGCACAATTTCTGCATAGGGCCACGGGACGAGAAATTAGAGAAATAGAAATTGTCTGGGTACCAGCACACTCTGGGAACCCTGGGAACGAGGCGGCTCACCTGAATGCTCGAGGTTTCGTCAGCCAGGTAGGTGAGCCGCCAGTTCCGGGGAGGTCCGCGAGAGATGGGCTGGTGTCCTTTCATGACATAACGAATCATTATAAACTAGAGCGGAGGTTTTATCCACCCCCGCACAAGCGGTTGACTAAGGCGCAGGAATGCGTTTGGAGAAAACTGCAGACGCGATCTTTTCCCAACCCTTACGTGTTGAACAAAATGTACCCGGAGGAGATTAAGCCGCAATGCAAATGGTGTCAGGCTGTGGCAACATATGATCACATACTTTGGGAATGTAGCATAGTGCCGCCGCCGATGGATATTATGCGTGATCCATCTCTTGAGCACTGGAAGGCCGTGTTGACCAGCTCAGACCCAGTCGTCCAGTTAAGGGTCGTGGAGTGGGCCACACAGGTCGCCGCCAACCTTGGGTTGATGGCCATCTAACACGGAATCATCCTCAGTTGCTTTCTGACGAAATAAAGTTTTTCCATCCATCCATGGAACCCGCTGAAACCCACCTTAAGCACTGAATCATCCATAAACTTGTTTACAGCTGCGATTGAAAGCGAATTGCTTGCCTCGCAAATCGCACTAACGACATCACATCATCAATAAACCCAATAAACGATGAGTCAGTGTCATATTGCTCCTACAAAAGTTTTGTTGCTTATGATCGTTATACTTCAAGTGACATGTTTTTTCATTAGTTTATTGTTCATAAAATCCTTTGGATAAGTTGTTCAATAAAAATGCCTACTTGTTGTCCCTACCCCATGTTACAAATGCATGCGTTATCTTTTCGCGGTCATTTTTAACGATAACCTAGTTCATTGTTTTGCTATTACTAAAATTGTTTGATTGCTTGTTCTTTAATGGCAATGTATAACCTATGATTTGCATGTCATTTTGTAATTCCGGCTTTTTTGTGTTTTCTATTATTATGAGTCCGTCTAAACAAATATTCGTTTTCATATGCCTTCCCTGCTATAATCTCTGATGGGATTGGCAGTACCGTTAAATAAATAAATAAATATTGTGTGTCGAATATGTTAACCCCCCCCCCCCCCCCTCTCCGAATTGCTTTTATTACCGTGTGCGTATTCATCGCACCGCAGCGATTGTTGTAGTAGTCTCGAACGCCTCGATGTCCTGGCAGCAGGCTCGCATTGCCTAGTCGCTTCGGGCATTGCGGCTCGGCGTTTCTGTTCCCTTTCGGCTTAACGTTGCCTCACCGTCGCGGAGTCCTCGTCTCTGCGTTTCCGTTTGATTCGCCTTTGCGTTGGCTCGCAGCCTCTGGGTGTTCAGCTCGATGTTTCCGTTGAGTTTGGGCTTCACGTTGCCTCGCAGCTTCGATATTCGCTTGGCGGCGTTGCCGTTTACGTCCCAAGCTCTTCTGCTCAGCGGTGCTGCTTACGCTGCTTGGGCTACTTACGCTAATGCTTTCACAGCTCGCGTTGCTGTCACAAGTTTTGTTACCTATTCCACTACTACTGGCGCCAACTCTCACTACAATAGCGCTGTTGCGAAGGAGCGTGCAATGGGAGCGCGCGCGCGCCGCATTATATACGAGCGCACAGCTCTGGCGGACAGAGAGAAATCGGAGAGGAGAAACGAGGTATAGGCAGCGCTCGCCCGGCCTTCACTGGAAGAGGAGGAGAGGGGCAGAGTTGGTTCATGCGCAGAGGGAAAGCAGGCACGTGAGCGAAGCGTAGAATTTCCTAGAATTAACTAGACGGGACTCTGGCGCTGCGATCATTAAGCGACCAAGGGAATTATGAGTATTACATGGATTTGTCTATTCTTTGTACTTGCGGGCGGCAAATCGCAATTGTGGCTTTGTAAATTGCTGCGTTTCAGATTTGTTTTGGAGGGAAAAAAATTAACCCTTATTGAACTCCGTCATCCGATTTGAAATATTATGGTGGTGGGGCGCAACCGCTGAACATTTGCTGGTTCCCATGAACACACACGGAACCACAAGTACGAAGATTAGACAAATCCGTGTACTACCCATCATTCACATGTTCTATGAAGCACCGTGCGTTGCAGCTCCCATAGACGCTAGCGCCGGAGTTCCTTCTAGTGTATATTCAGGAAGCTCTATGAAGTGAGGGTTTGCCTCCGCGGTTATTGCCTGTCCTAAGTAGACGTAGTCCTTTACAACTTCAAGCGCACTATTTTCTATATCGAAGCGCAGTGCTCTTCCGAGGTTGTTGTACATTACCTTGATTTTCTGCAGATTAATTTTAAGACCCATCTTTTTGTTCTCCTTGTCTAACTCCATAATCATGAATGGCAACTCATCCCCTGAGCTACTCAGCAATTCAAGTCATCGGTGAAGCGCAGGTTACTAAAGTACTCTCCATTAACTCTTATCTCTAACTCTCCATATTTTAGGCCTCTCAAAACTTCCTGGAAGTGCGGTAATTACCATCGGGGAGATTGTATTTCCCTGCCTTACACCCTTCTTGATTGGTATATTGTCGAATTCTTTATGGAGAACTATAGTGGCAGTTGATCCCCTGTAGATTTCTTCCAGGTTGTTATGTATGCTTCGTCTACACCTTGACTCCGCAGTGTCTGAAAAGCTGCTGATATTTCTACTGAATCACGCTTTGTCGTAATCTATGAAGGCTATGTGTAGTGGTTGTCTCTATTCTTAGCATTTTTCTGTTACCTGATTGATAATATGAATACGATCGAATGCTGAGTAGCCTGTTCAAAATCCTGCTTGTTCCTTTGGTTGATTAAATTCTAATGTGGTCTTAATTCTGTTATCAACTGCCTTTCTAAATAACTTGTATATGAAGAAGAACAAGCTGATATACCTGCAATCCTTCAAGTCCTCATTATCTCCTTTCTTATGTATTAAGATGATGTTGGCATTCTTCCAAGATTCTGGTAGTCTTCCCGTGAGGAGACACTTCGTAAACAGAGTGGCTAGCTTTTCAAAGACAATCTGTCCTTTGTCTTTCAGCAGATCTAATGTTACCTGATTTTCACCAGCAGCTTTGCCTCTTTGCATTCCCTCTAGAGCTTTTCTGACTTCTTTCATCATTATTGGGTGCATGCCATCTAGGTTACCGCTAAATCATATTTTAATGTCAAGGTTGTCCCGGCTACTGCACAGATCTCTGTAAAATTCCTCCGCTATTTTAACTACTCTGTCTATATCGGTAATTACCTTGCCTTCCTTCTCCCTTAGTGCATACATCTGGTTTTCGCCTATACCAAGTTTCCTCTTCACTGCTTCGATGCTCTCTCCGTTTTTCAGAGCGTGTTCAATTGTCTCCATGCTATACCTTGTTACATCGAATACCTTACGCTTAATAATCAACATCGAAAGCTCTGCCAATTTTATTTTGTCTGTTGTATATGAGTATTTCATGCTTTGACGCTTCCTAATAAAGTTCTTCGTCTCCCGAGACAGCTTGCCAGTGTCCTGTCTCAATGCCAAGCCTCTAACTTTCACAGCACACTCCGTAATGATACTCCTCAAATTATCATTCATTGCGTCAACGCTTAGGCTGGTTTCCTCGATAAGAGCCGAGTACCTGTTTTGATGCGAAACTCTGAATTCCTGTACTTTCCCTCCCAGTGCTAGCTCACTGAATGGCTTCTTGAAGTAACTAGAAGAATAAGATTGCGATGGAGCACATTTTGCAAGCCCTCTCAAGTCATTACTGGTAGATTGCCACTATCCCTCAAGAGGAAGGTATGTACAGCTGCATCTTGCCGGTACTTAGCTATGGAGCAGAAACCTGGATACTCGCAAAGAGGGTTCAATGAAGTCAGCTGAAAATTGATTTCTCTTCTCTCGACAAACGACAGAACACGCTTAAAAATAACACGTTACAAGCCCATCTATCAGCCATTTGCTGATTTGAACAGGGCGTGCTCAGTCGTTACGATGGTCGCGGTGAGAGGCCATGACTTGTCCATGCGTGCGCGTGCGATCACACTGAAAAAGCCGCGCATTCGAAGAAAATAAAATTAAAAAGTGCTGAAGGTCACGAGGCGCGCGTGACGTATTCTGTGCCCCCTGCCATCTCTTCCTGCTTGGCTTCCAGTGATTTCGTCGGGACCAGAGAAGAGAGAATGCAATTGTGCCCTGCGACAAATATTAGTAACTCCACTCGCACTGAATGGATTCTCAGACATGTTGCAGCGTTGAAATCGTAAGGCAATAAGCTCTTCCAGTTCATCATCCTATGGTTACTTGAAAAATTGTTTCAGGGTTCCTTTCAGGTTTCGCAGCCTTAGGTCGAAGCTTCCTTAGTAATCAAACCCCCAGCACAGGGTAGCAAACTAGAACCTCTCCTCATTAACCTTCCCACTTTCTGGAGCGATTACACTGCACTAGGGGAGAAAAATTTGAGAGGAGAAAGTGTACTCTTGATGCCGTCACTGTAACGACAGTTTTACACTCTCGTTACAAGACAGTCATTTAGTCTAACGGTGTTCGCATGTCCGAGAAGCGCTTTGCTGTGGCCTTGCGCAGCTGCCATGCGCGACACCGTGAGTATCTAGGGCTCCCCATCGAGATGAAAACTGATTTGAAAAGCGTGCTTCACGGCATAATGGCTCTTCTTGCAAAGAAGCATCCTTGTCTATCAACGGGCGCACTTGGCGGTTTCTCGAACGATGTGCTAAAGAGACGAGGCTTCACGAATGCTTTGTCAAAGTGATGATCATCCATGTTTCATTTATCTCGAAAGATGCCCTTACGCGACGATAAGAAAGTTCCCCCGGTGAGAAGAATCAGATAAACTTCTCTCTCGGACGAAGGTCGCAAACATGCTTTTTATGCTTAATTTTCGATGATCTCATTGGTGATGATGAATACCTTGCATTTCTGTTCTGCCTTGCTAGCCCTACGACTCGCAGTGATAAAATCATTCGGCAAAGAACTCGGGTGCATTTCTTCTCTAGCAGCTCGCTCAAGTCACCGCAGATGATGACCTGTTGAATAGTGAACGTGGGCTGCACTGCACAAACGTGTTTCTTTTTTTTTCCTTTCGTAGAATGACGTGTACTTACACAGCAGGACATTTAGGATAGAGCTAAAAGCTACAACTTTCATTCCCAATGAAGCTATTGTACTGCGTCTGACTTACTGATAAGAACAACTTACGCGTTCGACTGTCCTCATATTTTAACTTATTCTTTAGTATCGATGAAGTGTTTAGTTATCAGTGAGTTTCAACCGAAAAAAAGAAAAAAAACAAGCAAGGAGCATAACCAGGAAGCCGTCTGTTCACGACCTTACTAGTAATCAATGGGAAAAGAAGTAAAAAGATGAGAGTTGAGAGGAAATTCTAGCGATTGTTTAGTAAGCTTACTTGATGTCCAAGAATCCAAGGCAATACGTACGAACGCGCCCCCTCCCCTATTTTTTTTTCTTTCGCTCCACCGTATAGCTATTGATGAAATGCGGTCTTTCATCTAAATGTTCCGTAATATTTAAACCAATGACGCAAATTTTACATCGCGAACGAATCCACTAAGCTTGTTTTAAACTAGAGAGAAGATAGGTTTTGGATTTTAGAAGTGCGTGCCGCTGTTTAGCCTAAATGGTGCGCATAATTGAGATAAAACATACTAAATAACTCTGTATTCATTGTGCCTCTTTCTTGGGCTTGTTTTTTTTTCTTTATAATAAGGGCACTCACTATGTATTCTAATTATTGTCGTGGTTAATGGCCTGAACATGGCTATCGTAATTGTCTTTATGCTTCGCCTGCATGTAATTTTCTCTCGTTAGTCAAGAAGCCAAACAAAGTAGGCTCAGTTCATCTTCGCTTTCTTTTGGCATATCTTTGCTAATATTCGATGTTATTTTTTTCCATCTTGGTGTGGGACTATGTGATTCGTTGAATAGTAGATTAATGATTATTGCTTAGTTAAAACTAGAAGGGGCCCTTTGGCTGTTCAACGACATCCTTTATCTAGATGCCTGTGGCCTAAATTTAGAGCACTACAACGAAAATGAAAAGGTAAATAAGCAGTTTTGCATCACAACAATTAGTTGATATCTGATAGTATCAATGAAAACTATCAGACATTAATCTCAAGCAAGGAAGGAAAATAGAGGGAAAAGAAAGGCAAGGAGGTTAACCAGCCTATAGGCAGCCGGTTTGCTACCCTGCGCATGGGGGAGGGATGGGGGAGATGAAAGAGAGCAGAGAGGGAAGATAGAAACAGCACATTTGGCAGCACATGCGCGCACACTCAGTCATAGTCCAGTCTTGTCTTTCGCGGTGTGTGACATTGCTGTTACAGCCGCTTGTTCAAGTCGGTGTCGCGTAGGAATTTCAACAGAGCTTTCGTCGCCTTCTGTTGCAGTGTCTTCTCTCGGGCACTTGACAGAATAGTGTCCACAGATATTTGGCTGTTGTCGATGCGCGCAAAAGCAGACGCCAGTGACTGTCTCTGGATTTCATACAATGGACAGTCACACAGGATGTGGTGTAGCGTCTCTTCGCAATGACAGGCATCGCAGAGAGCGTTTTCGGCCATTCCTATGACAAAGGAGTAAGATTTTGTAAATGCCACTCCTAGCCATACGCGATGAAGTAGGGTGGCTTCTCTTCGGTCGAGTCCAGTGGGCATGCGCAGATCCATCAAATAGGACAGGTGGTGTTGACGATTCGTATCGATGCTTGGTGGGCACCATAGTGAAAACGTGATTTCACGCGCAAGTCGTCGAAGATTACTGGCAGCATCAGTCCTCGAAAGTGGTATGGCTTCTTTTCGTGTTCCTTCAAGGGCTGCCCGCGCGGCAGTATCGGCATGTTCGTTTCCTATGATGCCGCATTGACTTGGCAGCCATTGAAGCGTCACATGATGCCCTTTCTCGAGTAAAGTGTGGAGAAGGCATCGAATTTCGAAAACAAGCTGTTCGTATGGGCCGCGACGCAGTGCTGAGAGCACAGATTGTAGGGCAGCCCTTGAGTCGCTGAAAATCGACCATTGTTGCGGTGGTTCCCGATTGACCACACAAAGTGCAGCACGCAAAGCAGCTAGTTCCGCTGCTGTAGATGCCGTGGAGTGGTCAGTCCTAAAGCTGATGGTAACACCTCTTGCTGGGATAACTACTGCCCCTGACGAACACTGGTGGTTCGTGGAACCATCCGTGTATACATGTATGCTGTCTGAATATTTCTCGTGCAAAAGAAGAAGAGACAGTTGTTTCAGCACGGGTGACGAAAACTCAGATTTCCTCCGGATCCCTGGTACACTAAGATGCACTGTGGGTCGAATAAGACACCAAGGTGGTATGGATGGTTTAGATGCATGAGTGAAGCCCGAGGGAAGTTTATCGTTGTATTTCACGATAATTTTGGCGAACGATGCTTGGCGCCTCTCTGAAGGCAACAGTGCAAGGTGATGGCCGGGGGCACGTGCGAAGTGTCGGATGTGCGTTCTCAGGACTTCTACAACAATGTGAGTTTGTATCGGATAGTCACCAGCAATTGCAATTGTTGCTTCTGTTGACGTACATCTGGGCAGACCGAGGCACACTCTCAGCGCTTGGGCTTGTACTGCCTGTAAAACACGAACATTGGTCTTGCAGGTATTGCTAAGCACAGGCAAGCTATATTTGAGGAAACCGAGAAACAGGGCCCTGTAGAGCTCCATCATTGCGTCTACTGACATCCCCCACGTCTTTCCTGCCAGGAACTTGAACAGTTGAGAAACAGCGGTCAGGCGCTTCTTCATATAGGTCACATGCGGAGTCCAACAGAGGTCCCTATCAATAATGATGCCCAGAAACCGGTGGGTTTTGGCGTAAGAAATCGGTCGCCCGCAGATTGAGATGACAAAAGGGGTCATTGCTTTGCGAGTGAAAGCCACCAGCGCGCATTTTTCTGGTGATATGCTGAGACCTTGTTTGAACAAGTAGTTGGCAATCATAGTTGCTGCTTTTTGAAGCCGGGAACGTATCTGAGGACGTGTGACTGCCGATGTCCAGACACAGATGTCGTCTGCGTATATTGATATTTTAATGGTGCTTGGCAACTATTCAGCAAGGCCAATTAGTGCAAGATTGAATAGCGTCGGGCTAAGAACTCCGCCTTGAGGAACACCCCTGGAAGTATAGCGTCGCGTAGTTGGGCCATCTTCTGTTAACACAAAGAATGATCTTGCAGTCAGGTAACTCGAAATCCACCGAAAGACTCGACCACCAAGGCCAACCACCGCAAGAGAACCCAAAATGGCTTCATGTAGTACATTATCATAAGCGCCTTTCACATCTAGAAACAAAGCTGCAGATAGTCGCTTACGGGATCTTTCGTGCTGAACGTACGAAACTAGATCAACGACATTGTCAATAGAAGAGCGGTCGCGTCGGAAACCAGCCATTGAATTCGGATAAATCTTGTAGTGTTTAAGATACCACTCCAGGCGGCCTAGTATCATCCGTTCCATCATCTTCCCTACGCAGCTGGCCAGTGCTATTGGGCGGTATTAGGTTAGTTCGAGTGGGGATTTGCCCTGCTTCAAGATGGGTAACAAGCGGCTTACTTTCCAGTCATCAGGAACATTGCCATCCTGCCACGAGATGTTGTAGAGGCTCAACAGTTCTCTCCTTGCACCTTCCCCAAGGTTGCACAAGGCTCGGTAAGGAATACCATCTGGGCCCGGAGAAGTTGAACGCCTGCAGAGAGCTAGTGCCGCCTCGAGCTCCTCCATTGTAAAAAGGAGGTCCATGTGGTAGTCACGGGAACGGGGGACGTCACCTCTCACTGGAGAATCTGGACGAGTGGCTTGGTTGGCGATCTGCGCACAGAAATCTTCTGCGACATCGATGTCTGGCCTCCTTTGAAATAGCGCGAGCGCTTTGAATGGAAAGCGCTGTTCCGTAGGGTGACGCAGACCTTGCACCGTTTTCCAAATGTGTGAGAGTGGCTTGCGAGGGTCTAGTGACTGGCAAAACGTTGTCCATCGTTCCGACGCTAATCTATCCATGCGACGCCGAATCTTCTTTTGCATCCTCCTGGCTGCCCTAAGATCGTGAATTGATTTTGTACGCCGATACCGACGCTCCGCCCGGCGTCGCAGTGCTCGGAGTCGCTCCAACTCTATATCAAAGTCGTTTCGTGTGGAAGATATCGTCACCGTGCGAGTGGCGTTTTGCATTGTGCTCTTAATTGTTTCCTCTAACCCAGATCGTAGGCCATCGCTGCAAGCATCTTCCATGTCAGATTTGAAGTTGGTCCATTGGACTGCTCGAATGGTCGTCCGTAAACCATAACTAGACAAGCCTTTGATGTTAAGGTAGATTGGAATGTGATCACTTCCTCGTGTCTCAACATCTGGAAACCACTTGACGTATCTCGCGAGGGAGTTGGAGACAAAAGCAAGGTCGAGACAGCTGCCGTATGTCACCCCTCGAAGAAAAGTGGGGCTGCCGTCGTTCAGGAGAGTAAGGCCATAGTTGTAGGCGATGTTTGCTAACCTGCGTCCTCTTGCATTTGTCCGCGTACTTCCCCATGCGTGATTGTGCGCATTGAAATCACCTATGAGGACCCATGGTGCAGGACACACTCTCAAAATATCCGCTAATCTCCTGGAATCGAGATTACTTGACGGTGATATATAAACGCCTATGAGAGTAAACATGAGTTGGTTCTTTTTCACAGTGATGCAGACATACTGATTGTCATCGTGAGGTGCAATTGGTTGCACAACATACGTCAGTTCACGACGAACAAAGACGATGATTTTGCTGCACGCACCGTTCGTTGAAGACATGACAGCTTCGTACCCCGATAGTCTTATTGGTTTCGACAAATTGGGTTCACAAATGACGATAATTGGAAACACGTTGGTAAACACAAACGGACGAAAATCTGAAAGGCGTGATTTTAGTCCTCTGGCGTTCCATTGGATGACGGATGCAGCCTTGACTTCTTTAAGAAATGTTGAGGTGTGAGTAGCCATCTTCCTAGTTGAGAGATTCAAGCACTGGGCTTAGGGCGTCCAATAGTCCAAGTGCGCTTCGAGCAGATGGTGTCTTCATGTCGACTAATATCGCTCGGATGGCTTCTATAAGGGAACGCAGCACCGAGATCACTTGACGATCAGTTTTAGGCAAATCTTCCATGGTTGGAGACGGCTCTTGTGTGGCCACAACCTGCAGAGGTTCCTTGGCAGAAGAGCACGTCGGGAGCGTGGGCCATTCCTCCAGAGAAGGAGGCTTCTCTGTTTCTTTCGTAGAAGTGGTGGGCCCTTTCGCGGCGCTACTGGATGGAACCGCTACAGAGTGGGAAGGAGCGTCTCGGGAATGTGCCTTCTTTGAAGACTTTCGATGATGCCGACGTCGACGCCGACGCCGGACTACTTCGGCTGCCTCCCTGTGTGTTGAGTTGTCTCGGGCCATTTGTCTGAGAACCGCGCGCTCCTTTTGGATTCGAGGACAGTCTTTCGACGAGGCAGCATGAGGACCACTGCAGTTGGCGCACTTCAGAGTAGTCGCCCGACAGGCGTCTTCAGCATGAGATTCAGCGCAGCGGGGACACAGTCGTAAGTTGGGGCATACGCCCTTGACGTGTCCTAGCCCGAAGCACTGATGACATTGAAGTGGCTTTTGGATGAATGGTCGAACCGGATGTCGAAAATGTCCAACTTTAACGTGGGACGGTATGCAATCTCCCTTGAAAAACACTTTTACGCAGCGCGTATTTCCAAGGCGCCGCACTTGCGTAATGACAGTTCCCTCGTTTGCAGGCTTGATGAGGGTAGACAAGTCAGCATTAGGAATGGCAGTGTCGATGTCATAAATTACACCGGCAATTGATTTGTCATCCATCGGGATAAAGGGGCGCATTTTAATGCCACCTAGCTCAGTCATTTGCTGCAGCTGTCCTAGCGCACTCACATCGTGCACGTCTATGGCGAGAATGTTCTTCCTTGGGTTTAATCTCAAGCAAAGTATATAGTATGGTAATAAGAGTAGTTGTAATGTAAACAGAAAGAAATAAAAGTGGCCAAAAAGATAACTTCCCACGGGCGGGAAGCAAAACTGCGACCTTCAAATAACGCATCAGATTCTCTACAGCCATTCTTTATTTTTCCAACTTATAGAGTGTGTATATATATATATATATATATATATATATATAATATATATATATATATATATATATATATATATATATATATATATATATATATATATATATATATATATATATATGTACGGTAATTCGGTGGTCCTAGCGTGCTATATTGCATTTTAAAAGTGGTCGCGTCAGGCAGTGCTGCTACTCGCAGTCGGCGTCAGAAGTTACTACTATGCCAGGACAAGCATTAAATTTTTCAGAAATTTGTTGTCTTATTTATGAACCTGCACTTTCCGAGTTGTTAACGTGTTTCAGAATAGCAGAAAATCTAATTTCAAGACTCCGCTAAAGCAGCGTAAACATACAGCCTTTATTAGGTCTTAATGTCTCTAAGCTTCTTACTTTAACTGCACATACGGTTGTACTTCTTACTATAACATCACACGCAAGTTGTAACGCTTGCTGTTTTGTCAACACCAGTAAGCAGACATCTACGTTCTGCTAAGATATTGTTTTTTTTATTACTGCCCGTAGAAAGGTGATAAGAAATATTCAGTGGTGCCAGTGTTAAGTCGTTATTTTAAAGTAGGATTGGAAATAGTATACCAACCAAGCATCTTGATAAGAGCGTTTCCCTCTTGATATGCGTGACGCTGCCCTTGTGCTGTTCTTCATTACAATTTACACACGTGATATCTGACTCCCGAGACACCTGTTTTAAGCTCTCTGTGTTAATCCACGATTTCACTGTATTTCTTGGCACAACGTACGTTTTCCCCGGGGTTATAACAAGGAGCGACAGCAAAAAGAATAGCTATTTTCATCGCGTTCATTTCCTACGTAATGTTCCCTGTCTTCTGAATCGTAGAACTTATTTTAGAACATCATCATTCTATAAAAACATATATCTGGCTGAAGTTAACTTAAGAATTTTATGAATGAGAAGCAAGCGAAGGACATATACTACGAACACGTTGAAAGGACGCGAAAAGTTGGTTGCCCATACTCCAGCACCTCTTGTCTGATCTACCGGTTCATATTCACCATAGTGATAAACATTAATGTGTTTTTGGCACACTCCACGGTAATTCGGTGGTCATACCGTGACACTGTTTACCGATGACACAATTCCTCGCTACAGCGACCGCACAAGAGTGGTCGTGAAATATGTTTTGCATAAAAAAAAATGTGCCAGATGGTTAAACTTCACCGCTTCTTTACGTCATTTCTCGTGAGACTTGTCTTCCTCTGATACATTGAACAAATGCATGGCTCGTGCTGCAGCATTGCGTAACGCGCAACATTTCTGAGTTTTTTGACCTTCGGTGATCTTCACCTAGAACTGTTTTCGGATGCACAGTGTAGTTTCATCGCCATCTTAACAATTTCAGAAAAGAATCGATTAAACAACGCAAAATATTATCGCGCAAGGCATTTCCAATCAATTAAAGGCTCCGCTTTTACTATGAGTGGCT